>JAJJWX010002035.1:0-368504 GCA_023529315.1 Papaver bracteatum | reverse complement strand
CTAACACTCACTAAAAGAACCTCTCGAATTTTACATTTGAACTCCTATTTATAGTAAAACTTTATACAGCTGTACATGAGTTACGAAGTATCGCAACTCATACTCGCAAAATTACTCCATCCTCACAAAACTTCATATTTCTCTGCGTTTCTTCTATCATCGTAACATTTTATAACTCTTTTCTCCCGATACTCGTGAACTATTATCTTGCGATATTCAGTACTTACACCCTTAGTCTTTCCAAGTTGTAAATACACGTTTCCTACTTGCTAAGTTTGCGAACCCAGTCCGAAAACTTCAAATTCCAGCAGATATTTTCGGAATTAAGTCTGTGAACCCCGTCCGCAAACCCAGTTCGTGGACTGCACTATCTTCGGTTTTCAATAAAACTATTTTGGCCACAACTTCTTCATCCGAACTCGGAATGACCTCATTCTTTTTGCATTCTTTTTATATTTCAATTCTATTCAAGATACTGATGAGAAATCCTTAATTTGAATGAGTTAAAATCGGTATTTGGACCTTCTCTTGATTTTGAGCGTTTTGCTCCTTTTCGTCGCTTTTCTTCCACTTCTCTTGGACTTGGGCACTTGGATACTTGGAATACTTCTATTCCTAGATATTTTAAGCACTTTGTATCTTCTTTTTAGATGATTCACATATTAGAGTCAAATAAAAGAAAACAAGAGTAATAATACGAATACATGCAAGAATAATAGCTAAAACAAGTATGGAATGGACACTAAAATCATATGAATTATGCACTTATCAGATGGTACCAAAGACCAATATCCAAGGATCAATAAATTTCCAATCAACAACCAACAATTATATAACAAAATATAATACAGAATAGAAATAACACAGACACCAGAAGTTTTGCTAACGAGGAAACCGCAAATGAAGAAAACCCCGGGGACCTAGTCCAGATTTAACACCACACTGTATTAAGCCGCTACAGACACTAGCTTACTACAAACTAACTTTGGTCTAGACTGTAGTTGAACCCTAATCAATATCACACTGATTCAAGGTATAGTTGAGCTCCTTACTTCTCTGATCCCAGCAGGATACTACAAACCTGATTCCCTTAGTTGATCTTACCCACAACCAAGAGTTGCTACGACCCAAAGTCGAAGACTTTAATAAACAAATCTATGTCACACAGAAAATTCTACGATAATAGATAAATTTGTCACCCACAGATAAACCTATGAGTTTATTTCGTCTTTTGATAGAAATCAAGGTGAACATGAACTAATAGATAACCCAGACTTATATTCTTGAAGAACATCATAGAATTATCAATCACCTCATAATAATCTTAATCGTATGGTAGCGAAACAAGATATTGCGGAATCACATACGATGAGACGAAGATGTTTGTGATTTCTTTTTATCTTCCCCTATTGGAGATATAATCTCAAGCTAATTATTCAGTTGAACTCGTATGATAGAAAATGGCAAGATTAGATCGCTCAATTACAAGGGAAGTAGTTTTTTCTGGCTTCGCAATCCCAACGAAGTCTTTAAGTCGTTAAACTACAGGGTCTTGAGAAGAAACTTAAGGTTAAAGGAGAATCTACTCTAGCAAAACCAACTAGTATTATATAGTTTTCAAATCATGGTTTGCAATTTAAGTTACCTTGGTAACAAAGCGTTCAATATTCACCGTTAGATGAAAAACCTGATTTAACCAAGCTAATATCTTTTAACCGTTAGATCGAAACTTAGCTTGTCACACACAAATAAAATGTATTTTATTTAGGTTTGAGTAACTGTACCTAAACGTGTACACTTAGTTGGTTCACAAATAGTTAACCAATGGTTAGCCATATGAGCACTTTCATATTAACCGTATTCATCTTTCTCATAACTAGTTCAAATGACTCAAAAGAACTAGTTGAAAAGTTATTCAATTACTTAGGTCTTTATGCATAGACACAGTTGAAACAAAATCGGTTTGATTCGTTTGAATAAATTCATGAACAATATAGCCATGGTTTACAAAGATAGAATTCCTTATAATTTATTGTTTTAAGTCCATGAACTACCAATTTGAGAAATAACCAGCTTAGGTACGCGTATGGGTATGCGTACCTTAGCTACCGGATTTTGAGTTGGTTTTAGTTTCCAAATTCAACAGAATTTTTCGGGTAGAAAAGTTCCGCCAGTACACGTACCTAAGGTGACTGGTTTATAAGTTCGTAAACACCAAACTCAGCAGAATATTCCGGGAGGAAAGTTCCGCATGTACGCGTACCTAAGGTGACTGGTTTATGAGTTCTTAAACTCCAAACTCGGTAGAATTTTCCGGGAGGAACGTTCCGACAGTACGCGTACCTAACCTGTCTCCTTCCCCAATACAACATGCACACATATACATGCACTTGGTTTCCGGTACATGTATTTATACACTAATGTGCGAACACACTATATATGCTTATATCCATAGGTGGTAATCTCAACTCTACATTTCAATTTATTGAAACATTCTTCTATAATGTTATAACAATCGTTATTCACGACTATTGTCATCAAAGCTATTTTCAAGATTTAAACATCATCATGACTTTCGTCATGGGTAAATATGAAAATGGTTAAAGCGAAATCCTACCAACGCATATTTTGAGATAAAGATAGGCGAGTAAACTTGGCTCGAAATAGCAAATGTGTATGTATGAAACTATTATACTTATACGACTTTTGTCTCAAGAGTAGGAGATAGAGTAGACTTTTGAGTGATAGATTAGTTCAAGTCTCCACATACCTTTTAGTCGGATGAAGTTTCACTTGTTTCTTGAGTAGTTCTTCGTCTTTGTAAGATAATCTCCATGGAGTCTGAATCTCAACTATACTTAACTGTCCTAGTCCGAGACTGAGCTATAAGTAGACTAGAAATCAAGATATTATTTTTGATCACTAATATTGACAAACATGCTTGAGATAGCAACACATACAAATTCGACCGAGCAATGCTCTAACACATTCTACTCTCCGTTCTTATAAAAGTTATTATCATCAGTTGGATAAACATCTGCATCCTTATCCACATCCGTAGTACCCTCATTGTAAGTGGGGAGGGAATCCTGCACCTCAGGGGGCCCGAATTCTCCGTCGTACAATCCTTGAATGTGACGTTTCCAAATGTGCTCGGTTATATCATTTTGTAAGAATCTCCACCGGGCATGGATTCCCATATACGCACGCGCTTTTTCCACATTACCTTGTACTGGAGGTGTATCTTCTCATCTATCATATCCCGCCCATATCGTATCACGATATTCATACTCCACACACATGTTATGCATTATTAAACAAGCTCTCATAATTTTGTTTAAGTCACGAGGAAACCAGTAACTACAAGGATTCCTAATTATACCCCATTTGGAGTTTAGACCACCAAAAGCACGCTCCACATCCTTCCTTTTCGCGGAGTGGTATTCATTAAATTTATTATGGATAGCCGGCATAGTCTGGCGTCTCTTATAGCCATGAACCACCCCCGGCATTTCATTACAGATCCCGTCGACCAAATAGTACCCATGTTTGTAGTCGTGACCGTTGATGCAAAAATTACAAGTAGGGGATACCGTTGTTATCACTCTAAACATTTAAGTCGTTGTTGCACCCAACCTCACCAAAGTAACTGTGCCAGAACCATATGTCGTATGATGCCACCTCCTGTAAAACAAGACTTGGTTTCTTATGATGTCCGACGTGTCGGCATGATTCATCAGTTGGATAACACCTCCACTCCCAATGGGTACAATTCAGGCTTCCAAGCATTCTAGGAAATCCACGAGATTCATTCTCAGCTAATAGCCTATTAGTATCTTCTGTTGTTGGCCGCCTCATGTAATGGTCGTTAAAAACCCAAAGTAATGCATCCATAAACTTTTTAACATACATATATATTGTTGACGTAGCCATTCCTGTGTAATCGTCAAGGCTATCTACAACTACCCCCTTCGCTAGGTGTTTCATGACGACGAGCATTTTTATATTAGGAGAGTGACCCGAGATGTTACAAGCATCTCTTCACTGTAGAAAATCATGATATCGGGCGCAAATTTCAGGAAATATTCTAATAAAAAGTTCTCGGGGCAAACCGTGACGTCCCTTAAAACGCTTAGGTCAAAATATGCAAACGGGGTTGAAGTAGTCTTGCATCATCCTAGCATCTGCATCAACACTGCATCTGTTTATGGTTTTTCTATTCAAAACCAACATTGGTTCGGGTTGGTGCAAATCATGCGCCTCCTACAACACTTCCAGATACATGATTGCATAATCTCCATGACTATGATTGTGGTCTGATTGGGGGTATGCCGACCATTGGGGGTATGCCGACTCTCTCCGTCGTCGCATATATCTAACGATAGCTGACTCCATTTTACAGCTAAAATAAAATTAACATTCTAATTTTTATCAATCACGCCGTAACGATAAAACTATGTATTATTTCATAAATATACTATAAAGGACACATAAATAAGAAATATCAAGAAAACATAATATGTATAAGACAATGTTCAACTTACATTAAGTGAAACTAAATATATGAAACAAGAACAAAATAACAGACATGTACTACACCGTCTCTAATCAACACCATTTAAACCAGTTATACTAGACTAAGGGAAAAACTAAGTTTCTTGCATAAATTACATATCAACGCTATCTTCACCTCTCTGACCACTACCATGAACACTACCCTACCAACTCCCACCTAAGATCAAGCCTAAGAATTCACTAGAGTTTGATAAATCACAAAAGATTGGGGAGCCATGCATCGTTGACATGTGGGGATCCATAGGAACGTTACTTTCAGGACCATAAGGGGCATAATACGCATTCAATATAGAGGGATCTCCAGCGGGACGCTTACTACGAAGTTGGGTTTCCTCCAATGATACACCTGCGTTACAAGTGCTGGCAAAGGTATATTCTTCTTGCCTTGAAGTGTAGAGGCCATCAGATGTTTCGGAACTATGATTTTTTATGGGGGTGTTATATAGCGCTCGACGATGAGACTCATCGAAAACTGTCTATCTGGTAGATTGGAGGCGCCGCAAACTGGAATATCTCTTCCTAAAAAATTCAGATCAATTTTTTAACATACTAATCTAACAATATATAATATTCGAATGAAAATGAAAATGAAAATGAAAATGAAAATGAAAATGAAATATAAATGGACTAACCCTTGGGATATTCATATTAGAAAAATTGTATGGGTTTGTTGGTTGCCTGTTAACCGAAACTAGATCTTCAAACGGTTCTTTGTAGAAAGGCATGTCCCATTGTATGTTTGGTAGTTGTGACATGGACGGTCCGGATTGGTCGTATGTGTATGACTGGGATGCCATGGTAGGAGGTGGGTATTGGGGCATCAAACTCCGGGGTACACCCATGTGGCCCACTCCGAGATCATCACGTGTATTTATGTGAGTTATTTATGTCGTAAGAGCTCATTCGCTATGACTTCTCCAAAACTGGGAATAAATTTCTTCCGGGACACAATGAAAGTGCTCAACCAACTCAAGCACCGTCTTATCAGATATCGTATCCAAACTAGGGGGATTGCATGGGATAACTATCGCCCCTACCACCTGCCTCATACATCTCTCGTCCAGATAAGCAGAAACTCTTGTTCCCTTAATAACATCCTTGAAAAGAAATCTCCTCTTAGACATCTCAAGTGTTGTTTGGAATTCTTCAGTATGTTGGTGTAAATTATCCTGGAACCAGGGGTCCCAAATAACCGCATTTCCCATCCTCATGTCTATTTGATGCCGTGATTCAGTCACAGAGTGTTTGTGAAGATTAACGTGTCCCAAGCTGTTAAGGTTCGTGTCATCAAATATACAAATAGCAGGGTATGGATCTAGTTGATCATCTCTTAAGTTATCCTTCAAAACAGGCTGGAAATTACGGAAATAAAAATAATACCAGAATTCTAAGATCATCCATATCCCACACATATCTTTTTGTTTGCACAAGCTCCAGTTATCCAGATGTTTATACAAATTACCCAAAGTGGGAGTACCCCAATCATAAGACCCAACATCATCCAAATTATCCAACAATAAACTCCATCGTTTATATACTCTAAGACTAAGGTCTACAAACAAAAAAGAACCAATACACCAAAGAAAGAACATTATATTCAATTCTTCCGTAATATCGGTGTTAATAGCCCGAGATTGCCTGCTTTCAATGTAATTAGCCTAGTGAGAAAGACGTATGGTACATGCCTTTGAATCATAATCTCCACTCTTTAAATCCTAATTTTTCTTATATCCCAAATGGTCTAACACACCCCGGAAATACTTATCATCCATAGCTTGTATTTCTTGTGATGCGAGTCTTTTTTTAGGTAATTCTGGGATTGGCTTACCTCCTACGATTGGAATACCATTCAACCAGAAGAAATCAAGAGGGGTAAAACCTATCTCAAACTCACAGAAGTGAAAGGTTTTAGTCTTCTTCCACCACTTCTCACATAAGGCTTCAACTAAACCATTATCCGCATACTTAAAATTAAATTGAAATACGGAATAAAAACCACACATATGAAGAAGGAGTAGTGCTTGAGGGTTGTCATGAACCACTATCTTGAAAAAATCACTTACCATGGTCCAAGTACTCCTAAATTTAAATCTTCTCTTACCTAAGTCATCACATTTATGTTGCTTAGGTCCGTTACCTTGAGATTTTTTAGATAACTTCTCAAACCTAGACAAATTGATATGCTCCATTATTATCTAATAAACCAAACAGTAAAGGAAACTCAATCAACATGTGAATAACAAGCAAACATATACATATATTAATCTATGCACAAACAACATATGGATTCCTACAATCAAATTCATATCACGTTAAGGTAATCACAATGGTGATATGAAAACCTCAAACAAAATGATATTAACAACATCAATTTTACCCATATAATCATCTCCAAATCAACTTAAATAGACTTAAGCCTCGAACTCATTCCAAAATGCCTTCAGAAATCTTGTTAACATGATTATCAAATTACAAATAACAAATACATAAACCCTGACATAACACAATTAAATCATTCAACTATAAATTGAATCATTTTTGTAACCAGAAATTGAATCAATCAATCAATACGTGTTTCACCCAAATATCCAAAACCCTAAATTCACATTCCAATTTTTCATATCAATTCAAACATTGTCATACTACTCCATCATAACATAATCAATTTTATATATTCAATAGGATTGAAATCAATTATTTATGATCACAATCAAAAACACCAAATCAACAAAATCAATCACAACTTAAATTTCATACCTAGGCTTGGTTGGTTGATGAAAATCTCCCAAAATACCATCAATATATTCTCCACAGCTTGTAGAACAAACCCTTGAAATATTGCCCCCCAAAATACGCTAAACTATCATCAATCCATCAAAGAAAAATGGGTGTTTTAGGTTTGGTAGAGAAAGAAAAGAGAAGTATAGTTATGTTGTTGCGCGTGTTACACTGTAACAATACCGGCACGCTATTAGGAATGGCATATTGACCGGTAAACAGAGTCAATATGCCATTCCTAATAGCGTATTTAAAAATTCCAAGGTCACGCCATTAGAAATGGCATACCACGCCTTTTCAAATGGCGTATGGAGGAAGTAAGTTGGAATACCACTACGGATGGGCGTTGATTTTTGCTGATGTGGATCAGCAAGAAGCTCGAATCTTGGAACACAATTAGACTCAGCCTAAAACCTTTGTTACCTTGGAAAATTTAAACCTTATGTAACAGCTAACGTTCAAGACACATTGTATGATTAGGTTAAATATTGTAAATTGTAACTGAAGGATAGCATTTGGTCTAAGAGAAAATCCTATGGTGGAGGAATTATATCTTCCAAGTTATATGCCATCCCAGCGATTACAGAAGTGAAAATATAATAGTAGAACCTAATGAAACGTAAAAACAAATATAATATGTTTTTCACTTGACTAGTTATTAGTCAAACGCTAAAAGCGTTATATGTTAATCAGATTCGCGTTTTCATCGAATTCTATATAGAAACTAAACAAGTATCCTGAGCACAATTTGGATGAGTGTTCATATAAAACGCCGATTGGATTAGTGCTTGGTGCTATTCGGAGTCGTGATTCTGACAGATTGAGCATTATTTCGATCGACGTTCAATGACAATCCGATTAGCTTACACGTTTGGATTCCAGACTATCTTCTATTCCTAGAAACCTTGGAGCATGCCTTGAAAAAGTGCGAATGACTCTAACTTGGAAGTCATTAGACGAGACGCTCTATACTTTTATTGGGAATAGTTTGGATTCCTCTATTATACTTGCTAAGAAGAAAGAAGATAAAAAAACTTGAAGTTAAAATACAAAAAAGTTCTAGATTACACAAACACAACAACAAAATAAGATACAATTTGTGAGACCACTCAATGAACTCAAAAGGCAAGTTGGAATCTAGTAATTGCAAGATCATTAAACATATCTTGACGGTCTATTTTCCGAAAAAGGAAAGTTCAACCTCAGCATAAAGTATTTCTCAGTAAGTACCGTAAGGTCTACAACTGAAATATTATGTTTTAGCAAACTTTTAGTTTTTGAATTCAAAGAACTAGTAAAAAAAGACCAATAACTGAAAAAGCGGGAGTCTAATAACCTCACCCAATATTTCGATCAGTAATCTATATGGACTAACTCTAATATACTTTTAAGAGAATCAACTAGACAGTCAGACTCAATCTTAATAAAAAGTATATCAAAGAGTTAATATATATATATATATATCTCGATTTGATCTATACAAATAGAAATCTGCTAGTCTTTATCAAATACAAGAGATATAAACTTGGATGGTACCAAAGACCAATATCCAAGGATCAATCAATTTCCAATCAACAACCAAAGGTTGAATTTCACAATTGATCGATATAACACGCAACTTGTGGTATTTCAATTATATAACAAAATATAATGCGGAATAGAAATAACACAAACACCAAAAAAATTGTTAACGTGGAAACCACAAATGCAGAAAAATACTGAAACCTGAACCCTGAACCGCAAATTGAACAACACACTGTATTAAGCCGCTACAAATACTAGCCTACCAAAAACTAACTTCGGTCTGGACAGTAGTTGAACCCTAATCAAGGTACAGTTGCGCTCCTTACGTATTTGATCCAAGCAGGATACTACGCACTTGATTCCCTTAGCTGATCTCACCCACAACCAAAGAGTTGTTATGACCCAAAATCGAAGACTTTAATAAAAAAATCTGTATCACACAGAAAAGTCTACGATAATAGACAAATCTGTCTCCCACAGATAAACCTACGAGTTTTGTTCCGTCTTTTAATAAAATCAAGGTGAACAGGAACTAATCAATAATCCGGACTTATATTCCCAAAGAACAGCCTATAATTATTGATCACCTCATAATAATCTAAATTGTATGGTAGCGAAACTAGATATTGCGGGATCACAAACGATGAGACGAAGATGTTTGTGATTTATTTTTATCTTTCCCTATCGGAGATATAATATCAAGCCATTTATTCAATTAAACTCGTACGATAGAAAATGGCAAGATCAGATCGCTCAACTATAATAGAAGTAGTTTCATCTAGCTTCACAATTCCAATGAAGTATTTAAGTCGTTAACCGAAAGGGTCTCGAGAAGAGACCTACGGTTAAAGGAGAATCGACTCTAGGAAAACCAACTAGTATCACACAGGAGGTATGGGGATTAGTTTTTCCAGTTGCTAGACATCTATTTTATATAGTTTTCAAATCAGGGTTTGCAATCTAAGTTACCTTGGTAACAAAGCATTCAATATTCACCGTTAGATGAAAAACCAGATTTATCCAAGCTATTATATTTCAACCGTTAGATCGAAACTTAGCTTGTTACACACAAATGAAATGTATTTCATTTAGGTTTGAGTAACCGTACCTAAACGTGTACATTTGGTTGGTTCACAAATAGTTAACCAATAGTTAGCCATATGAGCACTTTCATATCAACCATATTTATCTTCTTCACAACTAGTTCAAATGACTCAAAAGAACTAGTTGAAGAGTTGTTCAATTGCTTAGACATTTATACATAGACACAATTGAAACAAAATCGGTTTGATTCACTCGAATAAATTCATGAACAATATAGCCACGGTTTGCAAAGATTGCATTCCTTATTGATTTATTGTTTAAGTTCATGAGCTTACCGATTTGAGAAATATAACCAGCTTGGGTACTGTTAAGTGCATATTTTGCATATATTTAGTGTCGAATCCATGCTAGTATTGCTTTTTTTTTTTGCAAATTATTGTATATTGTGCTTGTTTTATCTTATTTGTGTTTCATTAGGTGAACCGTCCAAAATAAGTAAATTTGCACGTAATTGTGCAATAAAAGAAGTTAGCTACAAGTGGAAAACGGCCAAATACCAACTAAAGCTTGTTTGTATTTAAGAGTCCTTGATATCATCTTGAAGTGGACGAAAATACGAAGCCATCGGCGAAAGAACGAAGTCATTCTGAGTTCATATGAAGAAGTTATGAGCAAGACAAGAACTAAGGAGATTAAAAGGAAAAATGGTCATTTTCAAGGCAGCTGATATCGGCACCCCATTGCACGTTAAGGGGAAGACTGTTTCAAAGGAACTGTTAAAGGGCAGTCAGTCTTTTACTAAGGGACAGTCAAGTTCAAGGGAGATGCTAAAGGCAGTTGATTCATTTACTGGGGGAAGCCATAATTCTGGTGATGCTCAAGGCAGAGACGATCGGAAGATGATGATGGAGTTCTGAAGACAATGGTGCTTGACAGTGGGTTGTCAGGACTGTTCGAGTGGAGTTTATTGCTAGCATTGGAGTTGATCAGAGACTAATGGAGATGGGTTCTGAGCTCGAGAGGTATTGGCAGTGATTGATGAAGTTGGTCGTTGCTGCCATGATTGAAGACATAGATGATGAAGAGTGGTGGCAGTGAATGAAAGAGCCGAGAATGAGAGTTGCTGCTGCAATTTCTTCTCAACGATGAGCTAGGAGTATGCTGCTGCTGCCATTGGCAGTGATGATGCCGTGATCAAAGATGATGATCATGATGTTATTGGCGGAGAGAACAAGGAATGACTGGTGGTTTCGCTGTTGATGATAAAGATGGAGGGAAGAGCTCATTTTCATATACGAGAATAGCATAGCTGCTGCTGTTGGTGTTCATGGTCGGTTTCGGCTCGGTTTCTAGCAAAACCAAACCAATACCATTACTTTCGATTTCTATTTTTTTTTAACCAACATAGAACCATTAACCATTGGTTAAGTTTCCACTGGTTTCAATCGGTGTCGGTTTTTTCCAGTGGGTTATGGAAAACCGATTACCTGGTTCCTTTTTTTTTTTAAATAATTTTATTCAATTCCAAAAATCAATAGATTGGAAGCTTTTTACACAAATTTAATTACACATAGTTCATTGAAAACATGGAAAAAATATTGATTTGACTTCTAAAACCCTAACTTCATACTTCCATCTCCTCCCAGATCCATCATTACGAATTCTTTGTGAAGATTTTATTTCCTTTAAACCAAAAATCAGTCATTAATCAATAGAATGAAACCAGAGAAAACCCCAATAAAATACACACATGCATTAACATCTGAGTAAAAAAATCAAATTCAGAATCAATCAAGTTTTTATTACCTTTTCTAGCAAGTTCTGATGAAGAAAACCGGTAGAAGTAACCAATAAAAATACAAATTGATCTAACGGTAAACTAATTAATCTTATTTGTCAAAGATTTCTCAACATCCACCATCTTCTTCTTTGCTTCAGGCATTCACAGTACTAACAATAAAAAACCAGGCTCAGATTCAACCAAAACCAAAAAATAAATAAATCAAAATCAAAACCCAGATTTGTATCTTACACTCATAAATGAAATCCTCTTATGAGATGGATATATATCAAGAATAAAGAAAAAGGAGAAGATGGTGGAGCACAGCAGCAGTTAGCAGCCGCTGGAGGAGAAGCGAGAGGAAAAAAGAAAATAGAAGAAATGAAGTTTAGGGTTACTCATAAGTGATAAGGATTTTTATACTTCTAATCAATGGTTAGGATCTATTCTTAATGGATCTAGGATTAAAACTTAAGGTTAAAACATAGGGTGTATATTAAATTATAGATATTACATCAAAGGCCTAATAAACGGTTAACCATTGGTTATTGGTTCGGTTTCTCTATCAAACCAAAACCGAAACCAATGCTATCGGTTTTCATCTTTTCCAAACCAAAACTGTAGATAAACTTATTTACCTCCCTCGCCACGTGTACTAGCATCCCCACGTAGAAGCCACGTCACAAAGGTGGGTGACACATAGGAACATCCGTGGGCCTAAATAGGGCGCCATATGTCAAGATAAGCGATCAAAGATGAAGGGACATCAAAGGAAGGTATACCTGCGTAACACCCAAGAACTTCCCTGCTACACTTTATCTCATCATGAGGCAAGGTTTGATCAACGGCTAGGGAAAGTCCAACTGACGCAGACGTGACAGGGAAGGACTGACACCGCCTGGCGCAAAGGGCATGTGTCGGTTAACCGACGACAAGAACAATGGTAGGCCAACGTGATGAGCGTAGGAATAATAGAAGCCGCGGGATGACAGAGAGGTCCGCGGACTAGGCACAAAATACAAGAAGATAAGGTTACAACAACTCTTTTCCAAGGGACCCACATAGATTACCTATATATATTGACCCTTCCTATTACATGGAAGGGGGGAAATTTTAAAGAGAGAGGAGGAGAGATAAGTGAGAAGTAAGTATGAGCATGAGTCTTCGGGTTCCAGAGATTACCCAAAGTCTTTCGAATGTTCTTGTAATCATTTACCACATAGTGAAATCTCCCCCAGACCCGTGGATGTAGCCTTAGAGCTGAACCACATAAATCCTTGTCTCATTTATATTTCGTATTTGTCTATCCTTATATCCGTATGAGTTTCATAGATCTATAATTGTAGATGTTGAGGAGATCATGACAAACCCGCGGGGTACGGAATCAATGAGTCAACGTCTATCCAAGCATCTTGCACTATATTCATACCTTAATGCATGCACCCCGTACATGCGAATATTGGTTGTGGACACGTTGAAACCCTACTTAATCTTCGTGTTCACAATTTGGCGCTAGAAACAGGGACTCTTGTCCCGGTAAAAAGATTTATCTTTTCCTGTGATTTTATAGCCTCTCCGTCAAAAACTTTACTCAGAACATAGACAGATCTACGTTTTAAACTCATTTTTCGCATACATCTATATTCTTTGTATTCTCTGCTCACAGATCTGGGCTTTTTACGACTTTTAACTAACAGATCTGTGTTTTGGGCTATTTTTCGCACGTATTTGTGATCAATATATTTTCTACCAACAGATCTGGGCGTTTTATAATCTCCGACCAGCGGATCTATATAGTAACTATTTTTTCATACGTATTTTCTATCAATAAGTCTTGGACCTCATTATCTCAACTGACTGCGCACATCTACCTACGTTTTTCATACTATTTGCAAGACCAGTAGTTTGAATACACACCTTTCTGCTAGAAATCTAGCTTATGGATACCATGAGCTAACAGCTAACCCGTGGATCTTTTGTCCCAGTTTACCTCCGTGCTCTCCCTGCAGAATATTACGATGGAAAAGAACAAGGATGTAGGGAAATAGAAGGTACCTTCAAAGGATGTGCATAGGACTATGACCATAGTAACAAGGAGAAAACAGACAGGTGAAGACTCATAGCCAGGAGCAAGACGCAGAATGGAGAGGAAGGAACAGTACTTTCGGAGGCGGGCATCATTGCAATGGAAGCACAGAAGGCCGCGGCGGCAAAAGCTGCTACACTTAGTATAATAGCTTCTCAAGCGGCCGTCTCCAAAGTAGCAACTACAGTCAAACCTATTGAGCCCCGAGAAGCCGCAGCAGTAGTCCATGACCCTCCTTACGGGATGCCGCCGATCAATGGACAAAATGCGCAATTGCAAGCGGGACACCACGGGATGATCGAACCGGTTGTGCAGCTGGTGGGAGAAGTCAATACCGTAGCCCCCGACGAACAAGCTCAATTACAGACAAGAACGCTAAGTCAAGAATCAAACCAGTCCGCGTAAATATGGGCGGAGCTAGAAGAGCTAAAAAGGAATCAGAAGACATACACGGACGCGGTGGCTTTACTAGCCCAAGAGAACCAGTAGTTGAGAGAAAAGATCCTCCAAAACGCGGATCTAGGAAATCAGCAAGACGAGGCTAACTCTGCGATACAGAATGCAGACCGGAGAGCGATCCTAGAAAGCATCCCTGCGGCAGGTTACCAAAGAAGAATACCCCGAAGAGGTGCGCGTAACAGCAGGAGATCTGACCCAGACTATCATCCGGAGACTTCAGACTACTACGATGAAGATGAGGACACATTGCCGCAGCCTACGAAGAGGGCGCAGTCATCCATGCAAGACGAGCACTATTTGGTAATGAAGAGTCTTCGTGCAGAGATGCTAGCAGAAATCAACCAAATCAAGACCAGGCAAGGAGGTGGAAGACAAGAACAGGTTATGAAAGAGGCTAGTACTACACCACTAGCGCACCAGTTAGCTACGGCTACTATTCCGCAGAAATGTCCAGTCCCATCCTTCGAATATTACGACGGGTCCGCGGATCCCGCTTCCCATCTACGGTATTACAACAGAGTAATGTCCAGGTGGGACTATGATGAAGCTATATTGTGCAAATATTTCCCTTCAAGCCTGAAAGTATCCACACTATCCTGGTTTGATAACCTCAAGCCAGGATCCATTGATTCGTATGATTGTCTCACCGAAAAATTCTTGGCCACCTTTATGTATAACAAGGTTGTGAACACAGGAATGGACAATCTCTTCTCACTTGCAATCAACTACAAGGAGTCCATTCGAGAATACACGGATAGGTGGCACAAGATATGTCAAGTCATAGGACATGTGGATCCCGTGGTGAGTATTAACTGTTATAAGTGGGGTCTGGACAGGATGAGCCCATTGTTTGTCGAAATCCACGGAATCATCCCCGCCACAGAAGGAGATTTGAGGATAATCATCGAAAAACATGCAAGGTTGGAAGAAATTCAATGGGAGAATCCGAGAGCGCAGGCTCAACGACCTCCACAGACCAATTCCTTGGAACAAGCAAGCGGATCAAGTGGTTACCAAAGGGATCCGAAATACGACCACAAAAGGAATGGTAGAAGGTTCGAAGATAAAGTCTACACGAAGCTCAATACCAGCTACTCACGCATCTTAAAGGAGATCAAGGATCGCGAAAACTTAGACTGGCCCTGGTCTAAGGGGAAGCAACCACCGACTTCAGAGAAGTCCAAAGAATACTGTGAGTACCACTGCTTCAACGGGCACCCAACAGAGAAGTGCAAAAATCTCAAGATAGTGATACAAAAGCTGATAGATTCAGGGGATCTCAAGAAATATATCGAAAAGGCTGGAACGGAAGATAGAACCAAACGCAGCAAACAAGTCCAATTACCGGAAGGAAAATACTATATCCTGCTCAGAAAGTAAAGAACCAACCCTAACTGCACAGATAGGGAAAAGATTGAGGAAACAATTTGAAGACTATTGTGAGCTTTACAATTTAGAGGGGAAAGAAGTGGAAAATCACGAAGAATGGATGGACGCACCCCTAACCTTCGAAATCGAGGACATTGAGGAGGATATGGAAGACCACAACGATCCCCTGATCCTCACCTTGCCAATTACAGGATGCAACATAAATAAAATCCTCATCGATGGAGGAAGCTCCGTAAATGTCCTATTTTACGATACCTTCAAACGCATGGAGCTTAATGATGAACAACTCTCGACCTCGCACCACACCATCCATGGGTTCAATGGCACGGCTACTACGACTCTCAGAGATATTGTTCTACAGGTGGACGCAGGCCCCATGAAAGTTGACGCTCGTTTCAGTGTGGTAGACGCGCCTTCACCCTACAACGCCATCATTGGACGGAGATGGGTCCAAAAGCTTAAGGGAGTCGCAGCTACCTACCATCAATGCCTTAGGTTTCCTACCCCCATAGGAGTAATGGAGATCAAGCTTCCGCAAAAGAATGCCAGGCAATCCAGATGCAACTCAACAATGAAGAAGGCGAGAAAAGGAGAACCTGTAGGGCTCGAAACAAAGCAATATCGAAGGACAAATCCATAGATGAATACCTGGAAGAAATCTCAGGGAAAAGCTTATCCAAGGAGCACTCCGTAGGGAAAACGGAAGCATCAACGTCAATTGATAGCCAGGACGCTCTTGCCAACAAACAGCCCGAGCCTGCCAAATAGAAATTAAATAAAGTTCCTCACCTTGGGGAACCAAAACCCACATTCACATCCTTGGAGGCGGTGAAGGAAGTTAACATCAGGACAGAGGAGAGCCCAAAGAAGATCAAAATAGGAACTCTGATGGATGAAGAACGCGAAGCCTCTCTGGTGAAACTGCTTAAGGAATAAGCGGACGTCTTCGCGTGGAAACTATCTGACATGCCCGGAATAGATCCAAAGATCGTACAACACGAGCTGCGCATTAAACCTGGCACACCCCGATAAGACAGAAGATGCGAAAGGTGGCCACGGAGTATCACAAAGCAGTGGAAACGGAGCTGCGAAAGCTGTTGGAGGCTGGTTTCATAAGAGAAGTCAAATATCCCACTTGGATCTCTAACATGGTGATTGTACCAAAAAATAATGGCGGGGTCAGAATCTGCATCGACTTCACCAACTTGAACAAAGCATGCCCCAAGGACAGCTACCCACTACCCAGCATCGATCAACTAGTCAACGCGGTAGAAGGATACGAGGAGATGTCATTCATGGACGGATACGCCGGGTACAATCAACTATTTTTAGTAGAAGAAGATCAGCAACATACAACATTTTACATGCCCCACGGCCTCTATTGCTACGTAAGGATGCCCTTC
Source organism: Papaver bracteatum (assembly GCA_023529315.1). Taxonomy (NCBI): domain Eukaryota; kingdom Viridiplantae; phylum Streptophyta; class Magnoliopsida; order Ranunculales; family Papaveraceae; genus Papaver; species Papaver bracteatum. The sequence goes on along the minus strand of JAJJWX010002035.1, from coordinate 351,466 downwards.
GGACTCCGGAACGCAGGAGCAACATACCAAAGGATGGTCGATGCTGTTTTCAAGCCATGGATTGGTGGTACCTTAGAAGTATACGTTGATGATATGATCGTGAAAAGCAGACTCAAGAAGAGCCATCACCAAGACCTGAGGGACATCTTCGAAGCTATGAGGGAGCACAACATGAAGGTAAACCCGGAGAAGTGCACCTTTGGAGTAACATCTGGAAAATTCCTCGGATATCTGGTGACAAAAAGGGTCATTGAGGTAGATCCCGCAAGAATCCGAGCCATAGTAGACATGCCATCCCCAAAGAACCTAAAAGAAGTACAAAAGCTCAACGGATCCATAGCCGCTTTGGGAAGATTCATCTCGAGATCCTCGGATAAGTGCAAGTTCTTCTTCAACATATTGAAAAAGGTAAAAAATTTTGAATGGACTGCAGAATGCGAAGAAGCCTTCCTAGGCATCAAACAATACCTAGCAGAGATCCCTATCCTTCAGAAACCGGACCCTGACGAAGTCTTGGCATTGTACATCGCAGCAACCGATGACGCGGTAAGCGCAGTACTTGTCAGGACCCACACAAAGGAGGAACAACCAATCTACTATGTCAGCAAAACACTGAACTCCGCGGAAAGAAACTACACAAGAATCGAACAACTGATTTTAGCCATCGTATGGTCCACCGTGAAACTGAGAACGTACTTCTTGATGTATGACATACGTATCCCGTGTCGAGCACCCTTAGAATCCATCCTCAAAGGGGCAGGAAAGGTAGGAAGCATAGCTAAATGGAGCACATACCTCGACCAATTCAGCATCCACTATGAGCTTCAACACTCTCAGAAATCCCAAGTAATTGCGGACTTCCTAGCAGACTTACCTCTGGACAACGAAGAAGAAGTGCGCATACAGGGATGGAGAGCCGCGGGCGCCCCAGAAATTGAAAAGCAAAAGGAACCAAACGATATTCTTGAGCCAGTGAATCCATGGCAATGGGAGGTCTTCGTAGACGGCTCCAAAAATAGAGAGGGCGCGGGGTTAGGCATCGTTATCACCACGCCCACAGGGGATAGGGTCATACACGCATTCAGGTTGGAAGTCGAAGGCCATACAAATAACATCGTAGAATATGAAGGAGTGGTCCATGCCCTCCGCTTGATAATCGAGATGGAGATACAAGAAGTACGGCTGACCAGTGACTCCCAGCTAATCATACGACAGATAGGCTACGAATACAACGTGTACGACGAAACACTAATGGCATACATGGCTTTGGTACAAACGTTGGTTTCCCAAATACCAAAAATCAAGTTCCGACATCTGCGCAGGAAGGAACTCAGGCACGCAGATGCCTTGGCTTATGTTTCGGCCATGCTCAAGAATAAAGATGTCAAAGCAATCAAGGTGACAAGAGTGTACGAACCATCCATCAAGCTCCATGGGATATGCGCGAGTAACCAACGCAAGTCCGCAATGGAGGATTTCTCTGATGAGGATATCAGGGAGCTCATATTCGACGACTTCCAAGACGACGATATAATGCAACAACCAGATGAGGACGACGATTACAGTCGGGAAGAAGATGGGAGACTCGGAGTCCATTCTTTCCTCCAGGAATGGAAGCTACCCCAGGACACCAAACAAGCTAGGAAAATACAATCCAAAGCAGGGATGTACGAGCTAAGGGACGGGACCTTATACAGAAAATCATTCCTAGGGCCACTTCGTCGCTGTTTGTCCCGATCCGAAGGACATGGAATCCTGAAAGATATCCATAGAGGAGATGCAGGAAATCACAGCGGAATGAGATCACTCGCAGATAAGGCAAAGACGCAGGGTTACTACTGGCCAACAATGATCCAAGACGCGGCCAAAATGGCGCAAAGGTGTGAGGAATGTCAAAGATTCGGCAGGCGAATCCACGCCCCAGCCACAAAGTTGAACTCGGTGGACAGTCCATGGCCCTTCTCAAGGTGGGGCATCGACATAGTGGGCCCGCTTGTATCAGGAACCGGGAAAAGAAGATTCCTAATAGTGGCTACGGATTATTTCAGCAAGTGGGTAGAAGCCAAGGCACTTGCGAGAATTCGTGATTCAGACGTCTTCACTTTCATATTTCAAAACATTATTTGCAGTTTGGGCATCCCCGCGGAGATAGTTTCCGACAATGGTAAACAGCTACAAGGAAAAAATATCGACTTGCAACGGACAAGCGGAAGCCACAAACAAAACCCTAGTGCTCATCCTCAAAAAACAGTTAGACGAGTACAAGGGGCGATGGTGTGAACAGTTACATAACGTTCTGTGGGCATACAGGACAACTCGAAGATCGGCTACTGGGGAGTCTCCATTTCTACTCACGTACGGGGCGGAAGCAGTAATCCCCACGGAAGTTCTACTACCGACAACAAAGACAGAAGCATGGGAGAAGAACCTCACCACGGACATGATGTTAGAAAAGCTTGATGATCTCGAAGAAAGAAGAGAGACCGCACTACAAAAAATGGAAAACTACCGCGCAGTCGGCCGGAAATATAACAAAAAAGTAAAACTTAGGAATTTTGTAGAAGGCCAGTATGTGTTAAGAACCATTCCCCAATACCAGCGAGAAAATAAATGGGGAAAATTAGCACCAACTTGGGGCGGACCCTAGGTAATACACGACGTCGCAGGAAATGGATCCTACTATCTGCGTAATTTAAAAGGGGAAATACTAAGGCATCCGTGGAACGCCAAATATCTCAAACCATACTATCCATAATCTATCACCTTCATATGCATTTCAGAAGAATAAAATTGACTTACAAGTCCGCATGTTTCTATCTCTGATGGAGGAATAGCATGCCTCAACTTTTCAATCAATACAAACTTTCATCTTCAGTTGACACAACTCTACTCATTACCTATACGCATACCGATGCGCTCAATACCCATAACCAATGCTGCATGAGACACATGTATATACCCATACTCATGTCAATTTACTCAAACTACTCAATACCTATACGTACATATACCACTCACATACCTATCCGTACATAAATAGATCAACAAAATAACAAAATATGAATGTATATTGAAAACCATTCCATATCTTAATAAAGTGTCAACACTACCGTTACCCCGTGGACGTAGGCCTTATGGCCGAACCACGTAAACTTGTCTGCAGTTACTATCATTAAAAACCTGCATTATACTTTAATAAGGTGAATGTCCCGCACAATGCGTGGAACATACTCACTACAATGCACCGGAACAACCCGAACAAAGCATACACATGCAATCTCTTGAACTCCCCCATAAGTGTCTATAAGTGTACGACCAGGGGGTGACTTCCCATGGAACGAGATACCCAAGAAATGTTATAATCCACGCTATCCTTGAGCGCCGGCTAGACCCCCACCACTCAGTAATCCTCTGGCCCAGGAATTAGCTGAACGGGGTGACAGGTCGCAAGACAATTCCGAGGATACCAACCTACGGAATTGCATGAACACTACATTCAAAATTCTGTAAACTAAGATCCGTGGGTTGCAAAACCAATCCCGCAGATTACAAAACTAGTTCCCTGGATTACAAAATCTACGGAATTACTTAATTACAAAACTTACGGAATTACTTAATATATTAATTTCATCTATAAAACCAACAGATGCGAATTCAACATAATACGAGTTCAGATTTGGATGCTAAAGTTTGATCTATTACGCGCCAGTTGATTACGAACCTAGCAAGAAAAGTAGCAAAAACTCCAAGAAGATTAAGCAACTGAGATCAATCCCCAACATACTAGATATGATCTACTGAGAAGGAGCACCATCCGCTGGCTTTTCCTTTAACGACGAAGGAACACTACCACCAAATGAGGGGCCGGAGGAACCTGAAGGGAGCGTGGGCACGGGACGACGGGTATAAATCTTGCTTATACCATAGGTCTTCTTGAGATCCAACTCAATCTCACCAAGGGTCCTGTTAATCTCCTCCGCCAAATGCTTACGATCCACAAAGCCTATAGCTACGCTCTTCATCTCATCTTGATTTAGAGAAATGGAAAGATGCTCCGCCTTTTCAGTAGCGTGCTTCATCGCTTCTTCTCGAGACAAGGCCAGACCCCGATGGTAGCTGACCTGGCCTTCCAATTGAACTACCTTATCCTGAGCTTCGGCAATTTTGTCATTCGCAGCTTGAAGCTGTCCTTGGAGCTCTGCGGATATTAGAAGAAGACGGTGAATAATGACAAATACAACACAAAGCACACTCGATAACAAAGACATATACCTTCACAATGGGTAACCGCGGAATCCCGTGCTTCTGCGGCATAATCATATTCATTCGATAGCCTATCATAGTCTACCTACAGAAGATTATGAGCATATTGACTCGCACTAAGATCATCTCAAAGCATTGAGTTCGAGTGATGATATCGGTTAACCTCATCATTCTTCGACTCCAACCCCTTGTTAAGGCGGTACATAGTCACCTCTAAGTTTCTCTCATATTCGGCCTGACGAGCCACATCGGCTCGAGACGCGGATAAGGCACGACTAAGAGTGCCAGATTCTTCCCTAGCATCGTCTCGTTCCTTGGAAAGACGTTGCATGTAAACCCGCACATCAGAAGGATGATAAAAACGCGCTTGCCGAAATTCTCCTTCCATATCATTAAGCTTAACTTCTAGGGCGGAAATATGGCCGCGGGCTTCCTTGAGACTATCCCGCGTCCATGAAAGAGTCCCATAAAGCAACTCACGGTCGTGATCATTTCTATTTTTTAAATCTACCCAACAATTTTTTTTCTGGCGCCATTCTTCGGCCATAGCGTTGTGGACATCCGCGCGAGCATTCCATTTCACTGCTTCGCTCTTAAGTTTCTCAACTAACTCTGCAATACGACCTTTTTGGCGAACTCTCTCGCCACGAAGCCACATCAATTCAGGGACTCCACCCACTGAATATAATACAGCGGGAGGAGAGAAGAAGGAGACAACTGAGAACATATAGGAAACATCTGAAAAGCAAAGTAGAGGAGGCACAAACCTGATAGGGACGAAGAATTCTGCTCAACCACCTCTAACTTTTCCTTAACCAAAGCTAGATCGGAACTAAGCATGGCCTCGTCCACGCCTTGCTGTTCCTTGCGCTTCAGAAGATCCCTCAGCTCAGTTATCTCCCTATCCTTAGCAGAGGCCGCAGCTTCAACACTCGAAAGCACTCCTTCACGATGGCGGAGTTTCACTTCTAGCTTAAGAGACTTGGCCCTAAAGATCCGGTAAAGAGTATGGTTACAATAATCACTCCTCATCACCTACGGATCAAAAAGAAATTAGTTCACATAACATATCGAAGTAAAATCAGGTTTAGAAAGAACGGGACGTACCTCCAATAGTCGCTGCTGAGGATAACTATACTGGTATCCATCAACAACAGCCATCATACCAGCAACAGTATAAGGAGGTTTCACCACCAGATCAATCCCGCTGGCCACAAGATCCTTATCCCACTCTACACCTACTATCTCCGCAGAGGTCGACTCCATATGTTGGCGAGTAAAAGAATCCGAACTCTTTTCCCCTTCAATCACAGGGGCAGGGTGCGGCACGACAAGCAAATCCTTCTTTCTAAGCCAAACCAAAACGACGTCATCATCATCCGCGATCAAGGATTGCGAGAAATCATCAGAAGGAGAATCCAAGGAATTCCCACCAGGTGCGGCACTAGTTTGGCCTTGCGCCAAAGCCCCCCCAACAGCTGAGGAGGGGCCAATAAAACCCTCCGGATGAACCAACAAACCTCAGCATCAGACCCGGGTGCTGCGCCACCCCCACCACTACCTTTAAGAACATCCCAATCATCACCAGGGTGAAGAAGACTGAAGTCCAAGATGAGTCCCATAGCCGCAGCCATGTCGAAAGACTGATATCCGGACAAAGCATTACCGAAAGAAAACTCACCCATCCTTTTCATTTCTAACTGCAAAAGCAACTCCCTTGCCCTTGTCCGCGAATGGCCGTTGCTGACCGACCTCAATGTCCACGGCCCCAATCGACTTTGATCCATCAGTGGCCTGATCACCATCACCACCAGTTCCTTGATCACCATCGCCACCTCTGACTTCCCCACCAGCGGCCTCATCGACAACACCACCACCATCGACAACACCACCAACATCACCACCTGTGGCCTGATCACCACCGCCCCCATCATCGCCACCAGCACTATTTCCTTCTGGAAAAGGTGGAGAAGTATCAATCCGCTCTTCTTCGTCGGAAACATCCTCTTCAGCGTTCACTGGACTGCTCATATCCTCAAAACGCGTAGAGTCTTCAGTGGGAGAATTTGACGATTGCTTGGGGTTGATCTTTTTCTTTCTAACCACCTGCGAGACATAATAATAAATATCCTTGAGTATCTCCTTTCCTTGGCATAATTTACATTACTTAAGAAAAGGAAGGGGCATATATACGAAGAATACAAACATACCTTAATGTTAGCATTCCGCGGCAGAAGGTTAGCGTCGGAGATATCCTCGTCATCCGCATCATCAACATCACGGCTATGATCGAAATCCATACCTTTGAAACTCATCTGCCAAGGGAAATAATGGGCATAACGAGAAGGAGAAGTTTCGCGGTAGGAGCTGTCAGCAGTAAGTTTCCAACCATGGGGTCCAGGAACCCAGCCATAGGCCCACGGACCAACAACCTCAAGAAAAGTGGAAGACCATTCATAATCATGATCGCGCTTGATCCTCTCATCAGCAGGAATAGGAAAACCTTCAGCACCAGGAATCCTTGCCATCTTGGAATCACTGACTTCACTCAAAAGGCGGACTTCCCCCTTGACAGGAGCTATATTCCGCAGATTCACGGACCAAGGCTTGCGTGTCTTCCTATTAACGTAATCTCCGAAGGACTTGTTAAAATTTTCAGGAGTATACCATCCCTTCTCCTCCTCTAAATTGGGGGCATAGAAGGTCATCATCGTTTGCCCTTTGCTACGAAGGTAGCATTCTCGAAGATGACGAAGATAGTTTCCTGTCAGCTGCTGCACCCCGTGGTTATGACTTTTCTTACCAGTATCACGGATAGATAAGACCCGGTAGTAGAAATCATCACCAGCTTTATATAAGGGCAGCATCAAACCAGCCTCGAAAGCACCCACGGTGGTCAACAAGTGAAAGGCATCGTACTGATAATTAGTAACCATCTCGAAGGTTATATCTTTATCAGGGGCATGAAAGCGCACCTGAAAGTGCTGAAGACCGTGATTCACTTTGAAGGCTTCAAGATCTATGTACCTGAAGGTGAACTTCTTGTTACCCAAACGTAAAGGACGAAAAGTGACAGCAGAATCATCTTCATAAGTGTCTCCTGTAGCATCTTCCGCAGAATCCGCTACCTTCTTCTTAGGAGGAACCACGTCTCCCGAAGATTCTATCTCTGAAGCCTTCCTCTTCGCGGGCTGATTCTTAGTTGTCTTGCCTGAGCTAGGCACGGATGAAGGCGGAGGAAGATTAACCCGCGGTGGAGGCATGGTGCGGAGAGGCTGCATATCTAAAAGTTCAGTGAGCGGATTCTGCCGCTTCTTAGGGGACTCATCCATAGGTCGGCTCGCGGCGGATCACCTCTCTAGAGCGAAGGCTTTTGACTAGAAAACGAGGATAGACGTCTATCCCGAGGGTTACCCTGAGCAGGAGGAAGAGAAACTCCACCCTTGATATGAGAATCTCTCCGAGGAGATCTATGAGGACTCGGCGGAGGAGTTTGATAAGGCACCCGCGGACGATCAGACATATCTACGGACACAAACATAAATAGGAGGACTAGCCAGAGTCAAGGAAGATCAAAAACAAGGAAATCTCAAGAACAGCGAAGAACGCGAAGAAAACCCTAAGTTTTACCAGCCATCGATTAAACCCTTAATTCATTACCCCACTCAAAAAGGATCAAAACGTAGCCGGTAAAACACCCAGTTCAGCAGGGGGAATCTCCGATTTCATGACATACATGGGATTAAAACCCATCATGATTCATCACCAGAAAATCAAAAATTCCACAGGAATAAAAATGGCGAATAACCAAGACGAAAACCCTACCTAAACCTCAATAGTTGTACGGAGAAGCAGAAACATCAACGGTGATGGCAACAACAGCAACGACGGCAACAGCAGCAGAAGCAGCGGTAATGGTTGCAGGAGAAATTAAGAGGGTAAAGAAGAAAATGGGGCACAGAATAAAATAGGGAATGTGAATATACTTCACATTTCATCATTCTCTCTTCTTTTATGTGACTAGAAGAAACCGCCCATTACCAAAGGGGCAATCATGACTGGGTAGGGGAAACGTGCACAATAAATACAAATAACTCCTTTTTAGGAAAAGTTATGAGGAGGGAGATAAAAAAATATCACACGATTCTTCTTCCAACTATAACTGGCGCCTAGTCACAAGAAGAGGGGCAAATTATAGATACACTTATTTACCTCCCTCGCCACGTGTACTAGCATCCCCACGTAGAAGCCACGTCACAAAGGTGGGTGACACATAGGAACATCCGTGGGCCTAAATAGGGCGCCATCTGTCAAGATAAGCGATCAAAGATGAAGGGACATCAAAGGAAGGTATACCCACGTAACACCCAAGAACTTCCCTGCTACACTTTATCTCATCATGAGGCAAGGTTTGATCAACGGCTAGGGAAAATCCAACTGACGCAGACGTGACAGGGAAGGACTGACACCACCTGGCGCAAAGGGCACGTGTCGGTTAACCGGCGACAAGAACAAGGGTAGGCCAGCGTGATGAGCGTAGGAATAATAGAAGCCGCGGGATGACAGAGAGGTCCGCGGACTAGGCACAAAATACAAGAAGATAAGGTTACAACAACTCTTTTCCAAGGGACCCACGTAGATTAGCTATATATATTGACCCTTCCTATTACATGGAAGGGGGGAAATTTTAAAGAGAGAGGAGGAGAGATCAGTGAGAAGTAAGTATGAGCATAAGTCTTCGGGTTCCAGAGATCACCCAAAGTCTTTCGACTGTTCTTGTAATCATTTACCACATAGTGAAATCTCCCCCAGACCTGTGGATGTAGGCCTTAGAGCTGAACCACATAAATCCTTGTCTCATTTATATTTCGTATTTGTCTATCCTTATATCAGTATGAGTTTCATAGATCTATAATTGTAGATGTTGAGGAGATCATGACAAACCCGCAGGGTTCGGAATCAATGAGTCAACATCTATCCAAGCATCTTGCACTATATTCATACCTTAATGCATGCACCCCGTACATTCGAAGATTGGTTGTGGACACGTTGAAACCCTACTTAATCTTCGTGTTCACAAAAACCAACCATTAGTTAATGGGTTGGTTTGGTTTCTCCCTAATAGGTTTGGTTTGGGTCGGTTTCTCGGTTAACCAGTAACCATGTTCATCCCTAGATGTTGATGAATAATGGTGGTGACTAATGATTGCCAGTGATCAGCGACTAAAGGAAGACCTCAAGTTGAGGACGAGACACAGACTGGATTTGGATGTTAACAGTAAAGCGAGGATGGAGTAAGTTCAGGGAGGATGGAATGGCGGTGAAGTAACAGCAGTGGTGGTTATCAACTTATCGATAAAGAGATAGAGATGGAAGGAGAAGAAAAGCTTGGCTGATGTTAGAGATATCGATGAACAAGGAAGATGATGGAGTGTTGATGATGGAATGGTGCTGAAGAATATCGATAGCTACTGACAAAGACATTGATCGATAGTGATAATCTATCTTGATGGCAGCAAGGAGCAATTATGTGATGTTGGCCGTGAATAGCGGAAACAATGAGTTAAGGAGCTGGATGAAGATTGGAGGTGTCAGATGGGAATGAGAATAGCTTGGATGAGTTTAAAAACTCATGACAACCAGACTCTCCGTGATTCTGACTGAGCAACAATAAAAATCCAGGGAACATTTATTTTCATGGCGACCAGAGTATCCGCGGGTAGATAGTCGGACTTTTATTTTTCACGGAGACTCATGTATCCGTGGAAAATCTGAAGGAATAAAGGAGGGTAAGGCTGTCAGTTCCAGTAAACTGAAAAGCCATTCAAGATATTTGGGCTGGATTTTTCCAGTACTAGACGCGAGCCCACTTGGATGTTCATGCGACTTTTCTCACCAAGACTTTGGCCGTGACCTCCTTATGGAAATTTGGCTAAGTTTTGGCAACTACTTTGACCTGAATCGTGCACGGGCACATCTACAACTTGGAGACTATAAAATAAATACTTCTTATCTAGGTTAAGGGATCTATCATATATCTACACATCTCATATTATATTTTGTTTTTCATTAATATTCTAGGGTTTACCTAGGGCTGCACATGGGCGGGTATGGGCGGGTATAAGCTAAAACCAACCTCGCACCCACGGACTACGGGTTGTTTTTTTTTATAACCAACCCCGTACCCACAAATAGCGGGTGGTTTTTTTTACCCGCCCGCTGCGGGTAGGGCGGGTATGGGTTTAAACCCGCTTAAACCCATGTTTGAGAAAAGAAGAAATGAGATTCATTTAAGATCTAGCGATGTCACAAACCAATTCAATTTTCAGAAGAAAAAAAATAACAATCCAAATATGTTTATGTTTTCTCACTATTAACAATCAAAGATCTAAGAAACTGTTAATCCGAAACACAACTTAACCTTTTTTTAGTATTCCGTTACAACATAAAAGGTGAAGATTTACAAGTTGAATTCACAAACCCAAGAACCTCATCCCTGCTCCTTACGATCTGATGAAAAAATTCTCTAACCTGACGTTGCAACGGAACCAATCCTTCTTCCATCTTCCTACAAATCTCAGACAATTCATTCGTTCGCGCTTTGATTTCGTCCATTTGTTCCGCTTCGATGGGATATTGAATTGTATCGGACTATAGGATAATTCAATCAACGCTTGACTACATTTCTCTAACCTTTAAATCTCATCAATTGAAGGCGTTGCGAACAGAGAGGAATAAGAGTCGAAGAAACTAGAAAGTGGAGACAAATGGTTATCTACAATCTAATAGTACCAATAGGGTTTTAGTAACGGACGGCTAGGATTAGTTGTAATGTATATTGAGCGGGTTTTTCGGGCGGGTATGACCTAAAACTAACCTCGCACCCACAGACAACGAGTTTTTTTTTATTTCTTAACCAACCTCGCACCCACAACGGGCGGGTATGGACAAAAAACCCACGGGTTTAGCGGGTATGGATATCATGGGTGGGTCTTGTGCAGCCCTAGGTTTACCCCTTTAGGGGGAAACCGGGAGATAGTGTAAACAAGAGAAGCTAAACTTTTATTGATTAAGGATAAATTCAATGTTCTAGCATGAAGCTTTATTAGTTATATAAATCTATTCGGAGTTTTAGTCACATAATCGTTTGTTTTCACTATTTTCTAGGGTTTATGATTGATTAATTAGATTGTTTGGAGTGCACGCTAGATTAATCTTTTGATCATTTTGTTGCTAGTAAAGGGTTTGGATATCCGTGTAATTGTTGAATAATCCTTACACAAGTAGAGAATGCAAGACCTTGCAGAGGTATTATGTGGAGCAATCGTGTTTGAAGACAACACTAGTAAGTGGACCTTGCGCTAAGAGTCTAATTGCTAGGATCAACCTAAGTTCACATAACTTAAAGCTTTCGATTGGGTTACAACTTGAGTGCGCTACTACTTGGTGGTTCAGTTGGATAGAACTTGATATGCGAGCGCTTCGGTATCCGGTTACAGGAGGAACTTTGGGGATATCACTGCTCTACATGCTTTCCTACGGTTGGTGATGAATGGTTCTTACGAAGATAGATAAGTATACTAATCTAGTTATCGCTTGGTAACGGTGAAGGATTCTTTGATCATCCCTTTCATCTTATTCTTTTGTTATCTTTTTATTTATTTTATAAACCAACCCGCCTTTTTACTTTGTTTTGCTATCTAAATAGCATATGAATTACACAACTCTCTATGGGAACGATCCTTACTACCGCTATATTACTAATTAATTAGTGGGAAATATCTTGATTAATTTGTTGTGGTTATGACACGCATCAGGTATGCGTACCTTAGCTACCGGATTTGAGTTTACGAACTCAACCGAAATTTTCGGTTCGAAAACTTTCGTGGGTACACATACCTAAGGTAACTGGTAGCGAAACCAGATATTGCGGAATCAAAAACGATGAGACGAAGATGTTTGTGATTTCTTTTTATCTTGCCATATCAGAGATATAATCTCAAGCCAATTATCCAATTGAACTCGTACGATAGAAAATGGCAAGATCAGATCGCTCAATTACAAGAGTAGTTTCGTCTGGCTTCACAATCCTAATGAAGTCTTTAAGTCGCTAACCGACAGGGTCTCGAGAATAAACCTACGGTTAAAGGAGAATCGACTCTAGCAAAACCAACTCGTATCACACAGGAGGTGTGGGGATTAGTTTTTCAAGTTGCTAGACGTCTCCTTTATATAGTTTTCAAATCAGGGTTTGCAATCTAAGTTACCTTGGTAATAAAGCATTCAATATTCACCGTTAGAAGAAAAAAAAAACCTTATTTATCCAAGCTAATATCTTTCAACCGTTAGATCGAAACTTAGCTCGCCACACACAAATGAAATGTATTTCATTTAGGTTTGTGTAACCGTACCTAAACGTGTACATTTGGTTGGTTCACAAATAGTTAACCAATGGTTAGACATATGAGCACTTTCATATCAGCCATATTCATCTTCTTCACAACTAGTTCAAATGACTCAAAAGAACTAGTTGAAGAGTTGTTCAATTGCCTAGATCTTTATACATAAACACAATTCAAACAAAATCGGTTTGATTCACTCGAATCAATTCATGAACAATATAGCCACGGTTTGCAAAGATTGTATTCCTTATTGATTTATTGTTTAAGTTCATGAGCATAACGATTTGAGAAATATAACCAGCTTTGGTACGCGTACGGGTATGCGTACCTTAGCTACCAGATTTGAGTTTACGAACGTAGCAGAGATTTTTGGTTCGGAAACTTCCGTGGTCACACGTACGGGTACGCGTACCTAAGGTTACTGGTTTACTAGTTTGCAAACTACAAACTCAGCAGAAATTCTTGGTTCAAAAACTTCCGCCAGTACGCGTACCCAACCTGTCTCCTTCACTAATACCGCATGCACACATATGCACGCACTTGATTTCTGGTACATGGATTTATACACTAATGTGCGAACATACTATATATGATTATATCCATAGATGGTTACGTAATCTCAACTCTACATTTCAATCATTGAAACATTCTTCTATAATGTTATAACAGTCGTTAGACATAAAAAGCGATTATCGTCATCAAAATTATTTTCAAGATTGAAACTTCATCATGACTTTCGTCACAGGTAAAGATGAAAAGTGGTTAAAGCAAAATCTTACCAAAATATATTTTGAGAAAAAGATAGGCTAGTAAACTCGGCTCGAAATAGCAAATGTATATGTATGAAAAGTATCATACTTATAAGACTGTTGTCTCAAGATTAGGAGATAGAGTAGATAGACTTTTGAGTGACAGATGAGTTCAAGTCTCCACATACCTTTTTGGTCGGATGAAGTTCCATTGGCTCCTTGAGTAGTTCTTCGTCTTCGTAAGATAATCTCCATGGAGTCTGGAGCTCAACTATACTTAACTATCCTAGACCGAAACTTAGTCATAAGTAAACTAGAAATCAAGACGTATAGTTTTGATCAATAATATTGACAAACATGCTTGAGATAGCAACGCATGCGAGTTCGAACGAGCAATGTTCTAACAATCTCCCCCTTTGTCAATTTTAGTGACAAAACTATCAATACATATGGATTAAAAAATAGATACGACTTTATAGCTTCTCTCCCACATGCTTGATCTCCTTGGTGCTTCAAAGTTACTCGAAAACTTTGTCTTTTCCAAGTACTCCCATGATTCCATAGATGTTTAGTTCAGCATCATAGTTGTTGAAGATCCGTAGCCATAACAATGAGAAAACAAAAGCTCCCGATCATTGTTATACAGTGTCATAGTATTATTACACAACATCAAAGTTCTTATATCACAACCTTGAAAACAATACTATGGTGATATGTATCACTCCCCCTTAGTCAATACTTTCGTCTCAACACAAATATCATTCCCCCTTACATAATGATCCGAAAACCATATGTATTTGTAGTGTGAACTACATATTAATTCTCCCCCTTTTTGTCAATAAAATTGGAAAAGGTATGAAAATGAGATCCTAATAAAATTTTCACGGAGATGCTTCAAGACCAAAGAAAAGTACATATCAACTTTGTTTAGATGCAATCATAAATACGAAGCTAAATGCATTCATCAAGGAGTTTATAAAGATACAAGATAACCCCTAAAAATTCCACAGCCGCACTCCCCACAAAGATATGGAAATTAAGCGCAAGTTCAAAAGAACTCTCCCCCATTTGATGTCATTCCCGAGAGAACAACAAGAGCGACCTTACTTTTACAAAAAAAATAAGGATTTCATTGGACATAAAAAACCACAAAAATGATTTCGTATCCAAAAATCTATGTAGGACCAGAATATCGCTACAATACTATTTCTGCGATATTAACAACACTTTTGCGAGCGTCACAGAAGACTCTTTAACAACATTTCGCGAGCGTCACAGAAGAATCCAAAAGAAGCTGACGATTGAAGAAATACAAAGAGAGTATGTTTATCCCGCGATGGTTATCAATTTTGCGAGAGAGAATATTATAGCAATCGCGATGAGATCGCAGAGTAAATTCGAAAAAGGAGGAAAACTTAGCTGTCATCCACTATGTAAAACCCTATATAAAGGGTTCGTTAGGTTCAGAAAAGGATGATGTATTTTGGAGAGTTGATAAGGTTTTGAGGAGAGAGAAAATCTAGAAAAAAAATTGTACTTCTGAGTTCTTATATCTTTTGTAAAGAATTCTAAAATTAAAATAAGAAAAGTGTTGTTATTCATCTTCAAAATAATCCAATTTCCATAGATTCTTATCAAGGGTGTAGTGTAGGAATTCCTGCAGCTACAATCTCAATTAAACTAATACAAGAAAACCCATGATTAATTTAATCAGAATACACAACCAAAATAACCACAAACGAATCTATGATTACTCTAGTTGGGAATGCTCACACAAGAAGACTTATGGAGCTACATAGTATATACATAAAATATAGATCAGGGAAGACCAATACTGCGGAATAAACAAGGATTCATCATATTTTCCATCACTTTTTGAACAATGACATACAATAGACATAATCCTCGTAAAAAAAAATTCATCCTATCTTCCATCAATTATTTGCATAACGATATAATAGGTTCGATATTTTTTTGTCAAAAGTTCATCGATCTTGTATCAATACTTGAATATCGACATATAAAAGAGATAACGTTTGACATCGTATGGGACAATAATAGTTCACGGATGCAAACACACATATCCCATAACATATTGCAATATATAAAACCATAAATCTAAGTTACCTTGGTAATAAAGCATTCAATATTCACCATTAGAAAAAAAAAACCTTATTAATCCAAGCTAATATCTTTCAACCGTTAGATCGAAACTTAGCTTGTCACACACAATTGAAATGTATTTCATTTAGGTTTGAGTAACCATACCTAAACGTGTACATTTGGTTGGTTTATAAATAGTTAACGAATGTTTAGCCATATGAGCACTTTCATATCAACCATATTCATCTTCTTCACAACTAGTTCAAATGACTCAAAAGAACTAGTTGAAGAGTTGTTCAATTGCCTAGACCTTTATACATAGACACAATTGAAACAAAATCGGTTTGATTCACTCGAATCAATTCATGAACAATATAGCCGCGGTGTGCAAAGATTGGATTCCTTATTGATTTATTCTTTAAGTTCATGAGCTTACAGATTTGGAAAATATAACCAGCTTTGGTACGCGTACGGGTATGCGTACCTTAGCTACCAGATTTGAGTTTACGAACTCAACAAAAAAAATTGGTTCGAAAACTTCTGTGGGTACACGTACGGGTACATGTACCTAAGGTAACTGGTTTACTATTTTGAAAACTATAAACTCAGTAGAAATTATCGGTTCTAAAACTTCCGGCAGTTCCCATACGGGTACGCGTACCCAACCTGTCTCCTTCACCAATACCGCATGCACACATATGCACGCACTTGGTTTCTGGTACATGGTTTTATACACTAATGTGCGAACACACTATATATGCTTATATCCATAGATGGTTACGTGATATCAACTCTACATTTGAATCATTGAAACATTCTTCTATAATGTTATAATAGTCGTTAGACGTAAGAATCAACTATCGTCAACAAATCTATTTTCAAGATTGAAACGTCATCATGACTTTCCTCATGAGTAAGGATGAAAAGTGGTTAAAGCGAAAGCTTACCAAAAAATATTTCGAGAAAAAGATAGGCGAGTAAACTCGGCTCGAAATAGCAAATGTGTATGTATGAAAACTATCATACTTATACGACTGTTGTCTCAAGAGTAGGAGATAGAGTAGATAGAGTTTTGAGTGACAGATGTGTTTAAGTCTCCACATATCTTTTTGTTCGGATGAAGTTCCATTGGTTCCTTGAGTAGTTATTCGTCTTTGTAAGATAATCGCCATGGAGTCTGGAGCTCAACTATACTTAACTATCCTTAACTGAGACTTAGTCATAAGTAAACTAGAAATCAAGAC
This sequence comes from Papaver bracteatum, assembly GCA_023529315.1. Classification (NCBI taxonomy): domain Eukaryota; kingdom Viridiplantae; phylum Streptophyta; class Magnoliopsida; order Ranunculales; family Papaveraceae; genus Papaver; species Papaver bracteatum. Next base: position 334,705 of record JAJJWX010002035.1, on the reverse strand, counting down.
GTATAATTTTGATCACTAATATTGATAAACATGCTTGAGATAGCAACGCATGCGAGTTTGACCGAGCAATGCTCTAACAGTAACTTTAGTTTGTGAGTTCACATTTATATTCGATCCTAGAATTTGTTCAGACGAAGACGTCTTAGAATTACTTACCTCAGAATAACAAGCAACTTTTTAGGATGTAACACCCTCATCTTCTTCTCCAAGTTCTTAACTCTGTATTGAGTTCCTATGCAAAGAGGAACCATGCAAACAAACAAAGATGTGTTTCCTTCTTCCAGCTTTGAGACATCTACATCTGATTTAATACCTTCTTGAATCTCTGCAACAGATAGAGTTTCCCTTTCTTTTATTTTTTTTTATTTTTATAGTTAACCCTAGCCAAATCATCATTCTTTTTATAAAGTTACTATTTATTTATATTTAAAAACCAAGCTTCTCAAAATTTTATAATGAGAGCAAAATTTTGGGACCTCGAGAATTTGAGCTATCATCTTGTACATCTTCCATCCAAACACTATATGGGATTGTTAGAGCATAGCTCGGTTAAACCCACCAAGCGTTGGTATGTCAAGTTTGGTTATCATATTTTAGTGAATCAAAACTCATTTAAGAGTCGCTTGATTATGTACTAGAGACAACTTCGTATAGGTTAGACTAGAAAGTCTAGGAATATGTGTCATACAAGTATTACTCGAAGACCTGAAAAACATGAAGAAGTAACGAGCTACAACAACGACATCATCCTTCATATTGAGGTTAGTAATATTGACTTGAACTGTTTCATTCCTAACGTATCTTTCAAGTCGTGTTATATTGAAAACATAACTGCGAAGCTGTGAATGAATATTTTACTCTAGTAGTGAGACATGATCATATGATCATAATATTAAGGAATTAGACTACGAAGTATAACGCTTATCTTTTGAACTTCGTAGATATGACATCGACATAATCGTATGAATGCTATTGTGATTATGTGTATGGGTAAAGGTGAAGATTCCATCCTAGGAAATAATGTTCATATTTGTTTAAAGGAAGTTCATTCATGAACTTGTTTTATGTATCGAAAGGGAAAGTGACCTCCAATGGTCCTGGTAATTGACATAACCAATCCTGGTAATTGATGTAACCGATCTTGGTAACTTGTGTGTCTGGTCACAAGTAATCCATATTAAGGTATAAATGATCCTAGTGATTGGTAGAACTGATTGAACCCATGATTGTGATTTGATATTTGATCAATCACATAGTTGTCTTAGAATACAGATTAACCAATTCTTAACTTGTTTGGAAGTGTGGTATTATCGATTCCAAGATTGTAAATATGAAAGATGATTTACAAAGAAAAGATGTCAACATACTTTGAACACGAAAAATAACTCTTATCTTTTATTGTTCAAAGATATTCCTTAATTACTCAAGGAGTTCCCGGTCCGAAATAAATTAAGAATCTTTTAATTAAGGTTGTTAGTTTTATATGCTTTAATTACCAGCAATTAAATGCATATCTATAGAGAATAAAAATTAGTAATGTGCATTTACTGATTGGAGATTTTCTATTGAGAAATTTTAGAAAATATTGGTCAAAGAATTTCCAGGAATTATGAAAATTGATTTGGGCATTTATTGCATATCTTGAGAATAATTCGGTTTTGGAAATTCCTTGGTGTCCAAACATCCTTGGTCTATAAATACCTAAGTTTGCATTTCTAGCAAACTATCCTAAGATCCAGACAAACTTCTGGTGGAGCCATCTATTCGGAGAGGAAAGTACCCTAATTAGGCGAAATCTCTTGCGACCGCTCGTTTAAAGACTTCTGTGGGATCAAGAAGCTCTATGAATACCATTGGTAGGAAACTAGATAATTGGAGTTTATTAGTTTTCGATTAATTTGATTGACTAACGGTTGTTGAACTTTGATTGCACCTAGTTTTTTTATTCTTTAGAATCTTCTCTTCTGATATAAGATTCACTCAAACTAGATCGATGTGTCAATGGGATCTTTAGAACTGTTTGTAGATCTAAAGACATCTTGTGATAAACTATTATTAACAGACTCCGTTCTGTGAGTGATTGATCATAAGAGATTCAAGTGTTGTTGTGAAGGTTTAATTGAAGATTAAAGAAGATTTGAAGACGAAGAAGATTTCTTATTGGTTTCTCATATCTTTGTGTAGCACAAACCTTGATCGGCTGGGATCCAACAAGAATTGGATTTATTCAATTGATTAGTTGTGTGATATCGGTAACACCTAATAGTTCTCTTGAGATATATTTTGATTGTTACAAATCCCAATCTTATTACTTAGGTAATAAATATTGGATTGATCTAACCAGGCAAATGAGTTTATTAATTTAAACGGAAGAGCCTTTGCATATGACTTGAAATATCTTTATCTGGAAAGAATCAATAGAGTTGTTACCAAACATATTTGTTGTTCCTTTACTACTTGGAAGAATATCCGAAGAAATTATTCCACTGCGTGCACTTATTGAATGTCGGAAGTGCAGGGATACTGAAGAAACTAAGAGAACTAGGTTTAGTTGCTTGGTCTCAACTATACGAAGCTGGCTTATATTTTGTATAGCGGCTCAATTATGAGAGTATTCAATTCTGGACTTAGTCCCGGGGTTTTTCTGCATTTGCGGTTTCCTCATTAACAAAATCTTGATGTGTCTTTCAATTTTCTATTTTGTGCAATTATAATTTTTTATTATAATTAGAAGTAAAATACACAAACGTTAACTCAGTATTACTTGATAGTGATCCTAGAGAGTTTGGTTAAGTCTGAACCTATTATCAGGTAATCACACTTTGATTATTGTATTATATCGATATCGTATCCATAGACGATCTCATAAAGTGTGAATACCGATTTGTCGTAGTGTCTCGACTTTGTCCATAGACAATGACTTTCGGTAAGAGGACGTGTAGGTGGATAATTTAAAGATTGTGGTGTATTTGGGTATCCTCGTCTTTTCAATTGGTATCAGAGCAGGCAAGCATGAAAAGATCTAACAATCTTTGTTTGGTGCGATCCAACCTATATGAATTGAATTTGATTGATGATTCAGTAAACATAATAACATTATTTGACTACTTCAAATACTCGTGGTGGAAGACACGAATGAAGTATATAATACTCTTGTTCCTAAATTTGTTAGGAATTGAGATTATGCCTATGCATGTCTTGGTTGACCTACATAATTTCTCAGATATCATAGAATTGTATCTCATGGCATTGATTACTACTAAGGTTAATAACTATGATACAATACTCTATGTGACATGTTGTATCTCAAAAATGCATAAGATTCCACCTAAGATTTTTCATTATATGAACCATGACTATTCTTTTCTTGGAAAATCTAGGATTTTAAATATATTTTGGATTACCTATCAGAATATATGTATGTACATTTTCAGATCTAAGACTGTCAATGTATCGCTGGTTAGGTTGCGATTTTGGAACCTTTGTAATGTTACAAAGAATGATTTTTCAGTTAATTATTCTATTAATTTTGGATTGCTTCATACACCCCACAATTGTTTTAATGAAGCAAGTGGTCTTTTAAAATATTACTGGAAATATGATTCTAAAGATATTATTAACAAATATCTTGTTTTGTTCAAATTTGTTTTTGTATACTCTATTGGAAAATTCTTGAGTGAATTTCAAAAGATATTATCAAGTTTTGGCAATAATAGAGTAAACAAATTTTTGGACATAAATATATGATTAATCCGTAATATAGATCCAGTCCATGAAAAATCGGTTTTCCAAAAGAAAGACCTAGTTACAAAATCGGATTTGTTTCCCCACAAGTCAAGGTTTTCGATTTTGGAATATTTTCTTAAAACTAGTTATTTCCGGAATTTGATATCTTTACTTCTTATGAAAAAAAGATTTTTTTGTGTTGTTTTTACCAACATCCTGGGAGAGATTTTCCGAAACCGAAACTAGGGTTTTACACACATCTTCAATTGTTGAAAGTATGGGAAAAGGGAAAAACAGAGAAGAAACTGAAACTGAAAACCTGGATTTGAATTCGTTTATTCCTGTTGGTGATATTGATAAAATGAAGTATCCACACTTAATCAAAGACAAACATGAACTTACAATCTTTGTGGATAGTACATGTTTTAAAAGATATCAAGCCTTTAAAGGAAGTAAACTTCATTGCATAAAAGAGGTTCGATTCAGATGTTTCAGAAAGCAAATATGTGAAGTTTGTTCAAGACCGAAACTGGGGAAATATGTTTGGGTTTGAAAAATATTCACATGATATACTAAGAATCTTTTATGTTAATATTCACAATATTGATCATAAGAATCTTACTTTTAGCACTCTTGTTTGATAAACTTTTCACCATGAAAAAGCGGGGGTCTAACAACCACAACCAATATTTCGATTAGCAATATGTATGGACAACTCCGAGTTACTTTCTAGAGAATCAACTAGACAGTCAGACTCAATCATTAGAAAATATCTCAAGGAGTTATTATCTCAATCTCTCAATTTGATTTACTCAAGCAAATACAATATGTGAGTCTTTATCAAAGAGAGATAACTTGGATGGTACCAAAGACCAATATCCAAGAGTCAATCAATTTAAATCAACAACCAAAGAGGTCGGATATTCTAATTGATTGAACAACGCACAACCTGTATTATTTCAATTATATAAAGAAATATAATGAGGAAAAGAAATAACACAGACACCATAATTTTGTTAACGAGGAAACCGCAAATGCAGAAAAACCCCGGGACCTAGTCCAGATTAAACATACACTGTATTAAGCTGCTACAAATACTAGCCTACTCCAAGCTAACTTCGGTCTGGACTGTAGTTGAACCCCAACCAATCTCACACTGATCCAAGATATAGTTATGCTTTTACGCCTCTGATCCCAGCATGATACTGCACACTTGATTCCCTTAGTTGATCTCACCCACAACCAAGAGTTGCTACGACCCAAAGTCGAAGACTTCAATAAATAAATATGTCTCACACAGAAAAGTATACAAGGATAGATAAGTTCGTCTCCCATGAATAAACCTATGAGTTTTGTTCCGTATTTTGATAAATCAAGGTGAACAAGAACTAATTGATAAAAACAGACTTATATTCCTGAAGAACATCTCAGCTTTATCAATCACCTTACAATAAACTTAATCGACGCAACGAAGAAGATTATTGAGGAATCACAAACGATGATACGAAGTGTTTGTGAATACTTTTATATCTTGACTATCGGAGATAGAAATATCAAGATAATTATTATAATTGTACTCGTACGATAGAAACAGTAAGATCAGATCACACAACTACCATAAAAGTAGTATCGGCCCGGCTTCACAATCCCAATGAAGTCTTTAAGTCGTTAACATGGTTTTAGAAGAAGAAAACCAAAGGTTAAAGGAGAATTGCCTCTAGATTAGCAAACTAGTATCACACAGAATGTGTGGGGATTAGGTTTCCCAGTTGCTAGAGTTCTCCCTTATATAGTCTCTCAAATCAGGGTTTGCAATCAATGTTAGCTTAGTAACAACGCATTCAATATTCACTGTTAGATGAAAACCTGATTAGATACAAGCTAATATCTCTCAACCGTTAGATCGAAAACATAGCTTGTTATACACACATGTACTGCACGTTTATAGGCTTGTGAAAACCGTACCCAGACTTTTACATTAGTTGGTTCAACACTAGTTAACCAAATGGTTAGCCATATGATAACTTTCATATCAACCATATTCTTCTTCACCATAACTAGTCCAAATGACTTAAATGAACTAGTTAGAGAGTTGTTCAATTGCTTAGATCTTTATGTACTACATAAGACACAATTGAAGCAAAAATGATGTGATTCACTCGAATTAATTCATGAACTATAAAGCCAGGGTTTGCAATAGCATTCCTTAGTTTATTGAGATAAGTTCACATGCATCGTTTTTAGACATAACCTACTCAAGTTCGCGGAATTAAGTTCCCGGATGGAGTTCACAAACTCCAGCAGAAATTCTCGGTCGAGAACTTCCGCCAGTTCGCGGACTGAATCTCACGCACTACACCGGTTTCACTTGATCAACAAAGTTCGCAAACTTCGGTTCAAGCACTAAGGACTTATACACATATGTGTTGCCACAACAATGCTTATATCCTCCAATGGTTATATTATCTAAATTCTCATTTCAATCATTGAAACATTCTCAGAGGGCGTTATATAGTTGTTATTCACAAACTAGTTTTCGTCAGAGCAATTTCCAAAATGATTGAAACATAACAATACATTTGTCACTAGGTAAAGATGAACTTGCCTAAAGCGAAAGCTTTACCAACACATATTTCGATAAATAGATAAGCGAGATATACTCAGCTCGAAATATCATATGTGTATATTCTTAGTCTATATAGTAATATGACTTTTGTCTCAAGATAGGAGATATAGTAGATACGCTTTTGACTGATAGATGATGAGTGCCAAATATTCCATTTTTCTACACCTTTTTATTGGCAATTAACTCATCTTCTGCGCTTTAAAATCATTTATTATCCCATATTCTGTATTTTCTGTGTTTTCAAGAATAAATATTTGTACTAATTAATTTTTTATTTTTAGGTACTAAATAAAGCTTAGATGAATTGAGGAGCCAAAAGAGAAAAAAACTGGAGACTAGCGACTGTGGAAGACAAGTTGCATCCCGCGTATGCATCCGTTGCAACCTGTTTACAATTAAATGGGCTTGAGATACCCGAATCCAAACCCGCCTCCGTCTTGAACCATTGGATCGAATCAAGAAGATGCATCCTACGGCATCTTCACTTAATGCATCAACATTAGAAGCATCCGCCTCACAGTCTAGCCGTCTACCCTTTTCTTCTACATGATCGCTGTCGTATGCGTCAAAAATAATTCACACTTTCTTACTACCCTAAATATAAATATAGCAAGAGAAAGAAAGGATCGATCCCACAGAGAGGTCTAGGTTGTCAATATATTTTCGGTTCCTTATATAGAACACCGGGTATTTTTCTGATTTTTATATACTAAAATAAAATAAAAGCAAAATAATAAAAAGTAACACACAAATCAAGGTAGTGAGAATATTGGTTAAGGATTCATCTTCATTCACAAATATGTTTTCTTCACAATAACTAGAATTTATATTTAATCTCAACTTTTATCAAAAGCCCTAGGATACCTTGATCGCAAGAATATCCCGCTAATCTCCTTTTGTCATCAACAAACACATTAAAAGATGTGAGTATGAGTTCTATCTAAGAGAACAACCTAACGTGTAAAGCAATAATCAAGTTTAATTCCCTAGATGCATTAAGTTTTATGAAATCAGGCCAATCAAAGCAATCGAACGTGGAAAGCGCACTAATTCAATTTAACAAAGGTTATGGTTCACATATGATTATAAGGATGCATCACTACAAGCTATAACCATATTCATGCTACTTGTAATCAAGAATCTATCACTTTTACGTATAACAAACCCTAATCTAGCAATAGAGATGAACACAAACTCAATCGATTCGCGACTCGATCAAACAAGCATTCAATTCATGTAACAATATAAACAGTGAATCATAAACTATAAAGTATGGAGACAAAACTAAATTATCATATCAAAAACCATATTATGTGAAATCCAATTATTCCATAACCAATAATAAACTTAAGTACTCATGTTAATGGAGTTCATAACAAGATAAACCCTATCATGTTCTAAACCCTAGAAACAAAAGTAGAGATAAGATATATGATAAAAGATAAATATATTGTTTTGAGAAAAGTCTTCTCTTTTATAGCTCTTCTTGTTCCAAAAAAAGGTCTAGCTTTCAAAGTCCATTATATAGAAGTCCACCAAGCCCACAAGTGAGAGAAACCCGTGTAGAAATTATGTCCCAAAAATGCTCACCGAAAAACTGGGGATTTGGCCGGAATCTGGCAAGAAAGGTCGCCGCAGGCCACATGAAATCTTTTGTCGTCGACGGAATATTCTGTTACGATTCCGTTAGAGTTAACGGTCAAGATAATGGTCTTTAACGGTTAACCGGGTCAAGTCTAAGTGAGTCACTGAGTCAGAACCTAGTCAGCTAGCTAACTCGGCTGACTGGTCTGAGTTGGCCAATACTTGCAATCTTGCACAGACCTGAGTAAGTGCAGCTCATTGCGCTTCAGCCATTATGGCCCTATCAAATCTTCTCTCAAAGCAACATCACAACACCACAAAACCAACACCTACGGCTCAACTAAACCATTCATTGCTGCTTTAACTTCGGTTATAACCTATCGTCACCTGCAAACCATCTATTAGCACTCATCTCCAATTCCAGTTCAAGAAGCTCCACCAATCATTTCCATCTTCTGCAGCTCCAACGACAGCTTCATTGTCTTTAAGTTCCAATTCCTGCAACCACCAAGGCTCTACTGCCACAGCCAATGTGATCATGGCCATAAAACTTGGAACCACCTGACTCAGCCACCACTTGCAACTGCAATAGAAACCAGTTTATTTACTTATCTCCCTGAGTTCATCCACAAGAGCCATCCACTCGATCAATGTCTGCAGTTTCATACATACTCATTCCATCATTGCCTTGTAATCCAACTCCAACCACAATACCACCAGATACAATTCATTACAAACCAAGTCTGCACCAAGCTACAACACCCCTTACTTGCACTGCAACTTATTCTTGAACTCAACCAGTGACCCTTCATGACCAATGCTCCACCAATTTTTAGCTGTAAAGAAACAACATCACCTGCACCTTCAAATGCAATTGGCACCACCACCTGCAAACCACGCCAACAACCACAAGCCATGAATTCTCCTCTTCGACCACAAACCCATAACTCATCTCCCCGCTCTCTTAGCAGTGACCACCTACAAACCCTCTTCTGAGCTCTTCTTCTCAATTTCACAAATCCACAGCAACCCACCATCAGGTCCAATGAATTCTTGAACATCAACACCATTTCCTCCCTCTTAATACCCTGCTACTGCAACCATTACAACCACCATTTTCTCTCAATCGACATCAGTGACAGTCTCACTAATTTAGAAACCCAATCTTCATCACGGCATCAACAGACTCAAACACATTACTGCAGTCATGAATCCATTCATCTTTTCCCTGTATTTTATTTGCTTCTCAACATCACAGTGAATCCATTTCCAAAATCAATAACACCCATCCTTATCTCAGATTCCTCCAATCAGTACCACCACCAACTCTGTCGGCTTCACGGCTTCATTGTAGTATCAATTCCTCCTTCAAACCCTTATCGATCTCTCGATTCTCACTTTTGATAGCAGCAACAGATCCAATCTCACTCTCGGCTGCAATTCGAATTCCAGTTTCAACAGCAGGTTCAAAACCCTAACTTCTCTGTGATACTTCCAACTAGAATCAATTGAGAATTCGACGAAAACCCATCTTATAATTCATCACAATCCCTTCAAAACACCCCCAATTTCCTTCTTTCACTGCTCAAAATCAATCAACACTAACTCCCATTCTTCCCTGGTTTCTCTCGGCTTTCATATCATCCAAAATAACAGTACTTGTACTGTTCTGTGTTCTTCCCATCTATGCAATCGTAAGTACCCATATTCTCCATCTTTGAATCCCAACATCTCTCACTTTCTCGATCTGGTTACGGTAATAATAACAGCGGTTGCTGGTTCTGAATTTCAGGTGAATGAATGAGAGGAAGAAGTCTCGGCTTAAGTGTAAGGCTAAGTAATCATTGGGTTATATTCAACTCTGGGTCACCTTGATCAGGGCTACCCATTTGGCCTCCCCTTAACCTTGGTTGGTATGTATTTAGCACTCCTTCAAATAGAGTCGCCCCTTCACCTTGGCTCGACTGCTACTAGTATTTGTCTGTGAAATAACCCTTGTGCACTTTTCACTCCAAATGGATAATTTCTCATTCTTTTGCTCCATACGACTCCAAAGCACCTAATACACTCAAACTCACACATAAGATACATAATTCACACGAAAAATATCAAAGAAAGCATAAATACTAAATATAAAATAAGGTGTTTTAGACACCTATCAGATTCCCCCACACTTAGACTTTGCTAGTTCTCGAGCAAATCAAACAAAACAATTATAAAACATGCATACAACTCCGTCTCGTCGATGCTACGGTCACTTTTAGCATAAATAACAAGCCTTTAAACCCCTAGGTGTCCCTAGTAGACGATTTTTAGTCTCGTGAAGGTTTACAAGAGGTCTACCTACAAAACCTATATTTCCAACTCCGTCTATTTGTGACAAATCAATGAACGAATCCAAAATGACTTCAAGAGGAGGTACCTTGCGCAAATTCAATTCATATATTAGTAAATAAAGCTCTAATTAGATAGTCGAACAAGCCACAATACTCGGAAATTAACAAACCACAATCACAATGAAAAGATTAAGAAGATGGATAAAGATGTAGATGTTGGCGAATGTTCACAAGTGATCGATGTTTCCCATATCTTTCTGAAGGTCACTGGCAAGATGAACCTAATAATCCTATTGGATTGATCTACTGGTTTGAATTCTACATCAACTCACTGGAATATACAAGGGAACCAGGAGTGACTTTATTCAACCAATATGATACTTTTTTTTTCACTTTTTTTTATAGACATCACGATTAGATCTTTTGGATCCAAGCGCATGCTTCTTGTCAGCAAGAATGTGATAGTTGCCTTGGATCCTACATTCCACGCTTGTTTAGGCGACGGAGACAGGGACAACGTTTCACACATACTGCTATCCAAGTGTCTTTTTATTCCGTTTGGTCTAATTGGTCTGTGTTTTTTTATTTTTCTTTTTTTCTTTTTTTTTTCACTTTTTTTAGCAACTCAATCACTCTATTTCATCCTAGCAGTAATAACAATTCGATGTTAGTGACCCACCAAAGAACTTAGAGAACACTAGATAAATATGGAAAAATAAAAATAGAACATGATATGGTGATATTCCGAGATATGGTAACAACTATCAAGTTAATTGTGATTTCTGAGCTATGTTCATCCCTTTTAGTTAATTGATTTCTCAACTCCTGCAATCAAAATGGTTCCATCCACTAATGGTGTCATCCTAAAGGCACAAGTTTCTAGATTTCGGAGTTCAAAAAGCACAATTTGTTTTCTTGGTTTTTTCTATTTTTTTGATATATATATATATATATTAAAAACATAAAACAAGCTAAAACAAACTATACAAACATATAAATGCTCTCCCACACTTAAACTTTACATTGTCCTCAATGTAAAATTGAATCGTCCAAAGAAAGTTCAAGGTGGGAAATTCCGCAAATGATATGCAAAAATAAAGAAAATAAAGATAAAAGCAAATGCATAAAAAATAAAAAGATAAAGGTAAAGATACAAAACCGGTAGGTTGCCTCCAACTTAGCGCTTGGTTTAAAGTCGACGGCCCGACTAGCTTCTTATAAGATTCATTCCCCATACACCAATAATCTAAAAAGTTGGGGATCCTTCCATAGAACCTGTTTTGCAAACACTAGCTTCGCACAAATATTAGTAATATAAAACAGAAATGAAGCTATTAACCGATAAGAGTTTCCCCCACACTTATTCTTGTACACACTTGGAAGTGCATAAAGAATATAGAAGTCGTGTACTTCCACGGTTTCTTGTTCCAAAACCTGCATAGTATGAGAATCAAGTATCTCTAATGGAGGATATCGAGAAACAAAATCATTCAACAATGTTCTTGAATCACATATATTCAAACCAATAAGAGGTAAAGGAGAAGAATTAATTCTGCAAAGGGTTAGACAAACCTCGCACAATATCTTGTAGCACGAAATCCTCTTCATCCTTGAAAAACTCAAGTGAATTATTCACCTCTTGTATATCATGGTCCTCTATCAAACTTTGCAACCATTCTTCATCCGTTTCTGCCTTAACCAAAATCTCGACATCAACATCTTCATTACAATCCTTTGCAAGTTCAATTGGGTCTTCCACAATATTGGTCATAACGGTCACATTCTCAACATACTCCTCTTTGTTGTAAGGCACATACTCCACTGCGGTTTCAAGTCTGTCCATAAGGAATTTCTTTAGAACACTCATTGCATCATCCTCAAGCTCTACCTTTTGAATAGGTTCTTGATCGTTATAAATATCAATGCTTGAGTAAGCTACACTAGTGTCATCATATTCCTTTTCAACTTCACTTTGATCGCCAAAAGACTTCATTGTACACTCCTCGTTGTTGTCAACATGAATTGTTTCAAGCAATGTATCATAATCACCGTCACTTTCATAGTTAACATAAAGTTCTTCGTCGCTGAATTTAGTGTTACTAAATTCTAACTCATCCTTTTGAATAGGCGAATGATCATTATTAAGATCAATAATTGAGTTAGCTACACAATTATCAACGAAAGTGCCCAAGGATTGGACTTTTTCAATATTAGCATCAATCAAATAGTCATCACAAACCATATTCACATTAGAATTATTTATATCTTCCTTACATTGATCAATGCCTCTTCGCAAGTTAGCAATACCTTCACGAAGTTCTTGGAGTTGCTCGTCTCTAGTATCTTTAGCTTTTTGAAACTCTTGTCGTACAAAGTTGGAAAAGTTGTCTAACAAGTTAGAGACTTGTTGTTCACGAGCATAAGAATCCTCCAATCCTTGTGGTTGATCACACACATACCCTCCATAAGGTTGTTGATACATATGAGGACCACAATATTCCGTAGGATATTGATCATAGCCAATAAATTGGTTTTGATTATACCCATGGAATGGTTGGAAGTTGTCATGTTGTTGAGGTTGTTGGAAACCGTATCCATTGTTCCAATATGCTCTATCCATGAGAAATAAGTACCTGAAACACGATTCTCAAAACAAGGTTAAAACCCAAAAAATAAGAAAAACTAAAAAAACAAAACAAAAATAAGAAACCAAAAACAAGTGACAACCGTTGCCTCCCCGGCAACAGCGCCAAAATTTGATCGATGTCGTATGCGTCAAAAATAATTCACACTTTCTTACTGCTCAAAATATAAATATAGCAAGGGCAAGAAAGGATCGATCCCACAGAGAGGTCTAGGTTGTCAATATATTTCCGGTTCCTTATATAAAACACCGGGTATTTTTCTGATTTTTATATACTAAAATAAAATAAAAGCAAAACAATAAAAAGTAACATGCAAATCAAGGTAGTGAGAATATTGGTTAAGGATTAATCTTCATTCACAAATATGTTTTCTTCACAATAACTAGAATTGATATTTAATCTCAACTTTTATCAAAAGCCATAGGATACCTTGATCGCAAGAATATCCCGCTAATCTCCTTTTGTCATCAACAAACACATTAAAAGATGTGAGTATGAGTTCTATCTAAGAGAACAACCTAACGTGTAAAGCAATAATCAAGTTTAATTCCCTAGATGCATTAAGTTTTATGAAATCAGGCTAATCAAAGCAATCGAATGTGGAAAGCGCACTAATTCAATTTAACAAAGGTTATGGTTCACATATGATTATAAGGATGCATCACTACAAGCTATAACCATATTCATGCTACTTGTAATCAAGAATCTATCACTTTTACGTATAACAAACCCTAATCTAGCAATAGAGATGAACACAAACTCAACCGATTCGCGACTCAATCAAACAAGCATTCAATTCATGTAACAATATAAACAGTTAATCATAAACGATAAAGTATGGAGACAAAATTAACTTATCATATCAAAAACCATATTATGTGAAATCCACTTATTCCATAACCAATAATAAACTTAAGTACTCATGTTAATGGAGTTTATAACAAGAAAAAAGAGAAACCCTATCATGTTATAAACCCTAGAAACAAAAGTAGAGATAAGATATATGATAAAAGATAGATATATTGTTTTGAGAAAAGTCTTCTCTTTTATAGCTCTTCTTGTTCCAAAAATAGGTATAGCCTTCAAAGTCCATTAGATAGAATTCCACCAAGTGAGAGAAACCCATGTAGAAATTCTGTCCCAAAAACGCTCGCCGAAAAACTGGGGATTTGGCCGAAAGTTGGCCGGAATCCGGCAAGAAAGGTCATCGCCGGCCACATGAAATCTTTTGTCGTCGACGGAATATTCTGTTACGATTCCGTTAGAGTTAAAGGTCAAGATAACGGTCTTTAACTGTTGATCGGGTCAAGTCTAAGTGAGTCACTGAGTCAGAACCTAGTCAGCTAGCTAACTCGACTGACTGGTCTGAGTTGGTCAATACTTGCAATCTTGCACATACCTGAGTAAGTGTAGCTCATTGCACTTCAGCCATTATGGCCCTGCCAAATCTGTAGTTGCAGAATAATATACAACTACACCCTCAATAGAATTAGTGAAAACTCAAGAAGTTCTTGATGGTGAATGATAATTTTCTTATTAATTCTCTTAGTTGATTACATAGAATTATCAAAATGGAACTAGAATAGTTACAACTTTTTCTATTCTCTTTCCTAAGATAATTTCTTACACTCATAAAAAAAACCTCTCGAATTTTACATTTGAACTCCTATTTATAGTAAAACTTATGCAGCTGTATATGAATTGCGAAGTATCGCAATTCATCCTCGCAAAACTTCATATTTCCCCGCACTACTTCTATCATCGTATCATTTTATAAATCTTTCCTCCTTTATTTATTACGACACTCGTGAACTATTATCTTGCGGTATTCAATACCTACAGCTTGCCTCTTCTCATGTCAATTCTACGAAGAAGAAATGTCATGAGAATCTCTATTCTCATAAATTTAGTGTAGTTATTACCACCCATCAAGTTCGCAACACGTCTTTTTACTTTTACCTTACCTTTTTGACACGTTTCTTCGTAACCGTTCTTTTCAACCGTTCACGCTTACTCGTATTAATGAGTTTCTATCTTCATCAAACCCTCTCTATTTATAAATATTATCCTTTGTTTTTTCTTTTTATTCTCTTATCTTATTCATCTTCTTCACCACTTCTGCCTCTGCAATCTCTTTTATCTTTTTTCCTTTATATTTTCCATCTTATATTCAATGGCACCAAAGAAGAAAACTATTGAACAGATTAATGCGGAACTTGCTGATATGGACCTCATTCTCTCTGAGATTGAAGGTTATGATAATAAATCTTCTCTCTGTGTGAAGCTCTTTACCAACTATGTTTGGGATGATCAGAAAATTTTAATCTCACGAGGTCAAATCCTCACAGGTCTTCCTCTTCCTCTTTATGATGTTAACTTTCCTCTATTCTATGAAATTATTTCCCACCCCAATTTTTCTTGTGCCATTTACCAATTGACTGGTGATTGTATTCGCCTCTTAGTTGAATTCGCAAATCGTGCCGCTTTTGGGAAATCTTTGTATTCAGTTGATCTTAGGAAACCTGGATTTGAAAATATGGAAATTGTTGCTGCGAATTATACAGTTGAGGGTTTCTTCAAAAATTACACATTAATTCCTGTGAGGAAAGAAGATAATTGTTGGGGTGTTCGTCTTCATCGTAAAGCTAATATCGCAGCAGATGATCTTCTCATGCACGATATTGATTATGCCTCAGGAAATAATAAGACACCACTTCATTCTAATGATGAAGATTGGTATAAGTACCCTTTAATATTATCGGGTTCTTATATTTCTAGGATAGTAGAACTTCCTGCGAACCTTCGTAACCGCCATTATCAACCTTGGGTTTATAGAAATGTATGTACTTCCATCTCCTTATCTTTTTGTTACCCTTTAATTTCAAATGAGGTAAGAAACACTCTTGTATTTTTCTAAAAAATATAGTGTTGCCTCTGTTTCTTATCCTTATTTGAATTTTCATGTTCCACTTCTTCCTGAGATTGCTGCGAGTGAAAATAAGAGTTCTACTTCTTCTAAAAGGTTTACTGCAAGACAACAAACTCTTCGTTCCGCGAAGGTTACCCAAGCTTCTGGTAGTCAAGATGATGCTCTTCGCAAAGGGAAAAGGAAACTTCAAGATGTTGTTTACGAGAGGAGGAAAAATAAGAAACTCTCAACCAAGTCTCATTCCAATGTAATCTCTTCTAATGAGAATATTGAGGAAGATCTTGGTGATGAAGATGATAAATTTCCTGAGAAGGACTTTAGTTCTAATTCCGATACCCTTCCTGACGAAGGAGATGATGATAATGATGTTGATGAAGGTGAAAATGAAGATTGCAGTATCCCAGAAACTTTTGCCTCAGCAATGGTTAGCATATCTGAGGCTTTCCTCCATTATTCTCGTGGATTAAAAAATTCTCCTACAACGAATGCTCGCAAACTTATTGCGAAGGCTTGTAAAGTTCCTACTGTAATTGATAATAACTCCCTCAAAGGCATTTCAAGATTCGTCTCTCCTGCTTCATTATATGCTTTAGGTAGCATGGTAAGTTTCTTCTCTATTCCTTGTTTATTTCCCTTATTTTGTTGATTTCTAACCCCTTTTTTCTTGTTTAGGTTGGAAGAGTTAGTTGTGCAGCTGCTTATGATTGGGAAAGACGTCATTCTATTGCTGAGAAGAAAACTTTGAATCGTTGTAAGAAGTTAGAGGTTGAAAATTCAAATCTCCGTCAGAAAGTAGAGGATTTAAGTATTGATAACGCAGAATTAACATCCCGTCACGAAGATAATTCACAATCTGCGAGCATCGCAATTGATAATTCTTCTCTTCTTGAGGAGAATAATCAATTAAAGATTGAAAATTCTTCTCTTCGTAATGATAAGAAGCAATTAGAAGGTAAATTCTTTGCGATGGTAATTATTTTGATTACTTTTCCTTCATAATTTGCTAACCAAATCCTTAATTTCTCTCCTTGCTGCAGAAAATTATGCGAAGATGAATGACGATCTGGAAACTATCCTTGCTAACCGTAATAAGAAAATTTTTGATTTGAGATCTCAGCATAACCATAGTTTATATGTCAAGCGTTTTCGAGCTAAGATGACTCGCAAGATTTGCGAAGATAATGAAATTCCTCTCAAGAAGTACCATACGCTCCTTTCCGAAGAAATTCCTGAAGATACTCCATATCTGGAAATCTCTGATAGTGAAGTTAAAGATGATAGTGAAGTTGAAGAAGAAGATCATTTTGATGGGAATAGATCGCCTGAAAAATAACTTCACTCTTTTTTGTATATCTGTTTCAAACTTCACTCTTTTTTGTATGTCTGTTCTGTTTCTTTTCAATACAACACTTTCTTCTTGATTGCACTTTTAATCAATCCAACAATTTCTTTTTCAAAGCTTAATTTGAATTAATCTTTCTTTGATTGATTGTATCCCTTATTCGCATAACTTGATCATGTGGAGAGAAATAATATATCTTAAAGACTTAGCTTAGTATTCCCCTTCCCCTTATTATTGCTCTTCAAATGATCAACTATCGCTGGAAGTATTAGAATATCCTTCTCAATTTATCTTACGAAGTTTCGTATTATTGTGATTATGAATAAAAAGTCCTCCCTTTGAAGTATAAGAAATATAAGCCTTTTTCCTTTTGCGGAATGTTGCGAAGTAAATAATAAATCTCCACTTGAAGTATAGGAAGTATGAAGTATACGAAATATGAAATACCCTTAAGAAGTATAAGAAGTATAAAATATCTTTGAAGAAGTATTAGCAGTATTCAATTCATGAAGAATTGCCCAATATATGAAGAAGTATAAGAATTATTACTCACTGTATGAAGAAGTATAATAAATATGATATATTCTTGAAGAAGTATAAATAGTATTGAATTTGTGGAGAAATATTCAATATATGGAGAAGTATAAGAAGTATGTAATTCTCGTAAAATTTTACGAGTATGAACTTATCTGTATTTGATTGCAATCAAAATCGCATCTTTTGTTAAGTCTTCGTGAAAATTCTTCAATGATGTTATCTTCTTTGATAGGACTTCTTGTAAAAATTCTTCAATGATATTGACAAAGCTGTCTTCTCTTCAAAACTTCATGATGTATATTCTTGTAAAATTTCTTCAATGATATCGACGAAGTTGTCTTCTTTTCAGATCTTCATAATGTATATTCTTGTATAATTTCTTCAATGATTTTGATGTAATGAATTTCATTAATTTTTGTGGTCTTATCATGCCTTCCTAAGTAAAGGTCTTATTTTGCCACCTCTTTTGTAGTAAATTTTTGTATTTGCGATAATATGACAATTCTGAACATTCTTGAGAACATACAACCTCGTGACATTATCGTCTTGCGATGAAATCGCAGGACGTTTTTACACTTTCATTCTGCGAGTTCTTTTTGTATGTTTTCCTTCTCATCTTAACTTCTTTGTTTCATTCTGCGAGTTCTTTTTGTATGTTTTCCTTCTCTTTTTTTTTTTTTTTTTTTTTTTTTTAGAATGCTCGCAGAACTTCATTTGTTGCACAAATATGACAAGCCTTTATGTTTTCGCAAACAAGAAGCCTCGTGACATTTGCGTCTTATAGCACGTATCAGCTCCCTAATGGAGGGTGCTGCCCTTTATCTTCCCCCTGGTTGCCCCTTTAAGGAAGCGTACATCGACCATACAAGGTTAGCTCTTCCCATCCGGTTCTGCCAACAACCAGCTTTTGATCGAAACCTCTTATCCTTTTTGCCTATAGGGCTTATAGTTACGAGGTTGCACCCTATGGGGTATCTTTGGGCCAAGTGCATCATTTGCCAAGACTTGTCAAAAATGGCAAATGTGGTTCAACCTCACCCGGAACTCTTGACTCAACCGTGTACCTCGGCGCCTTGATCGTTTTCTGCACTTCTTGGGAAAGACAGTATGCCTTAGTCGCCCAACCTAAATCCTCTTACACCGCATTTTATATTGCGTAATGTCGCTAGATTAGGTGAGAATCCAAGGCGTCTAACCCGGATAGGTACCCCATTATTGGGTTGTACCCCTAAAATTTTACCATGTACTAAGGGCCCTTGGTGGTGTTCCGGTTACCCTTAGCCACGTTTATAGGTACCCCCTTAAATGACGTACTTTAGGACTTTGCCTCTTACGAAATATAGCTTCGCGAACTAGGGTGTACGCCACAAAGGTTTGCCTGTATAAAATTTTATGCGGCTCTCTTTATTTTTTGGAGGCTGATCACAGATTGCGGTCTTTTATTCGCAAATTAATGAAAGTTTAATCGCAATTTAAATTTTGAAATTCGTAACTTTTCCCAATTTCCTGCGAGCAAACAATATTCGTAAAATTTATCACGAAATAAAAAATTTGTTTTGCAACATACCTCATTTCCACGAGCAAACATACTGATTACCTTCTTGTTTTATTATTTTCCTTCTTCTTTCTTCGCAAAACACAACCCCTTATTATCATCGTAAATTTCTTGTATGATTATCATCGTAATTTTATTCTCTTTTGCCTTAATCCTACGCCATTAAATTTTCACTTCTTTTCACAGCCTTTGCTCTTTTTCTCCAATTTTCCTTCTCAGTAGTTTTTCCTTCGCAAACTTCTACTTCTGTATCGTAACATTTCTTTCCCTCAGCCCAATCACCCTTGATAATTCCAATACCCTTCATATGAGGAAACTTTATGCACTGATGTAGAGTGGAAGCTATGCCTAGAATTCCATGAAGCCACGGTCTTCCTATCAAAGCATTATATGGTGATTCGACATCAACAACGCAGAACAGAATTTCAGTTCGCATTCCACTTAATGTAATTCGCATGCTCACTTCTCCTTTGGGCTTGTTAGCAGTTCCATTAAAACCATAAATTCTGTAAGTAGAAGGTATTAAATCTGCATATTTTCCCCCCATAGTTTTGTAAGCAGAATAGAAGAGGATATTGACAGAACTTCCCATATCAATCAAAATCCTATTAAGACCAATTGATTCTTCCTCCATATCATCTTCGTTTTCTTCCATATTCATGTAGATTGCTAATCTTACTACCAATGGATTATCATGTGTTTCACAACCTTCTGAATTTCAGTGGCTTCAAAAGAAATTTCACGTTTCTGCCAATCTTCAAGTCGTGAAATTTTTGCGATGTTCATTACTTCCTTTCCTTCACCATCCCTCGCATATACCCTGCTTAACACATTATCATGAAAATCCACTATGGTTTTATATGAATGAACAATGGAATTACAGAAAAAATTCCTTTCTTTTGATCCCACTTCTATATGTAGGGTTTCTTCTCCCTTTTCTTGTGCTGTGTTCTCCCTGCGAGTTATGGCTGGAGCCTGTGGTAATTGTTGCGACTGTGTCTGCTTAAGTAAAAATTGATTTAGTTTTCCTTGATCAATCATTTGCAAGATTATCCTCTTGATATTATGGCAATTATTTGTAGAATGTCCATGAAAATGATGATATGAACAAAATTCATGACTTCTTGGACCCATTGGTGGTTCCTTTCCCATGTTCCATGGAGTTGGTATATGCTCTACCAGGATAATTTCTTGCCATATCTTTTCTACACTTGTATTCAAAGGTGGCAACTTTATCTCTTCCCTTACCATTCTTTGACCTCCTTGACCGTTGTTATAATTTTGTCTCTGGTTCCCTTGTCCAAAATAATTTTGCCTTTGTCCCCCATAATTTTCTTGTTGTTGATCTAATCTTGGAATTTGGTTATTTCCTATTCGATTATAGAAATTCCTCTCTCTATCATACTCTTCTTGATCTCTACTACCCATTGCTACCATTTTTGGCTGGCTATCATTGATTTTCTTCTCTTCTGAAATTTGCGAAGAAGTTTGTGAGGATTTTTGCGAAGTACCTTCTACTACATTGATTATTTTGGGAAGTAAATTTGCTCCTCCATCTTGATTGCTAGTGTTTTCTACTGGATATGACTCCATACTGTTTTGCTTTTCCTCTAGTGTAATGTATTCTTCTTGAAATTCTCGTAACTCTGTCATCATTATGGAATTCTTTCTTCTGAAGATTTGAACATATAATTGTTCAGTTGCGAACATCGCATTTATGAAGGACAGAATCAAGTATCTCTCATCCACGCGCCCTACCATATCACTGCACATAGTCTTCCATCGTCTTACCAAATGCTTCAAACTTTCACCCACTCTTTGTTTTAAACCAAATACATCTTCAATACCAAGCCGTGAAGAGTGATTTGTGATATATGCTCCAAGGAAAGTTGCTTGCAAATGACTGAATGACGTAATAGTGTTCTTAGGGAGTCCTTCGAACCACTTTAAAGCTTCCCCTGTTAAACTCGATGCGAAGTACTTTCATAACACAGCATCATGATTCTCCCATTATAACATGCATCTTATGTATGCTTTAATGTGTTGAATAGCACATGAAGTCCCATCAAAGATACTGGTAAGTGTGGGAAAATTTCATTTTGGTGGAATTCCTCCCAATTGTACTTCTCTAGCAAATGGAGTCCTCGCAGCTTCTTCTATTGCTTCATCTAATTTCCTTCTATCTCCTCCTCTTCTATTGTTTATCATCCCTCTCATTTCTGCTAATTCTCGAAAGATCCGTGCATTTGCCTCAGAATTCTCATCCATTGGTCTTTTTAATGCAGCTTCTCTTCTTCTACGTTCTTGCGCTTCCTCCCTTGCGATCCTTCGCATTCTATCATATTCTTCATTAATGTTTTCATTTGAATAATTTTGCAAATATCTTCTTTCTAAATTATCATAATTGTTCAGTCGCAGAGCATCTTGGAATTCTTGTTCTTCCCTTTCTATTCTTCTCATTCTTCTCATGCGAATATCAGGAATTTCTTCTTCTTCATTTCTCCTCCTTATGTGATTTATTTCTTCTTGATTTGCTTGTACTCTGATTTGAGAGTTTGGTTCATTCCTATCCACTTCTGTTTGTTGATTTACAATTCTTCTCTTAATTCTTTCATACTCAACATTTTGTTTGTTACGAGCCTCTTCATATCTTCTTACTCCATTCTCATGATTGTTTTGATGTACTGCTTGTTGTCTCTCAGTTTCTTCCATAAGTTGTTGTTCTTCCTCTCGATTCTGATTGTTTTCTCTAGGATTTGGCCTTGTTCGTAAATTCTCCATTTTTGTTCGTGGTTTGGTATTAAAATGAAACGATTCTCTTGATTTCTTTCACCTTTATTCTGCGCTTGTTCTTGCATATTATTTTCATTATTGATTATCGGTGAATTTTGTCCTTCTCTTTCTGTTCTAACATTTGATCTTGCAACACTTTGAGATTTCCTTCTTTATAGCATCTCATTTTCCATCCTCAATTCTTGATTTTGTCTTGTTAAATTGGCACGTTCTTCAGCTTCGATCATTCGTTCTTCTTGGATTCCTTGTCTCAATGTTTCTAACATCTCCCTTTCTATTTCAAGAATTGTTCCTCCCATCAACCTCCCATTTTCTCTGATTTGTGGTTCTCTATCTTCTTCTTCTGGTGTATCAGTTCTCCAAGTGTGTATACTCACTCGATCATGATCTATTATTTGTTGAGCTTGATTTCTTCGATTACTCCTTCTCCTACTAGGTTCTCCTATTATATTTGCTTCTCCTCCTGCGAGTCTTACACTTCTTCTTACTTCAGTTAATGGTTCTGATGTGTTTCTTCTTCTTGTCATTTTTGTGGTACAGGTTTTCTTCAAATCCCTGTTTCTAGCGCCAATTATGTAGTTGCAGAATAATCTACAACTACACCCTCAATAAAATTAGTAAAAACTCAAGAAGTTCTTGATGGTGAATGATAATTTTCTTATTAATTCTCTTAGTTGATTACATAGAATTATCAAAATGGAACTAGAATAGTTACAACTTTTTCTATTCTCTTTCCTAAGATAATTTCTTACACTCATAAAAAGAACCTCTCGAATTTTACATTTGAACTCCTATTTATAGTAAAACTTATGCAGCTGTATATGAATTGCGAAGTATCGCAATTCATCCTTGCAAAATTATTTCATCCTCGCAAAACTTCATATTTCCCCGCACTACTTCTATCATCGTATCATTTTATAACTCTTTCCTCCTTTATTTATTACGACACTCGTGAACTATTATCTTGCGATATTTAGTACCTACAAAATCTTCTCTCAAAGCAACATTACAACACCACAAAACCAGCACCTACGGCTCAAGTAAACCATTCATTACTGATTTAACTTCGGCTACAACCCATCGTCACCTGCAAACCATCTATTATCCCTCATCTCCAATTCCAATTCAAGAAGCTCCACCAATCATTTCCATCTTCTGCAGCTCCAACGACAGCTTCATTATCTTTCAGTTCCAATTCCTGCAACCACCAAGGCTCTACTTCCACAGCCATTGTGATCATGGCCTCAAAACTTGGAACCACCTGACTCAGCCACCACTTGCAACTGCAATAGAAACCAGTTCATTTCCTTATTGCACTGAGTTCATCCACAAGAGCCATCCACTCGATCAATGTCTGCAGTTTCATACATACTCATTCCATCCTTGCCTTGCAATTCAACTCCAACCACAATACCACCAGATGCAATTCATTACAAACCAAGTCTACACCAAGCTACAACACCCCTTACTTGCACTGAAACTCATTCTTGAACTCAACCAGTGACCCTTCATGACCAATGCTCCACCAACTTTTAGATGTAAAGCAACAGCATCACTTACACCTTCAACTGCAATTGGCACCACCACCAGCAAACCATGCCAACAACCACAAGCCATGAATTCTCCTTTTCGACCACAAACCCATAACTCATCTCCCAGCTCTCTTAGCAGTGACCACCTACAAACCCTAATCTGAGCTCTTCTTCTCAATTTCACAAATCAACATCAACCCACCATCAGGTCCACTGAATTCTTGAACATCAACACCATTTCCTCCCTCTTAATTCCCTGCTATTGCAACCATTACAACCACCATTTTTTCTCAATCGACAGCAGTGACAGTTTCACTAATTTCGAAACCCAATCTTCATCACGGCATCAACAGACTCACACCCATTACTGCAGTCATGAATCCATTCATCTTTTCCCTGTATTCCATTTGCTTCTAGATATCACAGTGAATCCATTTTCAAAATCAATAACACCTATCCTTATCTCAGATTCCTCCAATCAGTACCACCACCAACTCTGTTTGCTTCACGGCTTCACTGCAGTATCAATTCCTCCTTCAAACCCTTATCGATCTCTCGATTCTCACTGTTGATAGCAGCAACATATCCAATCTCACTCTCGGCTGCAATTCGAATTCCAGTTTCAACAGCAGGTTCAAAACCCTAACTTCTCTGTGATACTTCCAACTAGAATCAATTGATAATTCGACTAAAACCCATCTTATAATTCGATCAATGTCTGCAGTTTCATACATACTCATCCCATCCTTGCCTTGCAATCCAACTCCAACCACAATACCACCAGATGCAATTCATTACAAACCAAGTCTGCACCAAGCTACAACACCCCTTACTTGCACTGCAACTCATTATTGAACTCAACCAGTGACCCTTCATGACCAATGCTCCACCAAATTTAAGTTGTAAAGCAACAACATCACCTGCACCTTCAACTGCAATTGTAACCACCACCTGCAAACCATGCTAACAACGACAAGACATGAATTCTCCTCTTCGACCACAAACCCATAACTCATCTCCCAGCTCTCTTAGCAGTGACCACCTACAAACCCTAATCTGAGCTCTTCTTCTCACTTTCACAAATCCACAGCAACCCACCATCAGGTCCACTGAATTCTTGAACATCAACACCATTTCTGTAGTTGCAGAATAATCTACAACTACACCCTCAATAGAATTAGTAAAAACTCAAGAAATTCTTGATGGTGAATGATAATTTTCTTATTAATTCTCTTAGTTGATTACATAGAATTATCAAAATGGAACTAGAATAGTTACAACTTTTTCTATTCTCTTTCCTAAGATAATTTCTTACATTCACTAAAAGAACCTCTCGAATTTTACATTTGAACTCCTATTTATAGTAAAACTTATACAGCTGAACCTCCCGAGTATATGAATTGCGAAGTATCGCAACTCATACTCGCAAAATTATTCCATCCTCGCAAAAATTCATATTTCTCCGCGCTACTTCTATCATCGTATCATTTTATAACTCTTTTCTCCTTTATTTATTACGATACTCGTGAACCATTATCTTGCGATATTCAGTACCTACATCTTGCCTCTTCTCATGTCAATTATACGAAGAAGAAATGATCGTGAGAACATAACCGTTACTTAGTCTTTTAGAATTTGGACACGTCTTTTGTAACCGTTCTTTTCTAGTTATTCCCTTATATAACTCCTTTATATTCTCTTCCTTTTCTTCTTCTTACTTCTGCAATTTTATCTTCTGCTCATACTCTATATTATTGTTTTCTCTGCAATTTCTTCTTCTATTATATCTTCATGAGTTCTCCAAGGTAATTTCCTTCTATCTCCGCGCATTTCATTTGTTCTCCTCTTTAATTTCTATATAATTTGTTATCTGATTTTGGTTTATTTCAGCAAAATAATTCCTCAGATGAAACTTCAAGTAAAAAATTCAAGCCCTAATCCACGAAGAAGAAAATCTGAGAATCAAAAGGTAGTTAAAATACTTTGCCTTCTTTCCTGAACAATATATTGTTGCCTCAGTTTTTAATCTACATTTTGATTCGCAGGTTGGCGAAAAACCAAATCCTGGTAAGAGATCTCGAATAACTAAACCCACACCATTAATTCTGATTGATGATTTCCTTCCTAAAGTTGATAAGGAATTTTCCTCTCCTCCTCGTGAAAATGCTTCTTCACACACTCCTGCCTCTACCCCATTACCTACCTTTCAATCTCCCATCAGTGTCAATTTATCAACAATTCTTCAAGATCAACCCTCACAAAATATTTCTTCAACTTCTTATCTTGAAAAACAACCCTCGCAAAATATTTCTTCAACTTTTTCTCTTGAAAAACCTATCTTGTCCCCAAATCCTTTGAGTGCTATTTCTCCAGACAATTTGCAGCTTGCTCTTATTCCTTCAAATTCTTCTCCTCTTCCTCAGGAAATTCGAGATGGAATTTATTCCACTTTCCGAATGTTATCTGAGGTTTTGACCAATACTGCGAAGTCTACTAATGTTCGTTCGCAATATGAGTTTTGCGAAGTTCTAAATAATTTCGTCAATCCAGAAATTTCTTCTTCACGTCAATCCTTGGAAAAAGAAATTGAATTGCTTCGCCAATCTTTGAAATCTTCTCAAGCAGAATGCGAGGATCTCCGTAAAGAAAATTATCATCTTCAAAATAATTCTCTCGACTGTGCGATTCTTCGCAAAAGAAATGATGAATTGAAAGGTATGATTACTATCTTCATATTTTCCATTTTATTTATTATATTCTTCATATACTTGAAACATCCATTAAAACCCATTCCCCTTTATAGAATTCATCCAGAAATGTAGAAGATTGGTACTTCACCATGAATCAGATGCAACAAAATATCGAACCAAGCATGAAAGCCTCTCAAACCAATTCTCCCATTTATCTGATCTTTACTCGTGTGCTCTTGACAACTCTGATGCTCTTTTTCAAGAGAATACTCAATTAATATATGATCGAAATTTTTTGAATGATGACATATCTCAACTTTTTTCTTCCTTAACTAAAGCTAAATTGAGAATAGAAACCTTATTAGAAGAGAACAAAACCTTATCAGAAGAGAAATGTTCGTTTTTGAATACAATGATTGTTTCTTCGCAAGAATTAAAGACTCTTCAGAATAAATGTTGCGATCAAGAAAATCTTCTTTCTTTGTTGAAAGGTGAACTTGAGGAATTAAAGAAGTCTTCAGATGCTGAAAGAAATTCTTTTGTTATTGAGAAGAATTCCCTTATTAATAAGAATATAGTCTTGAGTGCTAAGAAGAATCAACTTGAAGAAGATTATTCGTCATTAAAAAGTCTTAATGCCAAACTTGCGAAGGATAAAAATTTTCTCCTTTCTAAAGATCAAAAGCTTCAATCTCGACTTAAAGGATTAGTTGGTGATGGTTTTGATAATGCGATAAATCAGATGAAGAACTGTTGTCTATCTTTAACTCAATCTCTTGCTTCGCAAAGAGAAGGTAGTCATTAAAATTTGACTGCCTTTGGTATATCTTTAAATTTCGTTATACTCGTAAATTTTATTCTTTGAATTTTGTTTTATTTGCAGAATCTGAGAACAACCTTCGTAATGCGAAAGCTGAATTAGAAGCCTCCTGTTCCGAGCTTCGTAAGAAAAATGCTTTGCTTTCTACCCGCTTGATCAACTCTAGTGACCGTGCTACTCGGAGATTCAACTATCTTGATTATTCCAAAGATATCGAAGATACCAATCATCAAAAAGCTATACTTCATGAAATTCATCTGAAAGCTCAAGTCTTTACGAATAACATTCTCTTATCAAGAGCCTTGCCTACTGTGAAAATTACTCCTCTGAAAATATCTGACGATGAAGTTGCTAGTGATCCTGATAGTGATTTCGATTATGAGAGTGATGATGAAGATCTTGATGACGAGAAAGAATCTACTCCTCAAGGAGATGTTCCTGTTGCATATTCTTCAAAGGATGATATCTCGCAAAAGTCGAAGGCTGCGAATGACCCTACTCATCTTAAAGATCCAGCACAAAGTGTTGATGAAGCATGATAACATTCTTTTTTCAATTTATCATTGACTCTCCTGTCCTCCTTTCTTTTGAATTCCTTCCCTTAGTTACTGTTGGTTTTCTTTTTGCGAACAATTCTGTTTTTTAAGAAGTACATCTGATATTTTGCGAAGATGATTTATCCTTTCTTAAGAAGTATATCTGATATTTTGCGAAGATAATTTAACCTTTCTTTAATTAAATTTGCCCCATTTGATCATATGAAGAGAAATAATATATAACTCACAGATAAAGCTTAGTATCTCCTTTTCCCCCTATTATTTCTCTTTAAATGATTAAACATTGTTTGAAGTATTAGAATATCTGCCTCAATTTATCTTACGAAGTTTCAACTTGTTACGATTGTAAATAAGAAATCCTCTCTTCTAAGTATAAAAAATAAAATATATGAAATATCCTTAATAAGTATACTACATATACAATACCTTTGAAGAAGTATTATAAGTACTAAATCCGTCAAATGAAGAGATATAAGAAGTATTAAAAGTACTCGATCCACCAAATGAAGAGATATAAGAAGTATTAGAAGTACTCAATTCACTAAATGAAGAAATATAAGAAGTATTCAATCTGTGAATAATTACGTAACATATGACGAAGTATAATGATTATTTAACCTTCACCAAATGAAATATCCGTTGAAGAAGTATAATAAATATGAGATATTCTTGAAGAATTATAAGAAGTATTCAACTTTTGGAGAAATATTCATTATATAGAGAAGTATAAGAAATATGTAATTCTCGTAAATTTTTACGAATATGAACTTATCTGTATCTGATTGCTATCAAAATCGCATCTTTTGTTAAGTCTTCGTTAAAATTCTTCAATGATGTTGTCCTCTTTGATAGGACTTCTTGTAAAAATTCTTCAATGATATTGACAGAGATGTCTTCCCTTCAAAACTTCTTGATGTATATTCTTGTAAAATTTCTTCAATGATATTGACGAAGTTGTCTTCTTTTCAGATCTTCATAATGTATATTCTTGTATAATTTCTTCAATGATGTTGATGCAATGAATTTCATTAATTTCTGTGGTCTTATCATGCCTTCCTAAGTAAAGGTCTTATTTTGCCACCTCTTTTGTAGTAAATTTTTGTATTTGCGATAATATGACAAGTCTGAACATTCTTGCGAACATACAACCTCGTGACATTATCGTCTTGCGATGAAATCGCAGGACGTTTTTACACTTTCATGTAATAACCCATTGATCTCATCTTAACTTCTTTGTTTCATTCTGCGAGTTCTTTTTGTATGTTTTCCTTCTCTTTTTTTTTTCTTTTTTTTTCTTTAGAATGCTCGCAGAATTTCATTTGTTGCACAAATATGACAAGCCTTTATGTTTTCACAAACAAGAAGCCTCGTGACATTTGCGTCTTATAGCACGTATCAGCTCCCTAATGGAGGGTGCTGCCCTTTATCTTCCCCCTGGTTGACCCTTCAAGGAAGCGTACATCGACCATACAAGGTTAGCTCTTCCCATCCGGTTCTACCAACAACCAGCTTTTGATCGCAACCTCTTATCCTTTTTTCATATAGGGCTTATAGTTACGAGGTTGCACCCTATGGGGTATCTTTGGGCCAAGTGCATCATTTGCCAAGACTTGTCAAAAATGGCAGATGTGGTTCAACCTCACCCGGCACTCTTGACTCAACCGTGTACCTCGGCGCCTTGATCGTTTTCTGCACTTCTTGGGAAAGACAGTATGCCTTAGTCGCCCAACCTAAATCCTCTTACACCGCATTTTATATTGCGTAATGTCGTTAGATTAGGTGAGAATCCAAGGTGTCTAACCCGGATAGGTACCCCATTATTGGTTTGTACCCCTAAATTTTTACCATGTACTAAGGGTCCTTTGTGGTGTTCCGGTTACCCTTAGCCACGTTTATAGGTACCCCCTTAAATGACGTACTTTAGGACTTTGCCTCTTACGAAATATAGCTTCGCGAACTAGGGTGTACGCCACAAAGGTTTGCCTGTATAAAATTTTCTGCAGCTCTCTTTATTTTTTGGAGGATGATCACAGATTGCGGTCTTTTATTCGCAAATTAATGAAATTTTAATCGCAATATAAATTTTGAAACTCGTAACTTTTCCCAATTTCCTGCGAGCAAACAATATTCGTAAAAAATTTCATGAGTTTTATGGATAATACCTTTTCAAATATAGTCTGTTCCAAGGTCTACCAAGCCTCAAACCCATGTCTCTCCCTTCTGGATCCATCAGCCGATAAGCTCCGCTTCCTACAACTTCTTTAATAACATACGGTCCATCCCATTTTGGTGCTAATTTTCCTCCATTTTCTTTTTGATATCGAGGTGTTTCTCGCATGACCAAATCACCTGGTTTATATTCACGTTCAATGACTCTCTTGTTGTATTCTCGAGCTAATCGTTCCTGATAAATCTTCATATGGTGCAACATCTTTTCTCTTTTTTCTTCCAAATCATCCAATTCACTTAATATTACTCCCGCACTTAAATTTCTTTCCCAAGCTTCTTTCTTTGTTGTCGTAATTACAACCTCTGTGGGTAATACTGCTTCTACTCCATATGTTAGACAATAAGGAGACATTCCAGTTGCTTCTCTTCTAGTTGTATTATATGCCCAAACTGCGCTAGGTACTTGCTCGCACCATCCTTTGAGATGTCCTTCTAATTTCTTTTTGATTGTATCTGCGATTGTTTTATTTGTTGCTTCTGCCTATCCATTAGCTTGTGGATATAACGGGGTTGACTTCCCACATTTTATCCTAAAAGCACTGAGTAACATCTCTATGTTCTGCCCCTCAATTTGTTTTCCATTATCAGATACTAGTTGTGCTGGAACCCCGTACCTGCAAATGAGGTTCTCAAATATGAATGTAAAAACATCTTTATCACGAATATGCTGTACTGCTTTTACTTCTGCGAGCTTCGTGAAATAATCTGTTGCAACTATCAAGTATCTCCTTTGTCCAGATACAGGTATAGATGGTCCAACAATATCCAACCCCCATTTACCAAAAGGCCAGCAGCTTGTTGAAGAAGTTAATGTGGCCCCTGGTGCATGAATTCTTTTACCATGTCGTTGACATTCCTTGCATCTTCGTACGAACAGTTTTGCATCTGTATGCATATAAGGCCAGTAATATCCTTGTATTTTTGCTCTATATGCTAGAGATCTTCCCCCACTATGATTGCCAGCTTCTCCTCCATGTAACATCTTCAATATTTTTTCTCCTTCTTCGCGAGTTAAGCACCTGAGAGGTGGTCCATTAAAAGATTTTCTATATAAAATTCCTTCTCGCAACTCATAGTTTGTTGCACGACTCTTTAATTTATGTGCTTCTAGTCTGTTCCTGGATATTTCTCCTGTTGCGAGATATGCATGAATTTCTTTTCTCCAATCTGCGATGTTGTTTGATAACTCTCTTTATACTTCCATCGCAACAGCTTCCTCAATTTCTTTCTCTTTGTCTACTGATGGGTGTTGAATTGTCTGTATTTGGATATTTCTTGTATTTGGATTTGTCATCATGCTTGGAATAAATGCAAAAGCATCTGCGAGACGGTTATATTTTCTAGATATATGTATCCATTTTAATTTCGGTATCTTCGCAGATAATTCTTCAACGAGTTTCTTGTATTTCTTCAAAGAAGATTCATTTGTGGTATATTCCCCTTTAATTTGACAAATCACTAACTGGGAATCACTTGTTATCCTTATACTTTCGAGCTTCTTTTCTATTGCGATCTTTAATGCATGCACTACAGCTTCGTACTCTGTTTCATTGTTCGTGGATGCAAATTCTAGTCTGAATGAAAATGATGTTCTTTCTCCTTCTGGTGAAATCAACACGACTCCAATTCCATTTCCCTCACTATTGGATGATCCATCCACTAGAATTTCCCATCTATCTGGTTCTGTTAACAAGTATTTTGGATTTCCAAATTCTTCTTCAACATCCATCATTTCCTCTACTGCTTCATCTTCTTCCAAAGGAAATTCTGCCAAAAAATCTGCGACGACTTGTGATTTTTGCGATGATAATACTTCGTATTTTATCTTGTATTGGTTTACTTGTGCATTCCACCTTTCTATTCTTCCTGACCTTTTTGTGTTCTTCATGATTGATTCAATTGGGACTTTGGTTACCACTTTTATCACATGTGCTTGAAAGTATATTCGTAACTTGAATGATGCATAAACCAGGGCTAAGATTAACTTCTCCATTTTAGAATAATTCTTCTCTGCTGCATTAAAGGTTTTACTAATGTAGTAAATGGGCCTTTCTACTCCTGCGTCTTCTCGCAAATGTAACCGCACTTAGAGCATATGGAGTTGTTGCGAGGTATACCAATAATTCTTCGTCTCTCTCTGGTTTCTGTAGTATAGATGTATTTGCGAGGTATTCTTTGATTCCTTGAAAATCTTTTTCACATTCATCAGTCCACCAGAATTTTGCTCCCTTCTTAAGTATGTTGAAAAAATGCTTGCACTTATCTGACATTCGCGAAATAAATCTTCCCAGTGAATCCAAGAGTCCATTTAGCTTTTGTACTTCTTTTACCGTTGCAGGTGTTGGCATGTCACGAACTGCTTGGACCTTTTCTGGATCAACTTGTATTCCCTCCTTTGATACTATGTATCCCAAGAACTTTCCAGATGAAACCCCAATTATACATTTCTCAGGATTTAATTTTATGTTGAACTTTCTCATTTGCTCAAATATTTCCTTCAAATCTTGCACATGATCTTTAGCTTCCTTGCTTTTTATCAACATATCATCTACATATACCTCCAAAGTTTTATGTATCCACTTCGCGAACACTTTTTCAACCATACGTTGATATGTAGCACCCGCATTTCGCAAACCAAATGGCATCTTTACATAACAATACAAACCCCTTGGAGCAAAAAAGGCAGTATGTTATTGATCTTCTTCTGCGAGTGATATTTGATTATACCCTTTATATACATCAAGTGAAGTGACTCTATCATGACCTGCAGATGATTCCACCATTTGTGGTATATCTGGTAATGGAAAACTGTCTTTGGGACATGCCTTGTTTAGATCAGTGAAATCTATGAAAATTCTTATTCCTTTATTCTTTTTCGGAACAATATTCGCAATCCATTCTGGATATTTTGCTTCCCTTATGATCCCTGCATCCAACATCTTTTGTAATTCTTCTTCTATCTGTACATGATAATTTTGTGATATCTTCCTTATTCTTTGTTTGAATGGTCTTACATTTTTATCTATGTTCAATCTATGACACGCCACTGATGGATCAATTCCTGGTATCTCATCTACACTTCCTGCGAAGATATCTTTATATTCTCGTAAAAGATCAATAGTTCTTTTTCTTCTTCTTCATCCATCTTAGTTCCAATTCGCAAGAATAAAGGCTCCTCTTTACTTCCAATATTTATTTCTTTAGTTGGTTCAGCTGCAACATAGCTTGGACTTTTCTCCCCCATAGGTGTTGGTTCTTTGATTATTTTTGTTGGTTCCCCTTCTTTTTCTGGAATCTCATTTGGTATACCTCTCCCTTCCTTTGCTCTTATTGTATACACTCGGAATTCTTCTTCCTTTCTTGTTTCCTTCGCAAGTTTCCTACGAAGCTGTTTTTTTTCTTGCTCTTCCTCCGCATTGCGTTACTTCAATTTGATAACAAAATTTTGCACTATCAAGATCTCCTTTTATTTCTTGTATTCCATTTGGTGTAGGAAATTTTATTCTCTGATGTAATGTTGAAGCAACAGCTTTGATCGCATGAATCCACGACCTTCCTATCAGCATGTTATATGGAGATTCCATATCTATCACACACAAGATTACATGTGTTTCGATTTCTCCTAGTAACATTCGCAGCGCGATTTCCCCTTTAGATTTTGTTGTAGATTTTCCTAATCCATGAATAATACATTTTGAATTTGTGATTTCTTCATCTTTAATTCCCATCCCCTTAAGTGCATGATAGAATATGATATTAACAGAACTCCCTGTATCAACCAAAATTCGGTTTAATTTCCATTTTTCTACATCTTTCTTATCTTCTAGCATGATCGGCATTGTGATCACCAATGGTGAAGTGTGGTTCAAGTCTTCATTTGGAATTTCTGCTGCTGAAAATGTGATTTTCTGCTTTTCCCATTCTTCTAAGTTGTTATCTTTTCTTCCTCCATGATCTTTCTTCCTCTACAATCTCGCTTGTATATTTTTCCCTTTATATTACTATGAAATTCATCAATCATTATCTTTGTGATCATATTACATTCTTCTTTTTTGCAATCTCCATCTACTGACTTCATTTGATCTTCAAATTTTCCACAATTCCCTCAAATTTAGGCTACCACAATTCTCAAGTCCCTGTTTCTAGCGCCAATTATGTAGTTGCAGAATAATCTACAACTACACCCTCAATAGAATTAGTAAAAACTCAAGAAATTCTTGATGGTGAATGATAATTTTCTTATTAATTTTCTTAGTTGATTACATAGAATTATCAAAATGGAACTAGACAGCAGTGACAGTCTCACTAATTTCGAAACCCAATCTTCATCACGGCATCAACAAACTCACACCCATTACTGCAGTCATGAATCCATTCATCTTTTCCCTGTATTTTATTTGCTTCTCAACATCACAGTGAATCCATTTCCAAAATCAATAACACCCATCATTATCTCAGATTCCTCCAATCAGTACCACCACCAACTCTGTCTGCTTCACGGCTTCACTGCAGTCTCAATTCCTCCTTCAAACCCTTATCGATCTCTCGATTCTCACTGTTGATAGCAGCAACAGATCCAATCTCACTCTCGGCTGCAATTCGAATTCCAGTTTCAACAGCAGGTTCAAAACCCTAACTTCTATGTGATACTTCCAACTAGAATCAATTGAGAATTCGACTAAAACCCATCTTATAATTCATCACAATCCCTTCAAAACACCCCCAATTTCCTTCTTTCACTTCTCAAAATCAATCATCACCAACTCCCATTCTTCCATGGTTTCTCTCGGCTTTCTTCTCGTCCAAAATAACAGTACTCTTGTACTATTTTGTGTTCTTCCCATCTATCCAATCGTAAGTACCCATCTTCTCCATCTTTGAATCCCAAAATCTCTCACTTTCTCGATCTGGTTACGGTAATAATGACAGCGGCTGCTTCTTCTGAATTTCTGGTGAATGAATGAGAGGAAGAAGTCTCGGCTTAAGTGTAGGGCTAGGTAATCATTGGGTTATATTCAACTCTGGGTCACCTTGATAAGGGATACCCATTTGGCCTCCCCTTAACCTTGGCTGGTATGTATTTAGCACTCATTCAAATAGAGTTGCCCCTTAACCTTGGCTCGACTGCTACTAGTATTTGTCTGTGAAATGACC
This sequence comes from Papaver bracteatum, assembly GCA_023529315.1. Lineage (NCBI taxonomy): Eukaryota > Viridiplantae > Streptophyta > Magnoliopsida > Ranunculales > Papaveraceae > Papaver > Papaver bracteatum. Next base: position 299,650 of record JAJJWX010002035.1, on the reverse strand, counting down.
CTTGTGCACTTTTCACTCCAAATGACTAATTTCTCCTTCTTTTGCTCCATCCGACTCCAAAGCACCTAATGCACTCAAACTCACACATAAGATACATAATTCACACGAAAAATAGCAAAGAAAGCATAAATACTAAATATAAAATAAGGTATTTTAAATACCTATCACTACATGCCCGACAGCACCACCATCATCTTTACAGAACCCATACCTTCACCCGACCACCTTTCTCCTTCTTCCTCATCATCCATATCCCCTGACACCCCAATTGGGAGTTTTCTATACTTTAATTCATACCTAATTTGTTAAACCCTATGCTTTGATTCCTACAAACTACATGAATAAATCTAGGTCAATTTCTATAGCTCTTAACAAATTCAACATCAGTTAGAGGATGAAGAGAAAGCAGAGGCGTGGGAGAAGAGAAAGCAGAGGCGTGGGAGAAGAGAAAGCAGAGGCATGGGAGAAGAGAAAGTAGAGGCGTGGGAGAAGAACGAGCAGCAGCAGGGGACAATTGAAGAAAACAAAGAGGTGAGTTCTCAAAAGCAACAAAAATACGAATTTTCTATTTTGAAATTCGTTGAAATTAGGGTTGAAGAAATGGGGAGAATTTTGTATAAATTAGAGAGGCAGTTGTAAAGGAAAGGACTGTTGGAGTAGCTGGTGCAATTTTTGCTAGGCTTTAGGTTTTAAATTCAGTATATTTCTTATACCAATATTACTCTAAACAATTCTGCTATGGCAGAGATGAAGTTCTTAATTTACTGATAGTTTGTTTTTATTTTCAATCTTGTTCTTATTACATTTCAGTGAGTAAGGATGGGTTTAATCTAGAGCACCCTTTCACATAACTCTCACTTAGTATGTTCTGCATCCTAGGTTCTTAGAATTTGTGCAATTAAATGCTCCAACTTATGCTTAATTGAAGCAATTAATCTGCGATTAGTTGTACTTTAATCAAATAACTAATACTAGGGATTAATACCTTAATTGATATTAAGATCTCCAACCTAAGATTACCCTGGATTAACAGCAGGCTTGAACCTTCTCTGGTGTCCATTATAAAGGGACAAGAACATAATTTGAAACTAAAACAGTTTGGCATAGATTAGGTAGTGAATTCAACTGCCTTAGCATCCTCTACTTGACTATTTTATGCTCTCATTGCATAATTATTTCTGTTTTGGTTATAGTCTCATAGCTTTGTTTAGAAACCAACTTCTTAGTCGTATCGACACAAACACCCTTTTTGGTTACTCTCAACAAATCAGTTTAGTCTTCCTAAAGAAACAACTCAACGCTTCCAAAGTCTCTGTGGTTCGACATGTGCTTGCCTTGTGTTGCTTGTCGACATTGTGCACTTACAGTTTAGTTTGTAGGTTACTTTTCTAGGCCTACCAATAGATAAGTTCAAGTCTCCATATACCTTTTATTCGATGAAGATCCACTGGTTCCTTGAGTAGTCCTTCGTATTGTATGATGATCGCCATGGAGTTCTTGAGCTCAACTACACTTTTTTATCCTAGTCCGAGACCTTAGATATAATAGACTAGAAATTAAAGACTTTATAGTTTTGATCACTAATATTGACAAACATGCTTGAGATAGCAATGCATGCGAGTTCTACCGAGCAATGCTCTAACACACCATGTCAACAGAAAGATGATATCAAAGATCATCAATCACAAAGTGAAGGGAAATCATATGATTACTGGTTTTGAAAGTAAGTACGATAATATTTCAAAAAGTTTTACTGGAAAATCTGTTGGCTGAAAAAATAGAAGAATGCTAACCAAATAAATACCTCTACTTAAGGATTTTCGGTAAACTTGTTATAGAAACTCTTTTTGCTTGTACAAGAGATACATCACAATGGGACAAGGAATTTGCTGAGTTTGTATACTTCCTTGTTGAAGGTAAAAAATAAAATTGATATATGTGGAATGATTATTAATAAAATGATCAAGATCTTTGAGTCTATCAATACCACAGCGTTCTAGAGAAATCTTGGATATCTCTATCTCATCACCAGCTTGTGTGAACACACAATGGGGAATAATTTCGGTTATGAGAAAGTCACTGAAACTGTCTTTCAGGGAATTATTAAGCAAATGAATAAAACTCGGAAAGATAGAGGAACTATTGTTTTAACTGCTCAAATCTATAGCAATGGATATCTCTTGTTTCACATTTTATGTCTTGCAAGACAATTAAAATGTATTCAGAAACAGTTAGCCTTTGCCTCTCGAAATGATCCAGAAACTCTTAAAGTAATCTTAGAGATCAATGATGAGTTCTTGAAAGGCGAAAAAGACCAAGACTTTGAACAAGAATCTATTGAGCAGCTGAGAAATGAAGAATAATATTTCTTGTGTCAGAAGAAATAAAAATGGACATCAGTTTTTGATTTATTTCGATTATTGTATAAGGTCTATTTTTGAATAAAACTATCAATTATTTATGAATAAAATTATTATTTTATAATTTTTCTTGTGATAGTTTCCGATTACATAGCTTGTGCCTGAATTTCTATATTGTTATGATTTCGGTTTATGGGATGTCTGATTTCGGCTTTCATAACCTTAATATTCGATCTCATATGTTGTGAACCCTTATGGTTTATGTGACTTTTTGATTTAGCGGGATTAAGTTCTATCCCATGTTGGTAGTCTTTATCAAAGGATCATAAGGTGTTCCGATTGAAACTCATATGTAAAAAGTCACAATGTGTTGAATCAATTTGTGTTTACATGAGTTTTGTTTAGCATAACATATATGTTTTGGGTTTTCAACTTTTTCTATTGGCACGCATTAGTTAAAACCGATTCAACCTTTCTTTGGTAAAGGTTGCTCTTTGTTGTTGTTATTTTGTTCTTGAGAGAGGATGACAACTGTTAGAGCATTTCTTGGTTGAATCCATAAGTGTTGGTATGTCAAGCTAGTTGACAAAACGTATTCTTGATTTAGCATACTAAAGATAGTTTCAGACTAGATTAGTTGTAAGAAGATCTACTCTTGAAGGATGGAGACTAAATATTACAACAAGACATCAACAAGGACTTCATCAACAAAGGTATGTGGTGATTGATTTCATTTGGATTTTTGTTCAATTCTACATTTCCAATATATCGGAACAAATGCTTACTCTATAGAACAATTCCTATGACGGTAAATGTGCACTTATATATATATATATACTTGAGGTTATTTGAGCCACAACTATTGTAACAATAACCTTTATCCCTGGAAAGGTTCTCATGTTATAGTGAATGAGTTTACGAATCCAACGAGCCAAGAATCACTTAATTCCGAGTTATAACGACGAAGTTATGAGTTATTTAGTAAGAAACAATCCATGGGCTGCTTGTAACAGTTCACGGGTTTGGACCCAATTACGTGACTAAAAGACATTTTTGGTCAAGTTGGTAATGTTTTCTTATCTAGTCAAGTTGTCTATTAATCCAAATATATTTGATTACCATATTAAATTGTCTGTGATTCCTTCCTGAGTTAAAATGTGATTTGTTCACATAAATACAATATTTGTTAATTAATTAATTAATTAATTAATTTGGCAAGAGTTTTAACTTAGGAAAGACTCTCATATTTAAGAGAGTCTTGAAAAAGGAAAATAGTCAAAACCCTATCTTAGCTTTTAAGCTACATTGTTCACTATAAATAAAGGGTTTATGAGTGCTACACGTTTTCATCCCCCTTTGGAAAATTGGTGTTAGCTTCATAAGGTTGTTTTCCATGTCTTCTGCTCTTCGTGAACAAGAGTGAGATAAAGTCTTTGTATTGGGGATCACAAATCCAAGTTGAATCTAAACTTCGTGATTGATTATACAACTTGTAATCTAGGTTTTTCGCCTCTTGTCTATTCTAAGGTTTTCTCTTCTGATATAAAACCATTCAAGAGTTGTTGATCATAAACCCTAGGTTTTGATAGATTTCAGTTTCCGATCGTATACCAACACATGTTTAGTCGAAATCGGAAGCTAGAAAGAAAACTTCGATTAAGGTATCTCGTAAAAATCCTTAAGAAGTTTTAAACAAGATATCTCTACTTTTATCTAGTTGTTCTTGTTGTAGAATTATTAGGGTTTTCTTAACTTGGAAATTGATCTTTGGAATCACCCAAGTTCACTTACGAAAATTGGTTTCACGGACTTCTTATGAGTACGCATACTGATTGTAAGTTAAAACCCTAATCAAAAAGATTTCCAAAACCTTGATTTATATCTAAAGGGAAATCAAACTGGTGTTTTGTGCAAACAAAATATCAAATAATATCAATCGTGTTGTTGTATCTTCTAAAGAGAGCCTTGGGTTCTGCTAGAAGATTTACGAGAAGAGTCATAAAGAGAATCGGTGTTCTGCTAGGAGTTCTATAAGAATACAACTGAAGAAGGCATTACATCTAGTCCGAATAGTTAGTAGGAAATTGGCGTAACAACTTATAATCAGTGTGTGTTTATTCTGTACTAGGTCCCATGGTTTTTCTGCATTTGCAGTTTCCTCGTTAACAAAATTTTTGGTGTCTGTGTTATTTCTTCTCCATATTATATCTTATATAATTGAAATATATAGGTTGTACGTTAATCAATCATAGTTGTTAAATCTGACCTTGTTTGTTGGATAAGACTTGATTGATCTTGAACAATTGATTTTTTTATTTTCACATTGTTAGACTAGTCTGGACTAACCCTATTTCAAGTGGACACTGTGTTGAAATATTCCTTTAGTGATTGTTGCTTAAAGAGGTTTATACACGGTGGATATTGAATAGGTTGTGATTAAAACAAAAGACTTTGTTTCAAGAGCTTCACACTAAAATCAAGTTTACGGACTGGTTTCTGTTTAACTTTGATTGTGTTGAAACATATATATTAAACTCTTTGATATACTTTACTCTAGATTGAGTCTGACTGTCTAGTTGATTCTCTAGAAAGTGTATTGTAGTAAGTCCTCTCAGATTGCCAAACGAATTGTTGGTTGTGGTTTTTAGACCCCCGCTTTTTCAATTGGTATCAGAGCGGGAAAACACGCTAAGACCTCGTAAGTCTATGTTTGAAGTAATCTGATCGTTATGGACATAAGTGCTATCTCTGTAAACGTACCACCAGTCTTCGATGGCACGAACTATTTATGGTGGAAAATTTCTATGCATTTTTTTATTCAATCGCGAGATTTTCAATCATGGGTTCGTATTGTTAATGGCTATAATCTTCCATTAGTTACAGTAGACGGTGTAACTGTTGCAAAGGATATTGGTGAATATAGGGATCTTGAGATTCTTGCTGCAAAGAAAAATTCCAAAGGATTAAATGCTATTATCATGCCATTACCCCAGATCTTCAGCACCACGTTACTACGTGTAATAAGTCTAAAGATGCTTGGGATATCTTAGAAACTGTATTTAAAGGGAATACCGCAGAGAAAGAAGCAAGGATTCAATACCTAGCATCTGACTTGGAAAACCTTCGCATGTCTGATGATGAAACATTTGATAAGTTTAATCACAAAGTGTCTGAAATTGTTAATGCATCTTTTACATTAGGTAATACTATTCCTGAAAAGGACATTGTGATGAAAATTCTCAGATCGTTGCCATCTAGATACAACTCTAAGAAATATCCATTGAAGAAGCAAATGATATTTATACACTCTCCAGAAATACTCTTGTTGGAAAGTTAAAGATCTTTGATAATGAACATACATCTAGAAAAGATGTGATCTCTCTTAAAGCTGCAAATAATTTTAAATCCTCTAAGGATAAATCTGGCTCGTTGGATACTAAGGATGTCACTCTACGAAAATTTAGAAAATTCTTGAGAGACAGGAAAAAGAGTTTTTATAAAGGTACAACATCTCCTAATGATGATGTACAATGCTATAACTGTCATGGTTTCGGGATCTTATATTCAGTATGTACTAGCTGGAGCCGTAGACAATCGGCATATGCAGCATCTACTCTTGATGATGAACCTGAATTTTATAATCCCCAAGAGTTGGCAGGCGAGGTTGCATTATCTTCTGGAAAAATTCTTTTGGATACTGATTCTGATTCTGACGAAAAAGTGTTCCATGATGATCCAATTGCTAATAATCTTCTTAAAGAATGTCATCAGAAACTCCCGGCTACTGAAAACGCCATTTTCAATGAGAAAGTTAAATATGACAGACTTCATAGTCGGAATAAAGACTTGCAAGACCAACTTGATTCTAGTGGTGCAAGAGATTATCTCAACGAAATACGAAAGCATAAAGAAGAAATTTCCGAAGGTCGAGATCGGGAAATTTCTCTTCAAGCAAAGCTAAATAACTTGGAAAACATTAAGATGAAATTTGTAGGATCAGAATATCACCACAATAATACTTTGTGAGATTTATAACATCATTTCTGCGAGCTCTTAAATAACACACTGCGAGTGTCACAGAAGGACTCAAAGAATGACATAACGGATGACGTAAATTGAAACACAAGAATAGCATGACGATCCTGCAAAGATTATAAAATCTGCAAGAATAAATATTATAGTTGTTGCGAGAATATCGCGAGTCAGATCCGAAATAAAAGGACAACTTAGCTGTCATCCACTATGTAACTTCCCCATATAAATAGAACTAATAGATTCAGAGGGGGGGAGATCAATTTGAGAGTGTTGAGAAAGTTTTGAGGAGAGAGAAAGTTTAAGAAAATGGTTGTATTCTTGATTTCTTCCATTTCTTGTAATATTTCCTGAGAATTAATCAATAAAAGTGTTGTTCTTAATCTTCAAATATGTGTTGATTATTAGGAATTCTTGTGAGGGGTGTAGTGTAGGATTTCCTGCAACTACATAATGGCACTAGAAATAGGGATTGAAAGTTGAAAATCGTAGAAAAAACAAGATTAAAGATCAGTATTCAAGTTAAGAAGATGATCGAACAAGTTGGTGAAATAGTTGAAGGAAAATTAATTAAAGCCAAGGAGAATTACAGGAAGTTGGAGTGTAATACAATAACAAAAGCGATGATCAACCAATTCCATGAAAATATTAAAGGAAGGATTCATAAACGAGATTTTGAAAGAAAGAAAATTATGACGGAGGAGAAAGTATCACCTCTGAAGGATTGGGAAAAGCAGAAAATCACATTCACAGCAGCAGAAATACCAAGAGAAAATTTGAATCATACATCTCCATTGGTAATCACGGTATCCACTATATGAATGAAAAAGGAAAAATCAACAAGATCTGCGGAAGAATGGGCTGCGAATAGAACTTTGGTGGATACAGGAAGTTCTGTAGATATAATATTTTATCATACATTTAAGAAAGTGGGATACAAGGATGAAGAGATATCTTGTTCAACTTATCATATTCATGGCTTTGGAAAATCTATAACAAAACCTAAAGGCGAAATAGTGGTACGAATTCCGCTAGGAGAGATTGAAACACAAGTAACATTATGTGTGGTAGATGTGGAATCACCATATAACATGCTATTGGGGAGACCATGGATACACACAATCAAGGCTGTAGAATCAACATTATATCAATGCATCAAATTTCCTATGCCCAGTGGAGTTGGAGAAATTAGAGGAGATACTGATCATGTGAAACTATGTTATCAAATCGAAGTAAGGAATTATGAAGGGCGTGCAAATATGCGAAAAGCTAGCAGAAAAATGGCGAAAGAGACAAAGAAAGAGGAAGAATTTAAAGTTTAATATGAGAAAAATAAGGAAAAGGAATACCCAGCGAAATTTCGCAAGAAGGAGATAAACATGCGAAAGTTATGAAAACATCAACACCAATGGGAGAATCTGAGGCCAGCTACACCGCAGCAGAACCAACAATGGAAGTAAATATTTGAAGTGATGAAGAACCTAAGATGCTGAAAATTGGAACTAAGATGGATGCAGATGAGGAAGAGCGAACCGTAAACCTCTTGTGAGAATATAAAGACATCTTCGCGTGGAGTATGGATGAGATGCCTGGAATAGATCCGTCAGTTGCATGTCATAAGTTAGAAATTACCAAGGATGTAAGACCATTTAAACAAAGGATAAGAAAAATCGCAACAACATACCATTCCCAAATAAAAGAAGAATTACAAAAAATGCTTGACGCATGAATTTTAAGGAAGGAAAAGTACCCGGAATGGATTGCAAATATGGTGGTGGTTCCAAAGAAAAATAAGGGGATAAGAATTTGTATAGACTTTACTAACTTAAACAAAGCTTGTCCTAAAGATAGTTTTCCATTACCAGATATTCCTCAAATGGTCGAATCAGCAGCGGGAAATGATAGAATATCTTCATTAGATGGGTATAAAGTATATAATCATATTCCTCTCGCTGAAGAAGATCGGGAGCACACCGCATTCTTTGCTCCAAGAGGGTTATATTGCTATACAAAGATGCCCTTCGGTTTGCGAAATGCTGGTGCAACATATCAAAAAATGGTGGAGAAAATGTTTGCAAGGTGGATCCATAAAACATTAGAGGTGTATGTAGATGACATGTTAATCAAGAGTAAAGAAGTTAAAAACCATGTGCAGGACTTGAAGGAGATCTTCGATCAAATACGACACTTTAACATCAAGGTGAATCCCAAAAAGTGTACTTTTGGAGTAGATTCAGGAAAGTTTTTAGGATATATTGTGTCAAAAGAAGAAATACAAGTTGATCCAGAGAAAGTACAAACAATTCGAGACATGCCAACACCAGCAACAGTAAAAGATGTGCATAAGTTGAATGGGATTTTGGCTTTGCTAGGAAGATTCATCTCGCGATCATCAGACAAATGCAAGAATTTCTTCAGTATACTCAAGAAGGGAACAAAATTCAAGTGGATAGATGAATATTAAAAGGCTTTTCAAGGAATTAAAGAACATTTAATGAACATATCTATGTTACAGAAAGCGGATCCAGGAGAAGAATTATTGATCTACATTGCGACAACTTCGTACGCATTAAGTGCAGTGTTACCGCGAGTGGATGCAGGAATAGAAAAACCAATTTATTACATTAGAAAAACATTTAATACCGCAGAGAAAAATTACTCAAAGATTGAGAAGCTAATTCTGGCATTGGTTTATGCAACTTTTAAACTTCGCATATATTTTCAAGCACATAAAGTAAAAGTATTAACAAAGGTGCCAATTGAGTCAGTAATGAAGAATTCAAAAAGATCAGGCAGAGTTGAGAGATTGAATTCACAATAAGGGCACTTCGAAATCAAATATGAAATTCTATCTTCGCCAAAATCACAAGTTGTAGCAGAGTTTCCTCTAGAATATGATGAAGCTGTAGAAGAGATGATGGATGTAGAAGAAGAACATGGAGACCCAAGAGATATGTTAACAGAACCCAACAGGTGGGAAATATTGGTGGATAGATCATCAAAAGGGGAAGGTAATGGAGTTGGAGTTTTCTTTATCTCGCCAAAAGGAGAAAAAATGCCTTTTTCATTTAGATTGGAATTTGCATCCACTAATAATGAGACGAAATATGAAATTGTAATACATTCTCTAAAATTCGCAATAGAAATGAAGTTGGAGAATGCTAGAATTACCAATGATTCACAATTGGTTATTCGCCAAATATAAGGAGAATACACAACAAATGAACCATCTTTGAAGAAATACAAGAAACTTGTTGAAGAACTGTCAGCGAAAATTCCAAAAATAAAATGGAGACATATATCAAGGAAAGATAACAAACTCGCAGATGCTTTTTCTTTCATATCCAGTATGATGACAAATCCAGCTGCGAGATGTATAAAAATTCAGACACTTATATCACCTTCAATCAATAAAGAAGAAGAAGAAGAGGCAGATGTGATGATAATAGAAAGTGGCGAAGAAGAACCAGGAGGAAATATTGCAGATTGGCGAACAGAACTTCATGCATATTTGGCAAGAGGAGAAACACCAAGAAATAGATTAGAAGCACACAAGTTAAAAAGTCGTGCAATAAATTATGAATTAAGAGATGGAGTATTATATCACAAATCTTTTAATGGGACATCACTTAGATGCTGCATAGTGGATACGCTGGTAATCACAGTGGGGGAAGATCTTTGGCATACATAACAAAAATGCAAGGCTATTACTGGCCATATATGCATGAGGATACGAAGCAACTATCAAAACGTTGCGAAGATTGTCAGCGACACGGAAACAAGATACATGCACTAGGGTCACCATTGTCATCTTCAACAAGTGTATGACCTTTTGGAAAATGGGGGTTGGATATTGTGGGACCATTTGTACCCGGTTCTGGACAAATAAGATATTTGATTGTCGCTACAGATTATTTCACAAAGTGGGGAGAAGTAAAGGCCGTACAACACATTCGTGATATAGATATTTTTACATTCATATTTGAAAATATAATTTGCAGATTTGGAATTCCTGCACAGTTGGTATCTGATAATGGAAAGCAATTTGAAGGATAAAACATAAAAATATTACTTAATGCGTTTAAGATCAAATGTGTAAAATCAACACCTCTTTATCCTTAGGCCAATGGGCAAGCAGAGGCAACCAATAAGACAATCGCAGATATACAGAAGAAAAATTAGAGGGAAACCATAGGGCATGGTGTGAACAAGTGCATAATGCAATATGGGCCTACAATACAACTAGGAGAGAAGCAACTGGGATGTCACCTTTTTGTCTAACATATGGTGTCGAAGCAGTACTGCCAACAGAAGTTGCTATCCCTACAACAAAAAGAGAGGCTTGGGAAAATAATCTTATTGCTGGTATGATTCTAAGTAAACTTGATGAGTTAGAAGAGAAGAGAGAAAAGGCTTTACAACATATGGAAAATTATCAGCGGAGGTTGGCTCGCGAGTATAACAAACGTGTCAAAACACGTGAGTTCCAACCAGGTGATTTCGTGCTGCGAGAAACACCATGTTATCAGCGAGAAAATGGTGGAAAGTTTGCGAGAAAATGGGATGGACCATATATCATTAAAGAGATAGTTGGAACATGGGCATATAAATTGATGGATCCGGAGGGTAGAGATGTTGGTCAAAGACTTGGTAGACCATGGAACAGACTATATCTAAAAAGATATTACCAGTAACAAATTCTAAGAAAGTCTAGATGGTGATATAATATATGATGAAACAAATAAGAAATGAATAAAAGAAATTTTTATCGCAGCTGCGAGATTATTCAAGATTATAAGAAATAGTGATATTCGCAAGAGAAATATTAGAATGGGACGAACCTTTATGGCGTACACCCTAGTTCGCGGATAAAATTTCGCAAGAGGCAAATATAAGACCTAAAGTACGTCATATAAGGGGGTATCTCTTTGCATGGCTCAGGGATAAGGTTATACCGCTGCTGGAACCTGAGTCATGGAGATTTGGGGTCAATCAAGCCCATCCGGGGGAGGTACCTTGGATTTTCAACCTGAACTTATGATTTAGGTTGGATGACTGAGGGTCTCTTCCAAGGAGTGCAGAATATGATCAAGGCGCTGAGGTACACGGTTGAGCCAAGGGTGACCGGGGCGTATGAAACTACCCTGGCCATTCTTGGCAAGTCTTGACTATGATGCACTCAGCCTGAAGAAAGCCCCACCTAGGGTGCAGTCTCGTATCCATAAGCCACATGGGAAAAAGGGATAGGAGGCTGCGAAAACAACTGGTTACTGTTAAGACCAGATGGGAGGAGCTAGTCTTGTATGGCCGATGTACGCCTCCTTGAAGGGGCAACCAGGGGGAAGATAAGAGAGGCACCCTCCATTAGGGAGTTGATAAGTGTCTTAAGACGCGAATGTCATGAGGCTTTTTACTCACGGGAGTATCAAGACTTGTCATATTTTTGCAACAAATATACATAGGCAAAAAGCCATGAGAAAAAGATAAGATGAGATCAATGGGTTTTTACATGAAAGTGTAAAGACGTCCTGCGATTTCATCGCAAAACGACAATGTCATGGGGCTTTGTTTTCGCCAAGGAAACATAGGCATGTCATATTATCACAACAAATTGACAAAATGAGGATAAGACAAGATCAATGGGGTTCTTACATGTGAATGTAAGAACGTCCTGAGATTTTGTCGCAGAAATAAAAATTGGCAAAATAAGACCTTGAACTAGGAAGGAAAAATAAGACCAACAGAATAATTCTAAACATTAACTATTTTCTTTTAAGAATGCAGGAAAGATTTGTTCATACCAAGAAAGATATTGAGGGGCAAGTATGGGAATTTATAATTTGAATATTATTATCTTTCTCGCAAGTACTTAAAATGATAGAAGCATAATTGAATTCTAAAGTTGCGTAAAAGTACATCACTCGCAAGAAAAAGAAAAAGAGGAGACAACTCAAGAAAACTGTAGATGCAGGAATTCCTACACTACACCCCTCACAAGAATTCATAATAATCAACACATATTTGAAGATTAATAACGACATTTTTATTGATTAATTCTCAGAAATGTTACAGGAAATGAAATAAATCAAGAATACAACCGTTCTCTTAAACTTTCTATCTCCTAAAGACTTTCTCGACACTCTCAAATTGCTCTCTCCCTTTCTGAGTCTACTATTCTCTTTATATAGGGAAATTACATAGTGGATGACAGCTATACTGTCCTTTAATTTCGGATTTGATTCGCGATATTCTCGCAGCAGTTGTAATGCTTATTCTCGCTGATGCTGTAATCTTCGCAAGATCGCCATGTTCTTCTTGTGTTTCTGCTACCGTCATCCGTTACGTCATTCTTTGAGTCAGTCTGCGACGCTCGCAGAGTGTTGTTGAAGAGCTCGCAGAAATGTTATTTATAAATTTTGCAAGAGCATTGCTATGGCGATATTCTGATCCTACATCTTGCCTCTTCTCATGTATTTTTTGCGAAGGGGAAAAGATCATGAGAATTGAATTCATTTAAAATGCCGCAGCTGTTCATCTTTTCACATTCTTCAGTTCTGACACGTTTCTGCATTTTTTGGCAGATTTATTACACGTATCTTTTCTTCCATTCAATTTCTGACACGTCCTTCTCAACCGATGCGTTTCAACCGTTCACGTCTTTCCTTCGCATTAAATGCATTTATCTTCTCGAAAACTCTTACCTTCTATATATACCCTCTTCATTCCTCACTTTTCTTCTTTTTACTTTCTTCTTCCTTCTCTCTACAATTTCACTGTTCTTCCGCAAATTTCGCATCTGCTACTGTTGTAACTTTCCTCTCATCCTTTTGATCTTCTATTCTTTCATTCATTCCCATACTAAGGATGCCTCCATCTGGTCGTAAAAATCTAATTGCCTTTGAAAAGATGCAAAAGAAGCTTCAAGATAGAGGTTTTACTTTATCTACCATTCCTGATCAAAACCCTAAGGCTGAACTCTCCATTAAATTATTTTCTGATCATCCATGTAATGGTGAGAAGATTATAGTCTCATTAGGTCAACTTGAAGCTGGCCTTCACATCCCTCGTTATGACCCTGAAATTCCTTTATTCTACGAAATACTTTCTCATGCAAAATTCTCGCGGGATATATATCAGTTGAGTGGGGATTTCATTCATTTGATGCTTGAGTTTGCTACTCGCGATGCTGGTAAAGAATCTCTTTACCCTCCTGAAGGGAAGAACCCTAAATTCAAAGATGTTCCAATTGTTCATGCGAAGTATACTGTAGATAATTTCTTCGCGAATTATGAAATAATCCCCATGAAGAAGGATAGAACTTTTTGGGGTGTACGCTTACAGAAAAAGGATGACGTTGCTGAAGACAAAGTTCTTATGTTGGACATTGACTGGCATCCGGGAAACAATTCATCTCCTTGCCACTCTAATGATGACAAATGGTGTATTTTCCCATTATTTCTAGGGGTTCCATACATCTCTGGTTCTCACGCTTTGCCTGTGAATCTCTCAGAATACCAACCATGGGTGTTCAGATGGCCTGAAAGGAATACAGAGGTATATTCCCAAAATTTTCGTTTAAGTTTCCATTATTATTTTACTCATGTTTTTATATATACTCTCGCTGATCCCTCCAATTTTACCATATTGAAAGACTGAAAGCTAGCTACCAGAAGCTTGGGAAACCCAGTACTTTATCAGCTCTTAAATTACTCACAGATGAAGTAAGAAATATTCCTTTATGATTCTTAACAATATATTATTGCCTCTATTTCTTATCTTTATCTGTGTTTGAAGGTTATTGAAGAAATAGAACCTGTTAAAGTTGTGAAGACCAAGGGAAAAGACAAAGGTGTTGCTCGCAAAGAGAAATCTGATGCTTCTCGCAAGAAGAAATTTGGTGATCCTCTTTCAAAGAAAACAAAAATGCAATCCCTATATCCTTCAACTCTTTAGTCCAGCGAGGGTTATAGCGATGATAACAACGATGATGATGATGATGCTGATATCAAATCTGCAAAGGAATTCTCCCAACCCGAGTCTTCTATGTCTCAGCTTTCCAGCATATTCTCTGATACTATGTTAGGGATCGGCGATACTCCTCTTTCTGAAGCTTGCAAATCTATGGAAACTATCTGTGATGCCCCTCTCTTGGAGAATAATGAATCTCTTCGCGGGGTTTCAAGATCTATATCTCTAAGTTTCTTACATTCACTTAGCGCTCTGGTATGTTCTCATTTCTTTGCCACATTTGTGTATTCTCATTTCCTCTCTATGTTTTAATTTATATTTGTCTTGACAAGTTTTTCTTTCCTTCGCAGGCTGGAAGAGCTTATTTTGTTGTTGCATCGGACTTGGAGAGGAGACGTGCAACTTTTGAAAATAAGAATGTTGTTCTTCGCGGGAAAAATGAAAAATTGGAATCTGAATCTGCTAATCTTCGCAAGAAGGATGGAGAACTGGAAGCTGAAATTGCTGAACTTCGCAAGAAAAATAAACAGCTAGAAATCGATGCTTCGAGTGACAAGCAAAAGATATCCGATCTTGAAAAATCTAACCAGCAACTCTATGGTATGAATTCTTCCATTTTTCTCTTAATTCTTTTATCCTATTTTAGCTTATTCAAGCAACCATTTTTGCAGATGTTTATGGTCTTACTGATGAGGCTACATTCCTCTGCTCTTTTCCTGAACCTGTAGATAAGGATACCCTTCTTGATCGCCTTAATAATTATTTAAGTAGCCTTTCAGATGATCAAATTAGATCTCTTTCTATAGATGAACTTAGATCCAAATTTCTTCTCTTAAAAATTGAACATAGATTCAACTTGGGTTTAACCAATAAGTTTAAGCGCCTTTATATTGACTCAAAAGAGGAAACTAATATATTAAGAACCAAGTACAGTAATCTTATTGATGAAACATACCTCATTTCTAAAAATGGTGCTCAAGCTTTAGCAGATTTCCATAAAACTCTTCTCAATATTCAAATTAAAAGGGACAGACTTATCTGCGAGAATAATGCTCTTGTGTAGAAGGAAAATCAAGTTCGCTCCCGTCTTCTCATTAGTAATGATGATGAGTTTGCCTGGGCTGCACAGATTCTTGATGACGCCAGAAATAATTTAGGTGTAGATGTTAGTCTTCAAGATGATCATTTTGCCTTGATTAAGGATATGATCTTTGAAAGAGAAGGTGGTTATTCTTGTTTTTCCACTAATCCATCTTTTAACTGATTCTCCACTATTTTTTTAATATGTTTTCATTTGTTCGCAGCATCTGAAGGAAATTTTCGCCAAAGAATTGGAGAATTGGAGGAAGAGAAAGGGCAACTCGCAAAACTTCTGTCTTCTCGCAACGAGAAATTCTCCAAGTTCAAAAAGCAACTTCAGATTACTCTGACGAATTTTAGCAATACTCTTGTTGGTGTTTGCAATAATTCTATTAAAATGGTCTATGATGATCATAAAATTCCCCATTCTACATATCCTTATCTCGCGAATGAAATTCCAGAGAACGTCCCTAATCTTATAATCTCTGATAGCGAAGCTGAAGAGTCTGAAGAAGATGAAGAATATAATGAATATGAAGATGAAGGGGGGGACTCTAGTGAAGATAATGAAGGATATAAATAGCTTTATCTTCTCTTTAAATTTATTTGTAATATCTGTACATTCGTCTCTTTCTCCTTGTAATACATTGCTGCGAATTTCTCCAGCTTCTAAGGTTCCTTGATGTTATAGATTACTTTTGTTTCTATCTGCATACATTAGAAAATAATTCGTTTTTTCAATATGGTTAATCAATATGCTTATTAATTTTAACTATCTGCGTAAATCTGTCATATAAAGATCTGCGTAAATCTGTCATATAAAGATGAATAATAATTTTATCATTCTGTTCATTCCCATACTTGCCTTTGTTATTCATCTGCAATATGAAAGATTGAACAAATTAATTTTGAATAAGATCTGTTTGTAAATTTTTGCCTCAATCTTTGCGTAAATATCGCAAGTCATATTTGCATAATCTCATGATCTCTGCGTAAATTTCGCAATCATTCAATCTTGATCTCTTGTGGTCTTATTTTGCCTTCCTAGTTAAAGGTCTTATTTAGCCACGTTTTGTGTTGGCTACAAAATCGCAGGACGTCCTTACATTCGCATGCAAAGATCCATTGATCTTGCCTTATCCGTGCTTTGTCAATTTCTCTGCGACAATATGACAGGCCTAAGTCTTCTCGCGAAGACAAAGCCCCATGACATTTCCGCCTTGCGATGAAATCGCAGTACGTCTTATACTTTCATGTAAAAAACCATTGATCTCATCTTATCTTTTTCTCATGACTTTTTTCCTCTGTATAATTATTTCACAAATATGACAAGCCTAAATATTCTTGTGAATATAAAGCCTCATGACATTTGCGTCTTTTTTGACACTGTCATCTCCCTAATGGAGGGTGCCGCTCTTATCTTCCCCCTGGTTGCCCCTTTAAGGAGGCGTACATCGGCCACACAAGACTAGATCCTCCCACCCGGTCTTAACAACAACCAGTTGTTTTCACAGCCTCTTATCCTTTTTGCCTATATGGCTTATAGTTACGAGACTGCACCCTAAGTGGGTTTTTCTTCGGGCCTAGTGCATCATATCCAAGACTTGCCAAGAATGTCCAGGGTAGGTTCATCCATCCCAGGCACTCTTGGCTAAACCGTGTACCTCGGAACCTTGGTCATACTCTACACTCCTTAGAAGAGACCCTCGGTCATCCAACTGTTAATATATATATATAGTTGGAAATCCAAAGTACCTCTCCTGGATAGGCTTTCATGGGCCCAAAATCTCCATGACTCAGGTTCCATCAGCGGTATAACCTTATCCCTGAGCCATGCAAAGAGATACCCCCTTATATGACGCACTTTAGGTCTTACATTTGCCTCTTGCGAAATTTTATCCGTGAACTAGGGTGTACGCCATAAAGGTTCATCCCATTCTAATATATCTCTGCAAAATTTTATTTGCGTTTCTGCGAAATTTTCGCGTTTTTATGATTTTATGTTTTTGCATTTCAGCTCTTGTATGATTTTTCAATTTCATCTTTTTCATTGAATAAAAACATACTTTTGTAAAAATTTCTTCAACAAATCATTCATACATCTCTTATATTTTACGATCTAGAGATTTTACCTTTTCTACTTACTATTTTCTGCTTCTGCTTTTTTTATATGCTTTGCTACATTTTCTCCATCTGCGAGATGCTCGCCATCTATTGGTTTCAGCACATGTTGACTTTGCAGCATTCCTTCTTCTCGCCTTTCTATTGTATCAACCATCAGATTTTCACTTCTTTGCTTTTGTTTGATGTTATATTTCCAATTTTTGTTCTTTGCATCCCTTTCCTCGCAAGATTCCATATCAATTTCATAGCACTTTTTTCCATCAATCCAATCTCCCTTTATAACTCCAACACCGCTGGGATGAGGAAACTTAATGCACTGGTGGAAAGTTGACCCTATACCTAGAATCCCATGCAGCCAAGGCCGACCAATCAAGGCATTGTATGGCGATTATACGTCAACAACACAAAATTGAATCTTGGAAGATATCCCCTTTAATGGAATTCACATTGTAATTTCCCCTTTGGGCTTGTTGGCAGTACCATTGAAACCATAGATATTATAAGTTGATGGTATTAGATCCTCGTCTCTTCCTCCCATGGTTTTGTAAATATGATAAAATAAGATATCCACTGAGCTTCATGTTTCAATTAAAACTCTGTTAATGGCCCAAGAATCTTCAGCTTCACCATCCTCATTCTCTTCATCTTCTTCTTTTTCTATTTGTTTTGGATTTATTTCTAATCTTACCACTAGTGGGTTTTCATGCATCTCGCCAGGCTCAGGTACTTCTTGTACAGTGAAAGCAATAATATGCTTTTGCCACTCTTCTAATGGCGAGGCTTTCGCAATATTCATTATTTCTCTTCAATCCGCATCTCTCGCGTAAACTCTGCTTAGAACATTGTCATGGAAATCCTCTATAGTATTGTACGAATGTATGATGGAGTTACATAATAAATTCTTCGCTTTTGCTCCAACTTCTATTAAAAACGTTTCTCCTTCCTTTGTTGTATTCACTCTGCGAATTTTTGGGGCTGTGGGTAATTGCTGAGGTTGTGGTTGTCTGATTAGAAAATAATTTAATTTTCCCTGATCTATCATCCTCAAAATGATTCTCTTTACATTCCTGCATTCATTTGTCGAGCGACCATGAAAAAGGATGATAAAAACAAAATTCTTGACTTTGATTATTTGGGTGTGGCTCTTTTCCCATATTCCAGGGTATGGGTATGTCCTCCATCAAAATTATAGCTTCCCAAATTTTATCTATGCTAGCATTTAGAGGTGGCATCTTAATTTCTTCCCATATTATCTTCTGACTTCCTTGGCCTCTATAATAATTTTTTCTTTGACCACCATAAGTCTCTTGCGGCTGATCAAGCATTTGAATCTTATTATTTCCACTTCGACTAAATAATTTTCTTTCCATTTCGAACTCTTCTTGATCTCTGCTTCCCATAGCTACTAATTTCTGTTGATCATCATTCATACTTTTTTCTTGCTTCACCTGCGAAGTGCTTGCTACTGTATCTATTAATATGGGAAGTAGACTTGCGTTTGTTGCACCTGAACTGGTGTTCTCAATGGGATATAACTCCATCTAGTTTTGTTTCTCCTCTAATGTAATGTATTCTTCTTATAACTCTCGCAGCTCCGTCATGGTGATTGTATTTTTGATTCTGAAAATTTGTATATACAGCAGATTGGTTGCGAACATAGCATTAATGAAAGATAAAATGAGGTATCTCTCATCCACTCTTCCTGCCATCTCACTGCACATTGTCTTCCATCTTATGGTTAGATGATTCAAACTCTCGCCAACCCTCTATTTTAACCCAAATACATCTTCAATACCAGGTCGCGAACAATTGTTACTTATATATGCTCCCAAAAATGTAGTTTGCAAATGATTGAAATAAGTTATAGTGTTCTTTGGTAAACCATCGAACCATTTCAGCGCCTCGCCTGTTAATCTGGATGCCAAATATTTTCACAACACATCATCATGGTTTTCCTATTGTAGCATACACCTAACATAAGCTTTGACATGTTGAATAGCACAAGTAGTTCCATCAAAGATACTGGTTAACGTTGGCAAATTGCATTTTGGGGGTATTCCTCCTAATTGTACTTCTTGGGTGAATGGAGTTTTCGCAGCTTCTTCAATGGCCTCATCAAGTTGCCTTCTGCCTCCCTCTCTTATGTTATTTAACATTCCCCTCATTTCTGCTAACTCTCTCAAGATTTGTTCATTCCTAGCTGAATTTTGCTCCACTGGTCTTTTCAGTGCAGCTTCCCTTCTTCTGCGCTCATGTCTTTCTTGCCTTGCGATATTTTGGGCTTCTTCTTCAGCATCTTCATTATGCCTTCTCCCGCGATTTTCTTCTTCACCTCCTTCATGAATTCGCAAATGATTATGCCTTTCATTTTCTCTTCTGCGATTTTTTTCATTTCTCACCGTTTCTCTTCGTTGTCTTTCTATTCTTCTTTGTATTCTATCATATTCCTCATTGATATTATCATTGTTGCGATTTCTTGCGCGTCTCCTTTCTCGATTATCATGATTGTTCTGAAGTATTGCTTATTGAAGCTCTTGTTCTTCCACTTCTGCTCTCAATCTTTCTCTTTCGCAAGCTAGACGTGCTTGTTCAGCATAATGTCTCTCAATTTCATCCTCAATTATTCTCCGGTTTCTTTGAATTTCTCGCTCATGTAATATTCTTATTCCTTCTTCTCGATTTTCTTCACCATCTTGGTTATTTCCACCTTCTTGATTTCTATTATCACGTCTATCATCCACATGTTCACCACGCGGAATGTAGCGATCATTAATCATATCTTCTTCTCTATAACGCTGCTCTTCATTTGGATCTTGCATTTCCTCTCGAATATTTTCACCAGCATTTCTCACAGGGGAATTTCTCCTTGCTTCTTCTCTAAATGATCTTGAACTTGATTTTGCCGTACTTTTTGATCTCCTATTTTGTAATCTCAAATTCTTCATTCTTAACTCGTGATCTTGTCTTGTTAAATTCGTGCGTTCTTCCGCCTCTATCCTCCTTTCCTCTTGTATTCTTTATCTTAAAGCCTCTACTTCTTCATTTTCGTCATCTCCATGAATTGATCCTCCAACTGATTTTTGATCTCTTCCCTCTCGCCTTCCATTTCTTAATTGTTGATTTTCTGCTTCTTCTATTGAATCTGATCGCCAAGTATGCACGCTCACTCTGTCATAATCCACAGTTCTATCTTGTATCGGTGTTTGCTGATTCGGTTGTTGAACTTGATTTTCTCCATTATTCCCTGTTCTGTTGCTCCTTGTTCTTAATCTTGAAGATTCTCATATTTCATTTTTCTCTTTTCCAGCAAGTCTTTTACTCCTCCTTACAGTTGTTGGTTGTTCTGATGTATTTCTTCTTCTAGCCATTCCTTCAAATTTAATGTATTACTGTAAATCACGTAAAAATCTTTTCCAATTTCTTCAAATTCTTACAAATTACAATTTCAATCTTTGCTCAGAAACATCCCTGTTTTTAGCGCCATTATGTAGTTGCAGGAATTCCAACACTACACCCCTCACAAGAATTCATAATAATCAACACATATTTGAAGATTAAGAACAACAATTTTATTGATTAATTCTCAGAAATTTTACAGGAAATGGAAGAAATCAAGAATACAACCGTTCTCTTAAACTTTCTCTCCCCTCGAGACTTTCTCGACACTCTCAAATTGCTCTCTCCCTTTCTGAGTCTACTAGTTCTCTTTATATAGGGAAATTACATAGTGGATGACATCTAAGCTGTCCTTTAATTTAGGATCTGATTCGCGATATTCTCGCAGCAGTTGTAATGCTTATTCTCGCAGATGCTGTAATCTTCGCAGGATCGCCATGTTCTTCTCATGTTTCTGCTACCGTTATCCGTTACGTCATTCTTTGAGTCAGTATGCGACACTCGTAGAGTGTTGTTGAAGAGCTCGCAGAAACATTATTTATAAATTTCGCAAGAGCATTGCTGTGGAGATATTCTGATCCTACAAAAACAAAATCAGAACTCAAGCTTCAGTGTTTGCCTCGCCATTTTCGTTATCTTTGCTTGTGTTATCACCTTCGCCAGTATTTCTTTCATTATGATCACCTCGAATTTCTTCTTCATTTGATTTCTCGCCAACTGTTGCTTCACCACCAACAATTGCTTCTTCAGGAGGGATTTTTTCTTTATCTACAGAATCTTCTTGAGAAATATTTTCTTCGCTACTTTCATATTCATGATCATCATCAGGGGGACGAGGAATATCATCATCATCTACTTCTAAAGGTTTGATTGATGTAGGGGGAAGAGAATTTGACAACAAAATTTTATTCACAAGAACTTCAGCGTTAAGATGAACTTGGCGAAGAAAAGCCCTATCACGGTTTCTGATCTCCATGTCTTTTCAATATTCTAGGTAGTCATATCTTCTTTCTGCTCGATCGCGAGAACGGGCAAGATGAGCAGCAAGAAATCCATTTTCTTGGCGAACTTTAGCCAGTTTACCATTCAAAACAGAAATAGTTGAAAGAAGGCTCCTCTCACATTCTGCGAAAAACAAGAGTAAACATAAAAGATATTTAGGCGAAGATTTCGCAAGAAGAATTATAAAGAAATTTAATAGAGAAATTAACAGTTGAGGCAACCAAAATGACTACCTTCCTTTTGCGAAGTTAATTTTTGAATTAGTGACATGCAAGAATTCTCCTAATGGTCCATGGCGTCATCAAATTTATCTCCAAATATACCTTTTAGGCAAGATTTTATACTTTCTTCTTTAGAAAGGAGATAAGTATTTTCCTTTGCTAATGAAGAGTTGGATTCTTCTAATTTGGAGTATTCTTCTTTAAGCTGGCTTACCTTTATACTTAAAGCTATTCTACCTCGGATGAGTGCATTTTTCTCATTGATAGATGATTCAGTTACTTTCTTAAGTTTATCTTTTAGCGAATGAAAAGATCGTTCTTGGTTATCATACATTCTTTGAAGAGTACTTAGTTGCTGTGAGGAGATCGCCACCTTATTTGAAAGATCCCGCTTCTCTTGAGATAAAATCTTATTTTCGTCTGATAAAGTTTTCATTGCTAAATTAGCCTTGGTTAACAAATAAGAGATGCGAGATATTTCATTACTTAATAGATCTTGTTTCTGAGCTAGTTGTGTGTTCTCTTTGGTAAGGTTCTCTATTTGATCAAGGGAATACATATAAAGATTATCTAATCGGTTATTGGTCCATCCGAGAATCTCTATCAACACGAATCTCTTCAGCAACGAATTTAGCTTTGAATATCCCCATTAATCGATTCTGATTTAAGGCTTAATGTGCGAACAAAGGATTTTAAGAAAATGGAGTATGAACAGAAGAAAAATAATTAACATAGGAAAATTAAAGACAAAGATAGAAAAATTTACACCTTTGAACTCATCATTTTTCTTGCGAAGATTCTCGCAGTTCAGTGAAGAATTGTTCAGTTTATGATGAAGAGTATCACATTCTAAAGTCTTGACTTGAAGACTTCCCTTTAAAGCTTCAACTTCATTTTTTTAGAGATACTTGCGAAACCATTCGATCCGAACCAATATATTTACTTAAAGTCTCGCAGACACTATGCCTAACAGGGTCGATAGAAGACTTCCTAGCAT
Source organism: Papaver bracteatum (assembly GCA_023529315.1). Taxonomy (NCBI): domain Eukaryota; kingdom Viridiplantae; phylum Streptophyta; class Magnoliopsida; order Ranunculales; family Papaveraceae; genus Papaver; species Papaver bracteatum. Next base: position 276,470 of record JAJJWX010002035.1, on the reverse strand, counting down.
CATCTAAAATATCAGACAAAACCTTATGTAGGAGCAGAATATCGCAGTAACCTTCACTTGCGAATATTTAATGACGCAACAATAATATTTGCGAAGGTTCAAGATATTTGCGAAGTGAAGTTACGAAGGTTCGCAAGATAATTCTCAAATCCGAAATGGCGGGACAACACAACTGTCATCTTTTGTAAAATCATATAAATAGCCATTTAGGCATGAGAGGAAGGGAGAGATCTTTTTAGTAGGAGAGGATAATTTTAGGAGGAGAGAGAAAATGTTAGGAGAGATTTTATTTTCTTTATCATCTTCTTCCCCAAAAAATCTAAAGCTCCAAATATTCATTAATGGAGTCTCAATTGTAAATTCATGTAATTACATACAATCACTAGTGAAGAACCATGGATGTAGATCACAATGATCGAACCATGTAAAAAATCTTTGTGTCTCTTTTTATAATTTTAGTACTTTAATTCTTAGTTTCATATCAAATTAATTAGATTTAGGAATCATTTTAATGGATTCTTGTGAGGGTGTAGTTGTGAGATAATCCTCAACTACATAATTGGCGCTAGAAACAGGGAGAGAGCGAGAACGAGAAAGATTGCGAACAGAAAAGGAAGAACAACAATTTCAAGATGCTCTGCAACAAAACAATTGTGATAATCTGGAAAGAAGATATTTGCAAAATTGTACAAAACCATATCTCATTGAACTTTCAAGGTTAAGAACGAACATGGGAATTCCTATGAAAGAGTCTAGGCTTCAGGCAGCAAACATCATCAAAATCCCAGGACAATAATTCGAAGAGGAATAACAGAGTTGAAAAGGATGAAATTATAACAAAGCTACAGCAACAACTAAATTTAAAAGGGAAGAATTTTATTCCAATTTTATGATTTTAGTCTTTATATTATAAAATATAGTGATTTAAACTAAAATCTTGAGTAAAAAGCCTGATTCAAAGTGATTTCTGTTTACAGATTTACAACTTACAAAACTTGATTTACAAAGACATTTAAATGAATTTCAGAAATATTGGGTATCAAAAATTTCAGCAAAGTTGGAGAACTTTTCCATGAACAAAACTAGACGATTTTTAGATGATAATTTCATTTTAGACAAGATAAGGCTTAGCACAGATTCCTCTAGATTTTTCACTGAATTGTTTTGTTGTTCACAGTAATACATAATTGGAGATCTTCATAGCATAAATTATTAACACACGAAGAAGAATACGGCTTACGAAAAATATGCAAAGGGAGAAAACGACTTCAATTGTGAAAGAAGAAGGAATGGTACACAGTGGTAAAGATTCTACGAAGATGACTTTATGTCATCAGATAAATAGGGAAGAAGAAGTTCTGCGAACAAAGACACCAACTCCAATGAAAACAAATGATGAGAGGGAACCACACCAGTTTTGCGAAGAAGATCATCGATTAACGTACGTTGCAACAATAGATCATTTCACATCAATCAATACCTGCGTAGATAACAATTCCTGCGAAGTGAGTAGTTTCTGGAAAGTTAAGCTAACCTACGAAGAAATATAGCAAAGTGTGATAAAAAATGCAAGCACGAGATGTCAACAGTAAGATAAATCTAGCAACAAATCTCATGGTTTATTTTAAACTTGCTACGTGCGAAGATAAAGGACATAAAAGCTCGACTCATAAGCTAGACTCAATGATATCAGAAGAAGCCAATGAAATTCATAAGCTCGACTCAATGATATCAATCATATCGACATCAAGATGTCCCTGCCTTCAACAATGATATCAACAGCGATATATACCATCTCATCTAAGAAGTTTACCAGCAATATCCTTCTAGCACATAAAAAAATATGACGGATCAACAGACTACGGACATAGAACAGTAGGAATATATTTCGCAGAGAGCATCCAAATACAAGCAACAAAACCAAGAGAAAAGGAATGATAAGTAGAGAGGAAACTACGGAAAGTGAAGAAAAATGGCAAAACCGAATCAAAGAGTGTTGTTGCTGCCGTTAAGGCTAGTGGTGATGATGCTTTGCTATTAACGACTGTGGGTTATGGAGGATAATGAGGGAGAAGATTACTACTACTATTACGATAGTGACCATGATGATTAGGTGGAGTTAGAAATGCTGAAGATAAAACAGAGAAGTTAGAACTCAAGCTTAAACAGAGAATGTTGCATGTTTCCGATAATTCTCGATGATTGTCTTCCTGGTGATAGAGATGGTCCGATCGTTTGTGTCGTTAAATGGTAAGGAACGTGGTCGATGGTTCCTACCATTGGTAGTTACGAGATAGAGATGGAGTAGACAAGAAAGGTGTTGTTATTATTGGATGGTAACAATTGAGGGGTTGGCTATTAATGGAAGTTGCGAGCAGAACCAGGGTCGATGACATGCTGTGGTGAGTTGGTTATAGCTGTGTATATTCGCTCATGCTCCAGCAAAGTCAGTAATTTATGAAGGGAAATCGGTAATTTGCGAAGAAGAAGACTCAGCTTCAGATGTATATTTTGCGAACATTCGCAGCGCAAACAAATACTTATACGGAGGCTTACAGCCAAAGAAGATTCAAAAAAAGTATTAAGGGCCCATCAAACTGTTCTATTTATGGATGAGTAACAACAAAGCAAGGAAATGAATGAGTACAATTCCAAAGCAATGAGTAAAGAGGCATCGTCTTCACGAAGTCGGAGCAAAAGCCAAAGAAGTAAAGCAACCAGCGTGAAGTTCACGTCAATCCAGTTCAAGCAACTAAGTCCCAAAACTGAACTTAATGTAGTTGCAGAATAACCTACAACTACACCCTCAATAGAATTAGTAAAAACTCAAGAAGTTCTTGATGATGAATAACAATTTTCTTATTAATGTTCTCAATTGATTACAAAGAAGTATCTAAATGGAATTAGAATAGTTACAACTTTCTCTATTCTCTTTCCTAAGATATTTTCTAACACTCACTAAAAGAACCTCTCGAATTTTACATTTGAACTCCTATTTATAGTAAAATTTATACAACTGTATATGAATTTCGAAGTATCGCAACTCATACTCGCAACATTATTCTATCCTCGTAAAATTTCATATTTCTCCGCGCTACTTCTATCATCGTATCATTTTATAACTCTTTTCTCCTTTATTTACTACGATACTCGTGAACTATTATCTTGCGATATTCAGTACCTACATCTTGCCTCTTCTCATGTCAATTCTACGAAGAAGAAATGATCGTGAGAACATAACCGTTACTTAGTCTTTTTAAACTTGGACACGTCTTTTGCAACCGTTCTTTTCTAGTTATTCCCTTATATAACTCCTTTATATTCTCTTCCTTTTCTTCTTCTTATTTCCGCAATTCTATCTTCTACTCATACTCTCTATTACTGTTTTCTCTGCAATTTTTTCTTCTACTATATCTTCATGAGTTCTCCAAGGTAATTTACTTCTATCTCTGCGTATTTCATTTGTTCTCCTCTTTAATTTCTGTATAATTTGTTATCTAATTTTGGTTTATTTCAGCAAAATAACTCCTCAGATGAAATCTCAACTAAAAAATCCAAGCCTAATCCACGAAGAAGAAAATCTGAGAATCAAAAGGTAGTTAAAATACTTTGTCTTCTTTCCTGAACAATATATTGTTTCCTCAGTTTTTAATCTACATTTTGATTCGCAGGTTGGCGAAAAACCAAACCCGGTAAGAGATCTCGAATAACTAAACCCACACCATTAATTCCGATTGATGATTTCCTTCCACGAAGTTGATAAAGAATTTTCTTCTCCTCCTCGTGAAAATGCTTCTTCATACACTCCTGCCTCTACTCCATTACCTACCTTTCAATCTCCCCTCAGTGTCAATTTATCAACACTTCTTCAAGATCAACCCTCACAAAATATTTCTTCAACTTCTTCTCTTGAAAAACAACCTTCGCAAAATATTTCTTCAACTTCTTCTCTTGAAAAACCTATCTTGTCCCCAAATCCTTTGAGTGCTATTTCTCCAGACAATTTGCAGCTTGCTCTTATTCCTTCAAATTCTTCTCCTCTTCCTCAGGAAATTCGAGATGGAATTTATTCAACTTTCGAATGTTATCGAGGTTTTGACCAATACTGCGAAGTCTACTAATGTTCGTTCGCAATATGAGTTTTGCGAAGTTCTAAATAATTTCGTCAATCCAGACATTTCTTCTTCACGTCAATCCTTGGAAAAAGAAATTGAATCGCTTCGTCAATCTCTGAAATCTTCTCAAGCAGAATGCGAGGATCTCCGTAAAGAAAATTATCATCTTCAAAATAATTCTCTCGACTGTGCGATTCTTCGCAAAAGAAATGATGAATTAAAAGGTATGATTACTTATCTTCATATTTTCCCTTTTATTTACTTATATTCTTCATATGCTTGAAACATCCATTAAAACCCATTCCCCTTTATAGAATCCATCCAAAAATGTAGAAGATTGGTACTTCACCATGAATCAGATGCAACAGAATATCGAACCAAGCATGAAAGCCTCTCAAACCAATTCTCCCATTTATCTAATCTTTACTCGTGTGCTCTTGACAACTCTGACGCTCTTTTTCAAGAGAATACTCAACTAATATATGATCGAATTTTTTTGAATGATGACATATCTCAACTTTTTTCTTCCTTAACTAAAGCTAATTTGAGAATAGAAACCTTATTAGAAGAGAACAAAACCTTATCAGAAGAGAAATGTTCGTTTTTGAATACAATGATTGTTTCTTCGCAAGAATTAAAGACTCTTCAGAATAAATGTTGCGATCAAGAAAATCTTCTTTCTTTGTTAAAAGGTGAACTTGAGGAATTAAAGAAGTCTTCAATCTTGAAAGAAATTCCTTTGTTATTGAGAAGAATTCCCTTATTAATAAGAATATAGTCTTGAGTGCTAAGAAGAATCAACTTGAAGAAGATTATTCGTCATTAGAAAGTCTTAATGCCAAACTTGCGAAGGATAAAATTTTTCTTCTTTCTAAAGATCAAAAGCTTCGTTCTCGACTTAAAGGATTAGTTGGTGATGGTTTTGATAATGCGATGAATCAGATGAAGAACTGTTGTCTATCTTTAGCTCAATCTCTTACTTCGCAAAGATAAGGTAGTCATTAAAATTTGACTGCCTCTGGTATATCTTTTAGATTTCATTATACTCGCAAAATTTATCCTTTTAATTTTGTTTTATTTGCAGAATCTAAGAACAACCTTCGTGATGCGAAAGCTGGATTAGAAGCCTCTTGTTCCGAACTTCGTAAGAAAAATGCTTTGCTTTCTACCCGCTTAATCAACTCTTGTGATCGTGCTACTCGGAGATTCAACTATCTTGCTTATTCCAAAGATATCGAAGATACCAACCATCAAAAAGCTATACTTCGTGAAAGCCATCTGAAAGCTCAAGTCTTTACGAATAACATTCTCTTATCAAGAGCCTTGCCTCCTGTGAAAATTACTCCTCTGAAGATATCTGACGATGAAGTTGCTCGTGAGCCTGATAGTGATTTCGATTATGAGAGTGATGATGAAGATCTTGATGACGAGAAAGAACCTATTCCTCAAGGAGATGTTCCTGTTGCATATTCTTCAAAGGATGATATCTCGCAAAAGTCGAAGGCTGCTAATGACCCTACTCATCTTAAAGATCCAGCACAGAGTGTTGATGAAGCATGATAACATTCTTTTTTCAGTTTATCATTGACTCTCCTGTCTTCCTTTCTTTTGAATTCCTTCCCTTAGTTACTGTTGGTTTCTTTTTGCGAACAATTCTATTTTTTAAGAAGTACATTTGATATTTTGCGAAGATGATTTATCCTTTCTTAAGAAGTATATCTGATATTTTGCGAAGATAATTTAACCTTTCTTTAATTAAATTTTCCCCACTTGATCAAATGAAGAGAAATAATATATAACTCACAAATAAAGCTTAGTATCTCCTTTTCCCCCTATTATTTCTCTTTAAATGATTAAACATTGTTTGAAGTATTAGAATATCTGCCTCGATTTATCTTACGAAGTTTCAACTTGTTACGATTGTAAATAAGAAATCCTCCCTTTTAAGTATAAGAAATAAAATATATGAAATACCCTTTATAAATATACTACATATACAATACCTTTGAAGAAGTATTAGAAGTACTAAATCCGTCAAATGAAGAGATATAAGAAGTATTAGAAGTACTCGATCCACCAAATGAAGAGATATAAGAAGTATTAGAAGTACTCAATTCACCAAATGAAGAAATATAAGAAGTATTCAATCTGTGAATAATTACGTAACATATGACGAAGTATAATGATTATTTAACCTTTACCAAATGAAATATCCGTTGAAGAAGTATAATTAATATGAGATATTCTTGAAGAATTATAAGAAGTATTCAACATTTGGAGAAATATTCAATATATGGAGAAGTATAAGAAGTATTTAATTCTCGTAACATTTTACGAGTATGAACTTATCTGCATTTGATTACTATCAAAATCGCATCTTTTGTTAAGTCTTCGTGAAAAATCTTCAATGATGTTATCTTCTTTGATAGGACTTCTTGTAAAAATTCTTCAATGATATTGAAGAAGCTGTCTTCTCTTCAAAACTTTATGATGTATATTCTTGTATAATTTCTTCAATGGTTTTGATGTAATGAGTTTCATGAATTTCTGTGGTCTTATCATGCCTTCCTAAGTAAAGGTCTTATTTTTCCACCTCTTTTGTAGCGACAAAATCGCAGGACGTTCTTACAATTTCATGCAAAAACCCATTGATCTTGCCTTATCTTTTTTGTATAGTATTTTAGCCTCTTCAGGAATTGTTGCGACAATATGACAGGCCTAAATATTCTTGCGAACGTAAAGCCCCATGACATTGCCGTCTTGCGATGAAATCGCAGGACGTCTCTACACTTTCATGTAGTGACCCATTGATCTCATCTTAACTTCTTTGTTTCATTCTGCGAGTTCTTTTTGTATGCTTTCCTTTTTTTTTTTTTTTTTTTTTTAGAATGCTCGCAGAACATCATTTGTTGCACAAATATGACAAGCCTTTATGTTTTCGCAAACAAGAAGCCTCGTGACATTTGCGTCTTATAGCACGTATCAGCTCCCTAATGGAGGGTGCTGCCCTTTATCTTCCCCCTAGTTGCCCCTTCAAGGAAGCGTACATCGACCATACAAGGTTAGCTCTTCCCATCCGGTTCTGCCAACAACCAGCTTTTGATCGTAACCTCTTATCCTTTTTTCCTATAGGGCTTATAGTTACGAGGTTGCACCCTATGGGGTATCTTTGGGCCAAGTGCATCATTTGCCAAGACTTGTCAAAAATGGCAGATGTGGTTCAACCTCACCCGGCACTCTTGACTCAACCGTGTACCTCGGCGCCTTGATCATTTTCTGCACTTCTTGGGAAAGACAGTATGCCTTAGTCTCCCAACCTAAATCCTCTTACACCGCATTTTATATTGCGTAATGTCGCTAGATTAGGTGAGAATCCAAGGTGTCTAACCCGGATAGGTACCCCATTATTGGGTTGTACCCCTAAATTTTTACCATGTACTAAGGGCCCTTGGTGGTGTTCCGGTTACCCTTAGCCACGTTATAGGTTCCCCCTTAAATGACGTACTTTAGGACTTTGCCTCTTACGAAATATAGATTCGCGAACTAGGGTGTACGCCACAAAGGTTTGCCTGTATAAAATTTTCTGCGGCTCTCTTTCTTTTTTGGAGGCTGATCACAGATTGCGGTCTTTTATTCGCAAATTAATGAAAGTTTAATCAATATAAATTTTGAAGCTCGTAACTTTTCCCAATTTCCTGCGAGCAAACAATATTCATAAAAAATTTCATGAGTTTTATGGATAATACCTTTTCAAATATAGTCTGTTCCAAGGTTTACCAAGCCTTAAACCCATGTCTCTCCCTTCTGGATCCATCAGCCGATAAGCTCCGCTTCCTACAACTTCTTTAATAACATATGGTCCATCCCATTTTGGTGCTAATTTTCCTCCATTTTCTTTTTGATATGGAGGTGTTTCTCGCATGACCAAATCACCTGGTTTATATTCACGTTCAATGACTCTCTTGTTGTATTCTCGAGCTAATCGTTCTTGATAAATCTTCATATGGTGCAACACCTTTTCTCTTTTTTCTTCCAAATCATCCAATTCTCTTAATATTACTCCCGCACTTAAATTTCTTTCCCAAGCTTCTTTCTTTGTTGTCGGAATTACAACCTCTCTGTAGGTATCGCTTCTACTCCATATGTTAGACAATAAGGAGACATTCCAGTTGCTTCTCTTCTAGTTGTATTGTATGCCCAAACTGCGCTAGGTACTTTCTCGCACCACCCTTTGAGATGTCCTTCTAATTTCTTTTTGATTGTATCTGCGATTGTTTTATTTGTTGCTTATGCATGTACATTAGCTTGTGGATATAACGGTGTTGACTTCCCACATTTTATCCTAAAAGCACTGAGTAACATCTCTATGTTCTGCCCCTCAAATTGTTTTCCATTATCAGATACTAGTTGTGCTGGAACCCCGTACCTGCAAATGAGGTTCTCAAATATGAATGTAAAAACATCTTTATCATGAATATGCTGTACCGCTTTTACTTCTGCGAGCTTCGTGAAATAATATGTTCCAACTATCAAGTATCGCCTTTGTCCAGATCCAGGTATAAATGGTCCAACAATATCCAACCCCCATTTACCAAAAGGCCAGCAGCTTGTTGAAGAAGTTAATGTGGCCCCTGGTGCATGAATTATTTTACCATGTCGTTGAAATTCCTTGCATCTTAAAATGCGAACAATTTTGCGTCTGTATGCATATAAGGCCAGTAATATCCTTGTATTTTTGCTCTATATGCTAGAGATCTTCCCCCACTATGATTGCCAGCTTCTCCTCCATGTAACATCTTCAATATTTTTTCTCCTTCTTCGCGAGTTAAGCACCTGAGAGGTGGTCCATTAAAAGATTTTCTATATAAAATTCCTTCTCGCAACTCATAGTTTGTTGCACGACTCTTTAATTTATGTGCTTCTAGTCTGTTTCTGGATATTTCTCCTGTTGCGAGATATGCATGAATTTCTTTTCTCCAATCTGCGATGTTGTTTGATAACTCTCTTTCTATTTCCATCGCAACAGCTTCCTCAATTTCTTTGTCTTTGTCCACTGATGGGTGTTGAATTATCTGTATTTGGATATTTCTTGTATTTGGATTTGTCATCATGCTTGGAATAAATGCAAAAGCATCTGCTAGACGGTTATATTTTCTGGATATATGTCTCCATTTTAATTTTGGAATCTTCGCAGATAATTCTTCAACGAGTTTCTTGTATTTTTTCAAAGAAGATTCATTTGTGGTATATTCCCCTTTAATTTGACAAATCACTAACTGCGAATCACTTGTTATCCTTATACTTTCGAGCTTCTTTTCTATTGCGATCTTTAATGCATGCACTACAGCTTCGTACTCTGTTTCATTGTTCGTGGATGCAAATTCTAGTCTGAATGAGAATGATGTTCTTTCTCCTTCTGGTGAAATCAACACGACTCCAATTCCATTTCCCTCACTATTGGATGATCCGTCCACTAGAATTTCCCATCTATTCGGTTCTTTTAACAAGTCTTTTGGATTTCAAAATTCTTCTTCAACATCCATCATTTCCTCTACTGCTTCATCTTCTTCCAAAGGAAATTCTGCCAAAAAATCTGCGACGACTTGTGATTTTTGCGATGACAATACTTCGTATTTTATCTTGTAATGATTTACTTGTACATTCCACCTTTCTATTCTTCCTGACCTTTTTGTGTTCTTCATGATTGATTCAATTGGGACTTTGGTTACCACTTTTATCACATGTGCTTGAAAGTATATTCGTAACTTGAATGATGCATAAACCAGGGCTAAGATTAACTTCTCCATTTTAGAATAATTCTTCTCTGCTGCATTAAAGGTTTTACTAATATAGTAAATGGGCCTTTCTACTCCTGCATCCGCTCGCAACAGAACTGCACTTAGAGCATATGGAGTTGTTGCGAGGTATACCAATAATTCTTCGCCTCTCTCTGGTTTCTGTAGTATAGATGTATTTGCGAGGTATTCTTTGATTCCTTGAAAAGCTTTTTCACATTCATCAGTCCACTTGAATTTTGCTCCCTTTTTAAGTATGTTGAAAAAATGTTTGCATTTATCTGACATTCGCGAAATAAACCTTCCAAGTGAAGCCAAGAGTCCATTTAGCTTTTGTACTTCTTTTACCGTTGCAGGTGTTGTCATGTCACGAACTGCTTGGACCTTTTCTGGATCAACTTGTATTCCCTCCTTTGATACTATGTATCCCAAGAACTTTCTAGATGAAACCCCAATTATACATTTCTCAGGATTCAATTTGATGTTGAACCTTCTCATCTGCTCAAATATTTCCTTCAAATCTTGCACATGGTCTTTAGCTTCCTTGCTTTTTATCAACATATCATCTACATATACCTCCAAAGTTTTATGTATCCACTTCGCGAACACTTTTTCAACCATACGTTGATATGTAGCACCCGCATTCCGCAAACCAAATGGCATCTTCACATAACAATACAAACCCCTTGGAGCAAAAAAGGCAGTATGTTCTTGATCTTCTTCTGCGAGTGATATTTGATTATACCCTTTGTATCCATCAAGTGAAGTGACTCTATCATGACCTGCAGCTGATTCCACCATTTGTGGTATATCTGGTAGTGGAAAACTGTCTTTGGGACATGCCTTGTTTAGATCAGTGAAATATATGCAAATTCTTATTCCTTTATTCTTTTTCGGAACAATGACCATATTCGCAATCCATTCTGGATATTTTGCTTCCCTTATGATCCCTGCATCCAACATCTTTTGTAATTCTTCTTCTATCTGTACATGATAATTTTGTGATATCTTCCTTATTCTTTGTTTGAATGGTCTTACATTTTTATCTATGTTCAATCTATGACACGCCACTGATGGATCAATTCCTGGTATCTCATCTACACTTCCTGAGAAGATATCTTTATATTATCGCAAAAGATCAATAGTTCTTTTTTCTTCTTCTTCATCCATCTTAGTTCCAATTCGCAAGAATAAAGGCTCCTCTTTACTTCCAATATTTATTTCTTTAGTTGGTTCAATTTGCAACATAGCTTGGACTTTGCTCCCCCATAGGTGTTGGTTCTTTGATTATTTTTGCTGGTTCCCCTTCTTTTTCTGAATTTCATTTGGTATACCTCTCCCTTCCTTTGCTCTTATTGTATATACTCGGAATTCTTCTTCCTTTTTTTTTTCCTTCGCAAGTTTCCTACGAAGTTGTTTCTTTCTTGCTCTTCCTCCGCATTGCGTTACTTCAATTTGATAACAAAATTTTGCACTATCAAGATCTCCTTTTATTTCTTGTATTCCATTTGGTGTAGGAAATTTGATTTTTTGATGTAATGTTGAAGCAACAGCTTTGATCGCATGAATCCACGACCTTCCTATCAGCATGTTATATGGAGATTCCATATCTATCACACACAAGATTACATGTGTTTCGATTTTTCCCAGTAATATTCGCAGCCTTGTTTCCCCTTTAGATTTTGTTGTAGATTTTCCTAATCCATGAATAAGACATTTTGAATTTGTGATTTCTTCATATTTAATTCCCATCCCCTTAAGTGCATGATAGAATATGATATTAACAGAACTCCCTGTATCAACCAGAATTCGTTTTAATTTCCATTTTTCTACAGCTTTCTTATCTTCTAGCATGATCGGCATTGTGATTACCAATGGTGAAGTGTGGTTCAAGTCTTCATTTGGAATTTCTGCTACTGAAAATGTGATTTTCTTCTTTTCCCATTCTTCTAAAGTTGTTACCTTTTCTTCCTCCATGATCTTTCTTCCTCTACAATCTCGCTTGTATATTTTTCCCTTCATATTACTATGAAATTCATCAATCATTGTCTTTGTGATCATATTACATTCTTCTTGTTTGCAATCTCCATCTACTGACTTCATCTGATTCTTCAAATTTTCCACAATTCCCTCAAATTTAGGCTACCACAATTCTCAAGTCCCTGTTTCTAGCACCAATTATGTAGTTACAGAATAACCTACAACTACACCCTCAATAGAATTAGTAAAAACTCAAGAAGTTCTTGATGATGAATAACAATTTTCTTATTAATGTTCTCAATTGATTACAAAGAAGTATCTAAATGGAATTAGAATAGTTACAACTTTCTCTATTCTCTTTCCTAAGATATTTTCTAACACTCACTAAAAGAACTTCCCGAATTTTACATTTGAACTCCTATTTATAGTAAAATTTATACAGCTGTATATGAATTGCGAAGTATCTCAACTCATACTCGCAACATTTTTCCATCCTCGCAAAACTTCATATTTCTCCGCGCTACTTCTATCATCGTATCATTTTATAACTCTTTTCTCCTTTATTTACTACGATACTCGTGAACTATTATCTTGCGATATTCAGTACCTACACTTAATATGAAAAAGACACAAAAATTAGAAAGCTATGCGAACAACTAATTCCCAAGCAATCAACTCAATTTATATCAACTCAATCCAGTTCACGTCAGTTTCATAAGAAAATGAATATAACTTGCGAAGATAGCAACTCAGGAGAATAAGAAGAAAGGATGAAGGGAAAAAGTATACAAAGGACGATAACATCAGAATAAGTTCTGTGAATTTCACTGCATTTACAAAAATAGGAGCTTGGACAGATGGTCGCAAGAGGAGCTGATAAGATGATGGACGCAAGTTCGAGTCTCCCCATTCGCAAAAAATTTTGCACTTCGCAAATGTTTGCCATGTGAATATTCGCAACACCAACACCTCTACTCTTTGCACTTCGCAAATATTTACCTTGCGAATCTTCGCAGCATGAATTTATATCATAAATATTTCCTTCACAGATGTTAACTTTGTACAAATGTTTACTTCGTGTAAATCATTACTTCGCAGATGTTCGTTTACTTCGTGCAAATTATTACTTCGCAAGATTTTTGGATATTTCGCAAGAAGAAAATGGGAGATTATTTCACAGACATATTTCGCAAAAAATGGCTAGAACAGTTGGTATAACACAACATTATACAAGAGGAAGATCAAGAGATAACAACAAGATGTAAAAGGTAAGTACCATTTCCTTGAATATTTTATTTACAGAAGACAAAATATTTTTGATTTTATTTACCAAAAGCGATATGCTCGCAAGATTTCTACAATTTCTAAGATTTAAAAATATTTCAATTTTTTTTTTTAGATTGGTGGAAAGCGATACAATCGCAAGATTCAAAAATAAGTTCATCGCAAAAATTAAAAAATCTCAAAAATTTACAAAGACTTCAAAGTTACAAAAAATAGAGAAAATTAAATTTATATATTTCTATAGAATAATTTTGATTTAAGGACTTAATATGAATACTTCTCATACTTCTTATACTAAAGATTTCATGAAAACATTCAACATCTTATATACATGAAAAATTTATGATCAGTTTTTACGAATAAATAGAATTATGATTCGATTTATAAAAGGTGAAAAAATACCGCCAAAAATCAATTGCGATTAGCTTTCATTAAAGAAAGACGCAAAAATTTATTTGCGAACAAAAGACCGCAATCTGTGATCAGCCTCCAAAAAATAAAGAGAGCCGCAGAAAATTTTACACAGGAAAACCTTTGTGGCGTACAACCTAGTTCACGAAGAAACATTTCGTAAGAGGCGAAGTCCTAAACTGCGTCATTTAAGGGGGTACCTATAACCATGGCTAAGGGTAACCGGAACACCACCAAGGGCCCTTAGTACATGGCAGACTTTACGGGGTACAACCCAATAACGGGGTACCTATCCGGGTTAGACACCTTGTATTCTCACCTAATCTTGAGACATTACGCAATATTATGCGGTGTAACATGGTTTAGGTTGGGAGACTAAGGCATACTGTCTTTCCCAAGAAGTGCAGAAAATGATCAAGGTGCCGAGGTACACGATTGAGTCAAGAGTGCCGGGTGGGCTTGAAGCACATCTGCCATTTTTGACAAGTCTTGGCAAATGATGCACTTGGCCCAAAGATACCCCATAGGGTGCAACCTCGTAACTATAAGCCCTATAGGCAAAAAGGATAAGAGGTTGCGATCAAAAACTGGTTGTTTGCAGAACCGGATGGGAAGAGATAACCTTGTATGGTCGATGTACGCTTCCTTGAAGGGGCAACCAAGGGGAAGATAAAGGGCAGCACCCTCCATTAGGGAGCTGATACATGCTATAAGACGCAAATGTCACGAGGCTTTTTGTTCGCAAGAACATAAAGGATTGTCATATTTTTGCAACAACTGAACTTCTGCGAGCCTTTTAAAAAAAGGAAAAAAAAAAAAAGAAAAAAAAAAAAAGAAAAAAGAACTCGCAGAACATAATAAAGAAGTTAAGATGAGATCAATGGGTCACTACATGAAAGTGTAGAGACGTCCTGCGATTTCATCGCAAGACGGCAATGTCATGGGGCTTTACGTTCGCAAGAATATTTAGGCCTATCATATTGTCGCAACACTTCCTGAAGAGGCTAAAATACTATACAAAAAAGATAAGGCAAGATCAATGGGTTTTTGCATGAAAGTGTAAGAACGTCTTGCGATTTTGTCGCTACAAAAGAGGTGGAAAAATAAGACCTTTACTTAGGAAGGCATGATAAGACCACAACAATTAATGAAATTAATTCCATCAATATTATTGAAGAATTTTGAAGAGAATATATATCATGAAGTCCTAACAAAGAAGACAATTCCATCAATATCATTGAAGAATCTTTACAAGAATATATATCACGAAGTCATACCAGAAGAGGCGATTTCATTCGCGATCAAAGACGGATACATGTAAGAAAATACACAAATAAACTTGCGAAGATGATTATATGAATGGAGGAAACTCAAAGATATATCTATTTTACCGCAGCAAAATGAGCTAAGTAACACAAACATTAGCTATGCATCATAATAGATAAGCATTCTCATCATACATGCATCATACTTCCATCATAAAAGCATTGCATAAACATTTCATGGTATAAGCATTGCATACACATTTCATAACATAATCATTACATAAATATTATATTCGCACAAGTATTTTACAAAATTTTACAGGATAATACCGCGAAACTTCGCAGAAACATTCATAATTCGCAGGACTATTCATAATTCGCAACAGTATATTCGCAACAGTATTCGCAACACTATTCAGAAGTTCAGAAATTCGCAGAAAAACTCATAAATTCGCATCAATATTCAGAAATTAGCAGGGTTAACAATTGAGGCAGAGGAAAGATGAGAATAGAGACGCAACTTAATCATTCATCATTTTCTCAAGGATTTTCCTTCATAGATAAAGAACAGAGGCAACTATGGATACCCAAGAAAATATTTTATGTTCTTTATCTTCTCAGCAAGAATCCTCACAAAAAATGGAATAATAATTTCACATGAACAGAGGCAATATTTATCACTCTCATCAAAGATACTTCATACTTCTTATATATTTCGAGGATTGAATACTTCTTATACTTCTTCAAGGATATTTTATATTTCTTATACTTCATATTTCTTCAAGATACTTCGCACACTTCATACTTCTCAAGATGATACTTCTAATTACTTCTTAAAAGCTTCAGAACTTCGCAAAAGAATAGAGGCAAGTATATACTTTTTGAGTTTAATATTCTTTGGCTCGTTCCTTCATCAACAAAGATTAAAGACTACTACAACGGATTTTTTCTTAAAGATCGCTCTTCAAGCAATATTCAAGAAAAAAGAGGCAAGATGTAGGAGCAGAATATCGCAGTAACCTTCACTTGCGAATATTTAATGACGCAACAATAATATTTGCGAAGGTTCAAGATATTTGCGAAGTGAATTTACGAAGGTTCGCAAGATAATTCTCAAATCCGAAATGGCGGGACAACACAACTGTCATCTTTTGTAAAATCATATAAATAGTCATTTAGGCATGAGAGGAAGGGAGAGATCTTTTTAGTAGGAGAGGATAATTTTAGGAGGAGAGATAAAATGTTAGGAGAGATTTTATTTTCTTTATCATCTTCTTCCCCAAAAAATCTAGAGCTCCAAATATTCATTAATGGAGTCTCAATTGTAAAGTCATGTAATTACATACAATCACTAGTGAAGAACCATGGATGTAGATCACAATGATCGAACCATGTAAAAAATCTTTGTGTCTCTTTTTATAATTTTAGTACTTTAATTCTTAGTTTCATATCAAATTAATTAGATTTAGGAATCATTTTAATGGATTCTTGTGAGGGTGTAGTTGTGAGATAATCCGCAACTACACCTTAAAAGCAACATCTACTCCTATTGAAGTTTCTTTAGAAGTGGGGATGGATGTAGGTGGAGAAAAGGTGACAGTAGAAAGTTGGAGATTTGAATCGTTCGCAGCGAATGATTCATCCGAAGATGTAGTTTCTGGAAAAGTAATAATTGGAATTGAAGTAGAGTTAACTTGAGAAGTAACTACAATACGAGGGGAAGAAACTTCATTCGCAACAGTTTCAGGAATTTCATTTATGACAAGATCAGTTGAGGAAGGAATATTTATGGCGATGTTCTCACAGACAGAAGTTAAAGGTTTAGTTTGCAAAGGTGTTGGAATAGAATTAGCAGAAATTAATTTGGGAATAGCAATGGCAAAATCAACATCTTTAACCTGGCAAGATTTATTGCGAGGTGCATTAGTATCCTCACCATCCTGTGAATAATAATCTAGATAAAAAACAGAGGAAACAATATTGTTATTAAGAGAACAAGTGTTTCTTACTACCTTATGATTCACAGGCTTCCTTTTCTTTTCAGCGGATTTTTGATGCGAATTTCTGGAAGAATTAGGGTTTTGGACTACAAACTTGGTGTTAGAAGGGATTCCGCTGAAACAAAAACACAGTATGGGAATTACATAAAATAAAATAAAGACATATCAGATAATTTTGATGAACGTAATTTAGATAAGCAGGATTGAGTTTAGCAACATCAGAAGAACATATACCTTGATGACTCCATGAAATCAGTAGTAGATGAATCTTTGGGAGAAGAAAGTTGCATACGGAAAAAAGTGCAAGCAAACGAAAAGATGAGGAAGATGGAGAAGAAGAAGAAGATTATTTCTGTACCAGATTCTACCTTTTATAGACAAAAGGATGGTGACCGGATAATAATGCAGATATTGGTACAAAGAGGAATATTCGGCACGTGTAGGCGGTTATACTTAATTTACGGGGCTTTGTCGAGAGAAGAATATTGAAAAAGGGATAACTACGGCATTAAGAAGAAATAAAATTCTCATAATCTTTTCTCCTTCGCAGAAAAGACATGAGAAGAGGCAAGATGTAGGATCAGAATATCACCACAACAATACTCTTGCGAGATTTATAACATCATTTCGGCGAGCTCTTCAACAACACACTGCGAGTGTCACAGAAGGACTCAAAGAATGACATAACGGATGACGTAAATTGAAACACAAGAAGAGCATGACGATCCTGCGAAGATTATAGAATCTGCGAGAATAAACATTTTAGTTTTTGCGAGAATATCGCGAGTCAGATCCTAAATAAAAGGACAGCTTAGCTGTCATCCACTATGTAACTTCCATATATAAAGAGAACTAATAGATTCAGAGGGGGGGAGATCAATTTGAGAGTGTTGAGAAAGTTTTAAGGAGAGAGAAAGTTTAAGAGAACGGTTGTATTCTTGATTTCTTCCATTTCTTGTAATATTTTCTGAGAACTAATCAATAAAAGTGTTGTTCTTAATCTTCAAATATGTGTTGATTATTAGGAATTCTTGTGAGGGGTGTAGTGTAGGATTTCCTGCAACTATAAACTTGTTATTTGATTCGTAATGACAAGATCTCAAAGTTCAATATGAATCATCCAAGAATGATCTATTTATTTCGCTTGAAAAGGTCAAAAGGTTGGAAGAAGAAATCTCGAGATTAAAAGAGAGTTTATCTAGAAATAGCAGCTTAGATAAATTAACCTCAATATTGGGAGCATGTAGAATTCATCGTGATATACGAGGATTGGGATATAAAGGAATAGACTCTCCTAGTATTTGCAAAGAGGTAAAAAAATTCAAAGCTAAAGATTCTTCCAAACCAAAACTTTCCACGGTTGACAAAAGTGAAGTATCTCTACCAACTGCCGATGATGAAAAGAAGAAATTATGTCAAGATCCAAATCAAGCACATACACATTTAGGTAACACTAAACATAACTTTTTCCATTCTACTAAATATTGTTTTTATTGTGGAAAACCAGGTCACTTGCAAAGAAATTGCAGATATCTTAAACGAGATAAAACTAGATATGATTTCGTTAAGGTGACAAGATCTGATGTTCCAAACTAAAAAAAAAATTGAGTCTCATAATATCAGTTCTTCTAGTATCCCTTCCAAGAAATTTCATAATTATATTGGGGAGAAAAAAAATACGTTGCTCCAAACATTACTCAGAAATGGGTAAAAAAGAAGATCAATAAAGCAACGAGTACTTTTAGGAAGGATCTCCCAGACAAGAGTTCGACAAGGGATAACATCTTAAAAAGGTATGGAACAGTTATTGAAAATTTCAAGGGAGTTGTTAAATTCCTAGACTCCATGTATGATTTTGTTTCGAATACCTGTGGTGAGCAAGATTTTGTTTACCTCAACACAGCCTAATTATGTTGAAAGTGCATCCTCACCAAGAAGCCATTGTAAATACGGTGAGGATTGCAAAAGAATTGGGGCACACAAATTATGTTGGTTAACTTTTGCTTTGGCCAAGTTCATCTTTACCTAGTGAAGAAAGTCATGTTAAGTTTCAATCACTTTGGAAATTGCTCTGACAAAAAATGGTTTGTGAATAACAACTATATAACATCCTCTGAGAATGTTTCAATGATTGAAATGAGAGTTTAGACTATATAACCATTGGAGGATATAAGCATTATTGTGGAAACACATATATGTATAATTCCTTATTGCTTGAACCAAAGTTTGCGAACTTTGTTGATCAAGTGAACCGGAGTAGTGCGTGAGCTAATTCCACGAACTGGCGGAAGTTCTTGAGCCGAGAATTTCTGCTGGAGTTTGTGAACTCCATCCGGGAACTTAAGTATACGAACTTGAATAGGTTATATCTAAAAACGATTGTTCTTGAACTCATCTTTATATATAAACTAAGGAATGCTTTTGCAAACCATGGATATAAAGTTCATGAACCGGTTCGAGTAAATCAAATCGTTTTTGCTTCAATTGTGTCTATTATAAATATCTAGGCAATTGAACAATTCTCTAACTAGTTCATTTGAGTCATTTGAACTAGTTATGGTTAAGATGAATATGGTTAGATACCATGCGTATGATTCTTAATTGACTAACTTGATTTGTGATTAAAAATTCTTAAGCATAACAGGTTAGAAGCAATAATCAAAACCATTGGATGTTGGTTTTTATTGTCAAAGAATCTTTTTCATACTCTTATGCTAACCATTCTTGGTGTAAATCCTTATGGAAAAGGTTATTATTCCTTCTAAGCATATCAATTCTTGTTTATACAAGTTTGTATCTTAGAAAAGATGATCACAATACTTGATCTTCATGATTACATATTGTGTATTATTACCATGAGATAATTCTATTATTAGTAACACGATCTCATGAGAGACTTTCAATGATTGGTTCTTAGTTCGTATCTCTTTGTGGGGTTTCTAAATCCAATATATAAATCCTTATCTCTGGAATAAGGTCACTCTTGTTGTTCTTTCGGGAATGACATCTTATGGGGGAGAGTTCTTAAATGAACATGTGCTTAATTGCTATATCTTTGAGGGGAGAAGCGGTTGTGGAACATGTAGGGGTTAACTTGTATCTTAATAAAATCCTTGATGAAGTCACTAAGTTTCGACTCTGTTATATCATCTAAAGTAAAGTTGATATGTTTATCTTTTGGTCAAGAAGTTCCTCTATGGAAATTTCATTAGGATCCCGTTCTTTTACCTTTGCCAATTTTATTGACCAAAAGAGGGAGAATTATTTTGTATTTCACGCTACATATACATATGGTTTATGGATCATTATATAAGGGTGAGTGGTTTTCATTGTGAGATGAAGTATTGACTAAGGGGGAGTGATACATATCACCGTGGTATTATTGTCAAAGTTGTGATACAATTAAACTTTGATGCTATGAAATATGATGGATCTTTAACAAGTATAGGATTAACACACGCATAGTTGAAGAACCAAGGAAATCAAGCATGTTGGGTTTTGGAGCTGTAATGCTTTTATTTGTTTAAATCCATATGTAAAATGGTTTTGTCACTAAAATTGATAAAGGGAGATATTGTTAGAGCATTGCTTGGTTAAACCCACTAGAGTTGGTATGTCAAGCTAGTTGACAAAATGCATTCTTGATTTAGCATACTAAAGATAGTTTCGGACTAGATTAGGTCTAAGAAGAGCTACTCTTGAAGGATGAAGACTGAAGATTACAAGAAGACATCAATAAGGACTTCATCAACAAAGGTATGTGATGATTGATTTCATTTGGATTCCTGTTGTTTATGGGTGAAAACTATTCCTGCTAATTTTGGTAATTTGGGGTGTGGATGAGGAATAAATCTAAACCTTAAACAAATGCACTTCGCGGTGAGTGCTTGTAGATTCGAGAGATCAATCTGTGCAAGTCCGGCCTAAACCAAGAAATGGCCGTTCCAGACTTGTTTCGGTCACAAAGTGAAGGAGATGGGGTTGATCTTCGGGAGGGAAGCGAAGAAGGTGTTGAGATTGTGAAGGTGTTGGCTATGTATGACTTGTATCAGAAAGCTAAACTGGATTTCTAGATGTAAGCTATCATTTCCGGTGTTTGAATACGATTGTATCAACACTTGCCTCTATTATCTCGTTTTGTGCCGTTCTTGTTGAAAAATAGGGCGGAGAACCTATTTATACAAGTCTTTTAGCATAACCTTCGTATCTCGTGGGAAGTGGAGAAAGTGGAGTGATGGAGTAGTGGATTAGTGTGTTGGTGTCACACGACCAGGCTTGCCCACTTCTCCCATCACCACTAACCGTCCATGACTTCCTGAGACGTTCTTATAATGGCGCGTTGTGCGCTGCACGCTGTCAACCGCCAGACCAATACCCCATTATGTATCCCCCAGTTTGTGACATGATTGATGTCTTGAGTGTGTAAATCGTGGGACCCACATAAGGTAGCATGTAATGCAACGTTATTTAGGAAATTGATACTTGTGAAGTATCGTGTGTATACTATGCAGGTACTGTATCGAATATATTCAGCATGTATGAAGCATCGCTGTTTGAGAGTCTAAAAGTAACTTCATGTCCAGCCTACTTCATGTGATGGTTTGGAAGTTGCGCATGTAAACCCTCCCTTGACCAATCACATGGTGTGGTAGAGTGACTGGTGGTAATCACTATGACGCCACACTGACCAATTAACTCCTAACCAGAGCTGTATAGCCAAGCCGATGAAGTTGGACGGACGAGATGATATTTGAGACACTCATCTGCGACCGTTGATGGAATTAGGGTTTATGAAAAGGTGCGCAAGCATCACTTTTCAGCTTGGTCGAATCCAAGCTTGGGACACAACTTTGGCTAGGCCGGTCGAGCATGTGTGTAGACAACATGACGGTATAGGTGCTCATACCTCATTGTCTCATGAAAGTGTGATCTAGGCCATTCAATTCGTCCTGCGAATTTGTGTGGTTGAGATCAATTTACGACAGAAAATTGGTGCCGCAAAAGCCGCACGCCGTACCAACTTCGGGCGGGAGTTCCAAGACAACCATACTTGGTCGGTCTTGGCCGATTTCTCCAACGTGTAGATGTTAGACTTGTGCTCACACCTATGCCTTACCATCCCACTAAAACATGATCTAAGCCACTCAATTCGTCCGGCGAAATCGAGCGGCTGAGATTAGTTTGAAATTTGGAAGGAGCGACCATGCATGTTGGAGGCGCGCGAACCGAGGAAAAAAAGAGAGTTCGGTCCTGGTCAATCAGGTGAGGGGATAGACGGGTCGACGGTGGTCATGTTGGTATGACCGGACCTGCTTTGATCTAATCTCGGACCGTCCATTCGTGCCAGAGAAAATGGACGCTCATGATTTCAAAACCCTAACTTTGGGTTTCAAGTTCGTGCGTCATGCTCCATTCAGGCGCACGATTTGGAATGACCAACCATGGTTGGTCCTCACTGATTGGTCAGGTATGTAGGTGGGTCCATGGTGATTGTGTTGACATACTCCGTGCCCTTTGAATCTACATATGCACCCTCCATCTATACCTGCGAAGATGGAAGGTTGAGACTGTTTTGCGACACATGTAATGTGCCGCAAACCCTAATTTAGGGTTTTGCGTCCATAATGCTATGGTTTGGATGTTTTGGCATGCTAGATCAATCTTTTGGGGAGACCGACCATGCGGGCCCGCATTGGTTCGGCAGTGGATATTCCATACCTGCTTTGGGGTTATGGAATCGATCTGGGCCATCCAATCATAATGGTGGAGTTTGATGGTCGTGATTATATCCAGACTGATACGGTCAGTACAGATGCTCAATCGGGCTAGTATAACACATCGAGAGTTGCAGCATGTACGGGTATTTCGTACATGTTTCATTATAATGCTTGGAGATTCGTGTTGCTCTGCTGAGAGCAACACTCAGTCGTCATGCCGCACTGATAATGAGTACAGGAAATACAAGGCTGGTTGCGCATTAATTAATAATGCTGGAAATTCACAGGGTATATGGGATTGTTGCTACATGCTCCAACCTGGATGAATTTCGTGTATTTTATTCACAGAATGGGATTGTTGCCACATGCTCCATTCTTGGTTAATTGATAAAGTGAAGGAGTATCCATCACTTATTAATGGCCTTATATTTTACAAGATGTTAGCGCATAATTTTTAGGGTTTTAGAATTTTACCCTTAAATGAAAATCCACCATCAACATTAAGTCCCCTGCCTAGCACATAATGGTTACACTATTGTGGGGTAGGCATGAGATGGTGACAAATTTGTACACTGAAATGACTAAGCTAAAGTGAATGCATATTTACCGGATAGGTCGACCTCATCAGGCGTTGCCCTGGGAGTCTTGGTTAGTGTAGTTGCAGGAAATCCCACACTACACCCTTGTTATGATCTTGCTATAATCAACTCACAATTGAAGATTAAAAACGACACTTTTATTACTTTGTTCTCAGAAATATTTACAGAAATGGAAGAAATCAAGATTATAACTATTCTCTTGAAGTTTATCTCTCCTCAAGACTCTTTCAACTCTCAAATATACATCATCATTTTCTGGACATATTGGATCTCTATTTATAGGGTAGTTACATAATGGACGACAGCTAAGTCTTCCTTTTATCTCGGATTTACACTGCGATCATCATCGTGACAACCATGACTTTCCTTCTCGCTAATTTTATAACTATCGCAGGTAAACACATGCTCTTTACATGTTTCTTCATTCGTCAGTCATTATGTCATTCCTTAAGAAATTCTGCAACACTCGTCAGATGTTGTTGAAGTACTCGCGATGTTCTCGCAGAAATGTTGTTAATATCTAGAAGTGTTGTTAATATGGCAGGAATATCGTTGTGGCGATATTCTGGTCCTACATCTTGCCTCTTCTCATGTATTTTCTGCGAAGAAGAGAAGATCATGAGAACTAAATGCTGCAACTACTTATCTTTTCACATTGATCTCTGTTCTGACACGTTTCTGTATCCTTCGCCAGCTATTTTCATGCATTCTTTCTTCCAATAAATCTTTGACACGTCTTTCCTAACCGCTGCAATCTGACCGTTCATGTCTCTTCTTTTCATTTATTGCATTCATCTTCTCGAGAAAGTTCTTCTTCTATAAATGCTCCTTTCATTCTTTTCTTTTCCTCTTTTTACTTTCTTCTTCTTTTTCTTCATAACTTCTCTGCAAATTACTGTTCTTCCGCAAATTGCGCATCTGCTATCGCTATAATTTCTTTCTTATTCTTCAACCCTTTCCTTCATTCCCATACTCAAAAATGGTTGTCGCTGGTGCTAAATATTTGACTGCTTTTGGTGAGATGCGAGAAAAACTCAAAAGCAAAGGTTTTACCTTGTCTACAATTCCAGATCAGGGCCCTAAATCCAATCTTTCCATCAAATTATTCGCTGATTATGAATGCACTCGCGAGAAAGTTATAGTATCTCTAGGTCAACTTGAAGCTGTTCTTCCCATTCCTCTCTATGATCCGGAACTTCCACTATTCTATGAAATAATTTATGACGAGAGGTTCTCGCGAGAGATATATCAATTGGGTGGAGATTGTATTCGATTACTGCTTGAATATGCTTCTCGCAGTGCTAATAAAGGATCTCGCTACCCTGAAGATGCAAAGAATCCTCAATATAAAGATGTTCCAATTGTCTCTCTAAATTATACTATGAAGAACGTTTTTGAAAATTACAAGATAATCCCTATGAAGAGGGATAACACTTGCTGGGGTATTCGCTTGCAGAAGAAAGAAAATATCGCTGAAGATAAAATTCTCATGCTAGATATTGACTTTCATTCACCTACTAATCAAGGTCCTCGCCACTCTAGCGATGACAAGTGGTTCATTTTTCCATTATGTCTTGAAGGTCCTTATATTTCCGGTTCTCTCACATTACCTGCGAATCTTTTAGAGTATCAGCCATGGGTCTTCAGCTGGCCTGAAAGATCTAAAGAAGTATATCCTCTCAACTTTTTGCATAATTATTATTCATTATCTTCTCCAAGTTTTTATAGTCTCGCTGATTACTTCGATTTTTCTCATATTGACAGAATGAAGCTCAGCTACCAGAACTTTAGGAAACCCATCACTTTCTTAGCTCTTAAATCCTTCACAGATGAAGTAAGAAATATTCCTTCATGAATCTTGACAATATATTGTTGCCCCTATTTCTTATCTTTATCTGTGTTCACAGGAAATTGAATAATTAGAACCACTAAAACCTGCGAAGACCAAAGAGATGTCTACAGTTGATCGCAAGGGTAAATATAATGCTCCTCCTAAAGGGAAACCTACCGCTCCTCGCAATGAGGAATATTATGATCCTCCCTTAAAGAGAAGAAAAACCCAACTCTCTTATTCTTCAACTCCTCAACCCATTCCAGAAAATCTAAGTGTTGATTTTGATAAGGACAACAATGATGATGATAATGACATTCCTTTCATGAAAGACTCTTCTTCTTCTAAGTCTTCAATGGCTCAATTATCCAAGATTTTTGGCGATATTACTCATGGTATCGCTAATAATTATGAAGATTAAGTTCTTAATAAGACATCCCAGGCTCTCGCCAAAGTCTGCGATGCTCCCATATTGGTAGATAATGATTCTCTCCAAGGAATCTCAAGATCGCTGACTCCCAGTCTCTTAAATTCTCTTGGTACCTTGGTATGTTTTCATTTCTTCAACCTGTGTATTTATTCTATCGTTGTAGGAGCGGAATATCACAACAAATGATAACTTACGAAATTGTGGAGAGAAAAGACATCTTGCGAGCAAAGAACATTTTGCAAGCAAAAGAAATCACGAGGAAAGCAAAAGAAGTTCGCGAAATGAAGTTACGAAGGTTCGCAAGATAATCCGAAATGGAGGGACAACACAACTGTCATATTTTGTAAGATCATATAAATAGCCATTTAGGCATGAGAAGTGGGGGATATCTTTGGAGCAAGAGAGGATAATTTTAGGAGGAGATAGAAGATGTTAGGAGAGATTTATTATATTTATCATCTTCTTCCCCAAAAAACTAGAGCTCCAAATATTCTTTAATGGAGTCTCAATTGTAAAACCATGTAATTACATACAATCACTAGTGAAGAACCGTGGATGTAAATCACATTGATCGAACCACGTATAAATCTTTGTGTCACTTTTATAATTTTAGTACTTTAATTCTTAGTTTCATATCAAATTAATTAGATTTAGGAATCATTTTAATGGATTCTTATGAGGGTGTAGTTGTGAGATAATCCGCAACTACATAATTGGCGCTAGAAACAGGGACACCTGATTGTTGGATTAAAGAAAATTCAGAGAAATTAGTAATTGTTGATGATCCAGAGAAAAATTCTGCATCTCAGGGGTGTTTTCTTTACGTTTTAAGACAATGAATATCATCGGTAAATCACATTAATGAAGAAACAGAGATTATGAAGAAGGGGTACATATTTGAAGAAGGCGTTAAACAAAGCTGTGTCAAAGTTCTAAGAAGATGAATTCACTTCTAATTTATTTGGAATGAAAGGAAAGATCATATTCATAAGGGGAAACTCACGAAATAAAATTATGGGAAGAGCGAGGCGCGAAGGAATTATTATCAATTACAAGGGAGTCACCATCGTTAATTACTACAGCGAAGATCAACCTAACAACAACAATTATAATATCAGCATCCATTTTCAGAGAAAAGAAAAAAAAAAAAAAAAAAAAGCACAACCGAATATTGAATAGGGTCCATTATTTAGCAAGACTAAGAGTATTTTACGTGAAGGAATGAATGCTCTATCAGGAACTGCCATGCGAAGGAAGGAACGAATGTTAAGAAGGGTCCATTATCTTGTAGCGTAGTATCTCAACAAAGACTCAACTCAAGATTATGAAGATCCAACGAACATACGAACTCAAGTCAACGAATCAACTAAAATACAATCACACCTAATAGGG
This sequence comes from Papaver bracteatum, assembly GCA_023529315.1. Taxonomy (NCBI): domain Eukaryota; kingdom Viridiplantae; phylum Streptophyta; class Magnoliopsida; order Ranunculales; family Papaveraceae; genus Papaver; species Papaver bracteatum. The sequence continues at coordinate 249,651 of JAJJWX010002035.1, read as the reverse complement.
TACATAAGTTTGGCCCAGAAATTATACTAAGTATTAAGTACTGTAAAAGCTGCGAAGTAAATGTTACTCAAATAACCACTTTGTGAAATAGAACAACAAAAGATGGAATGAGGCAATCACCTCAGTTCACATCAATCAGTTCCTGCAAAGATATTGAATAGTACTTCACTCCTTTTAATAGAAATGTTAACACGATGTCAACAAGCAACATGATGATTTAATTGAGATTTAATTAAAGTTATGAACAATGATTTAGCAAGCACGATGTGGCAATCTGAAGTAGACGTACTGTAATTCGCAAAAGAGAAAACATGCGAAGAAAATGTACAGGCAAAAAGTTGTTCATGGAGATTAATGAAAATACGTCAGGCGAATGATCAAAAGACCAAAATATGGTGATGACAATACGAGGTTAAGCATGGATTCTTCTTAGAAGAACATTCCAGCAATTGAAGTACTTAACCAGCGTACGAAGTTCGCACCAATCAATTCACTTCGTAACAATAGAACAGTTCAAATCACTCAACCCAGTTCGTGACAATTCAATTCGAGGCAATCAGCTCAATCGGCATCCAAGCTTAATTCGAATCAATAATCAGTTCGCGTCAATATCTGCGAAGTCTATAATTCATGCAAAGTTAATAATTTATGCAAAAGGAAGAGAAGATACAACTTGCGAATCAAAACTAAATAAAGTTAAGCATGAAGAAAATTAATGCATCAGTTTTGCGAAGCGATCATAACGGTTTGATTCATGCAAACATAAAGGGAGAAATTCGATAATGTATGTAGAGAAGAAGAACAGGGAAGGAAGGTTCACATCCTCAACGATAGAAGACGAGATTCCAGTATCAACTCTAGGTGAAGTTTATGAAGATCGCAGGATGGACTAGTTGTACAAAGGAGAAGCAAAGTCTGATCTTCAAATATCAATGAAATTAACAGAGACCTTAGGCAAAGAGTTTCAACAAGGAATCATCGATAAGGATCTCAGCTACAACAATTTGAAAAAAAAATCCAGAAATTATTCGTATCAACAAGATGCGATCAAGATATAAGGATACACTACAACCAAGAAGAAAAGAAAGTTGGTGCTTACTTCGCAAGATCAACATTACTGTCAACAGAAGAAAAATAATTCCACCATGTGATTCAAGAGAAACAAGTGAATTTCATACATTCGACACCAAATACGAAGTTTGATAAAAACTCCTAAACTAATTACCCAACTAGCACTAGTGAACACAACATATCTTGAGAGGAGTTCCATGAATTATGTTAACTTCGCAGACTTTCCTAGCTTCGCAAATTTTTCTTCACTAATACTATCTTCGCAGACATGGTGACTTCATATTTTTCTCTACAACCTTCAGTAAACATCTAAGCCATCAATTCATGTGACGACTAACCAATACAACCGGAGAATGGAGAAACTCAAACTCAGTTAAAAATAGATAAGTCAGCTCATGCGAGGTTAAATCTTCCTGCGTAGAGGACGAAAGTGGAACATTGGACGAAAATCAAAGTTTATCAAGCAAAGCAATTCGCAAAAAAGAGGATTCACAAACCACGGCAGACAAATTAGCAAAGCAATGCAGTGAATGAATACAACTACAAAGAAAAGCAGCAGCAGAAGTTCAATGATGATCCAATGATCAATAGCAGCTAAAAACAACGTATTATAAAGCTAGCCTAGTCCCCTAAAATATCTCTTGCTTCGCAGAAGCAAGCCCAGCCCACTAGTACAACTATTACTTCGCAACAATAAGTTCTGCTCGCAAAAGCCCACGAACAGTAACAAGTCGATAACATTTGTGACCAAGTTCTTCCATACGATTCAACAACTGATTTTATCTCGCATATTGGCATCAACTATAAGACGAGCTAAGTACTCCATACCTTTGATATTTCCTTTATGAATATTCGCATCACAAAAAAAATACTTCTGATATTTACTTTGTGAACATTCGCAGCATAGACAAAAACTTCTTAAACATGATTACTTCGCAAAAGAAGCTTAGCACGGCTAGTATGACGCAACATTATACAAGAGGCAGATCAAGAGTCAATATCACAAGATTTCATTCCTTATAAACCATCAAGCAACTCATATACTTCGTAAGAGACAACAACAAGCCGTAAAATGGTAAGTACCATTTCCCTGAATATTTTATTTACAAAAGACAAAAGAATTTTGATTTTATTTACTAAAACCGATATACTCGCAAAATTTCTACAATTTCTAAGATTTCAAAACATTTCAAAGATTTTTTAGATTGGTGAAAAGTGATACAATCGCAAGATTCAAAAATGAGTTTATCGCAAAAATTTAAAGATCTCAAATTTTTTCAAAGACTTCAAAATTACAAAAAACAGAGAAAATTAAATTCCTATATTTCTATATTTCTATAGAATAATTTTGATTTAAAGATGTGATGTGGATACTTCTCATACTTCTTATACTAATCATTTCATGAAAACATTCAACATTTTGTGTACATGAAAAATTTACGATGAATTTTTAAAAGGCGAAAAAATACCGCCAAAAATCAATTGCGATTAACTTGAGAATAAAAGACCGCAATTTGCGAATAAAAGACCGCAATCTGTGATCAGCCTCCAAAAAAGAAAGAGAGCCGCAGAAAATTTTATACAGGCAAACCTTTGTGGCGTACACCCTAGTTCGCGAAGCTATATTTCGTAAGAGGCAAAGTCCTAAAGTGCGTCATTTAAGGGGGTACCTATAAACGTGGCTAAGGGTAACCGGAACACCACCAAGGGCCCTTAGTACATGGTAAAATTTTAGGGGTACAACCCAATAATTGGGTACCTATCCGGGTTAGACACCTTGGATTCTCACCTAATCTAGCGACATTACGCAATATAAAATGCGGTGTAAGAGGATTTAGGTTGGGCGACTAAGGTATACTGTCTTTCCCAAGAAGTGCAGAAAACGATCAAGGCGCCGAGGTACACGGTTGAGTCAAGAGTGCCGGGTGAGGTTGAACCACATCTGCCATTTTTGACAAGTCTTGGCAAATGATGCACTTGGCCCAAAGATACCCCATAGGGTGCAACCTCGTAACTATAAGCCCTATAGTCAAAAAGGATAAGAGGTTGCGATCAAAAGTTGGTTGTTGGCAGAACCGGATGGGAAGAGCTAACCTTGTATGGTCGATGTATGCTTCCTTGAAGGGGCAACCAGGGGGAAGATAAAGGGCATCACCCTCCATTAGGGAGCTGATATGTGCTATAAGACGCAAATGTCACGAGGCTTCTTGTTTGCGAAAACATAAAGGATTGTCATATTTGTGCAACAAATGAAGTTCTGCGAGCATTCTAAAAAAAAAAAAGAGAGAAGGAAAACATACAAAAATAACTCGCAGAATGAAACAAAGAAGTTAAGATGAGATCAATGGGTCACTACATGAAAGTGTAGAGACGTCCTGCGATTTCATCGCAAGACGGCAATGTCATGGGGCTTTATGTTCGGAAGAATATTTAGACCTGTCATATTGTCGCAACACTTCCTGAAGAGGCTAAAATACTATACAAAAAAGATAAGGCAAGATCAATGGGTTTTTGCATGAAAGTGTAACAACGTCCTGCGATTTTGTCGCTACAAAAGAGGTGGCAAAATAAGACCTTTACTTAGGAAGGCATGATAAGACCACATCAATTCATGAAATTTATTCCATCAATATCATTGAAGAATTTTTACAAGAATATATATCATGAAGTCCTAACAAAGAAGACAATTCCATCAAAATCATTGAAGAACATTGAAGAGAATATATATCAAAGAAGACAATTCCATCAAGATCATTGAAGAATTTTGAAGACAATATATATCAAAGAAGATAATTCCATCAATATCATTGAAGAATTTTTACAAGAATATATATCACGAAGTCATACCAGAAGAGGCGATTTCATTCGCGAAAATACACAAGTAAACTTGCGAAGATGCTTATATGAATGGAGGCAACTCAAACATATATATCAATTTTACTACGGCAAAATGAGCTAAGTAACAGAAACTTGAAATATACATTGCAATAGATAAGTATTCGCATCATACAAGCATCATACTCGCATCATTCAAGCATCATATTCGCCTCATAAAAGCATTGCATAAGCATTTCAAGGCATAAGCATCGCATACAAATTTCATAACATAATCATTATATAAGTATTATATGCACACAGGTATTTTACAAAATTTTACATGATAATACCGCGAAACTTCGCAGAAACATTCATAATTCGCAGGACTATTCATAGTTCGCAACAATATATTCGCAACACTATATTCGCAACACTATATTCGCAACACTATGTTCGCAACACTATATTCGCAACACTATTCGCATCATTATTTAGAAGTTTAGAAATTCGCAGAAAACCCCAGAAATTCACAGAAAAATTCAGAAATTTGCAGAAAAATTCAGAAGTTAGCAGGGTTACCACTTGAGGTAGAGGCAAGATAAGAATAGAGACGCAATTTAGTTATTCAACATTTTCTTAAGGATTCTCCTTCATAGATAAAGAACAGAGGCAACTATGGATACCCAAGAAAATATTTTATGTTCTTTATCTTCTAAGCAAGAATCCTCACCAAAAATGGAATAATAATTTCACATGAACATAGGCAATGTTTATCACTCTCATCAAGGATATTTCATACTTCTTATATATTTCGAGGATTAAATACTTCTTATACTTCTTAAGGATACTTCATACTTCTTATATATTTCGAGGATTGAGTACTTCTTATGCTTCTTCAAGGATATTTTATATTTCTTATACTTCATACTTCTTCAAGATACTTCACATACTTCATACTTCGCAAGATGATACTTCTAATTACTTTTTAAAGCTTCAGAACTTCGCAAAAGAATAGAGGCAAGTATATACTTTTTGAGTTTGATATTCTTTCTCTCGTTCCTTCATCAACAAAGATCAAAGACTACTCCAACAACCACAACAAGTAATTTTTTCTTGAAGATCACTCTTCAAGCAATATTCAAGAAAAAAGAGGCAAGATGTAGGAGCGGAATATCACAACAAATGATAACTTACGAAATTGTGGAGAGAAAAGACATCTTGCGAGCAAAGAAAATTTTGCAAGAAAAGGAAATCACGAGGAAAGAAAAAGAAGTTCACGAAATGAAGTTACGAAGGTTCGCAAGATAATCCTAAATGGCGGGACAACACAACTGTCATATTTTGTAAGATCATATAAATATCCATTTAGGCATGAGAAGTGGGGGAGATCTTTGGAGCAAGAGAGGATAATTTTAGGAGGAGAGAGAAAATGTTAGGAGAGATTTATTATCTTTATCATCTTCTTCCCCAAAAAACTAGAGCTCCAAATATTCTTTAATGGAGTCTCAATTGTAAAACCATGTAATTACATACAATCACTAGTGAAGAACCGTGGATGTAGATCACATTGATCGAACCACGTATAAATCTTTGTGTCACTTTTATAATTTTAGTACTTTAATTCTTAGTTTCATATCAAATTAATTAGATTTAAGAATCATTTTAATGGATTCTTATGAGGGTGTAGTTGTGAGATAATCCGCAACTACAATCGCCAAGTCTTAACTTATATTATTCTCTCGCAGGTTGGAAGAGCTTCCTTTGCCGTTGCCTCTGATTTAGACAAAAGGCGTGCATTTTCTCAACAGAAGAATGTTGCTCTTCACCAAAAGAATGAAGAACTAAAATCTGAATTCACTAATCTTCGCGAGAAGAATGAACAAATGGAAGCTGAACTTGCTAATCTTCGCGAGAAGAATAAAGAACTTGAGAACAATCTTTCTCAATAATCGCTCAAAGTATCCAATCTTGATACTGTTAACAAAAAACTCTTAGGTATGATAACCTTCTTCTTTTCCTTCATAATTTTATGTTTCACTATTCTTTCTTACTTGATTTATCATTCTCGCAGACATTTATGGTCTCACTGATGAGGCTTTAACCATTCTCTCTTTTCATGAACCAATAGACAATGATACTCTTCTATAACTTCTTAATAATTCTTTAAATAACCCTTCCAATATTAATTCCCTTTCCATAGATGAACTCAGATCTAAGTTTCGCCTCTTAGAAATTGACTACAGATCTTGTTTAGATATTACCCACAGATTCAAACAGCTTTTCCACAATTCTAAAGTAGAGATCAAAACTTTAAAGGCTAGTAATAATGATCTTTCCAAACACAAAGATCATATATCTAGACAAGGAGCTAAAACTTTATCAAATTTCCATAAAACCATTCTTGAAGTTCAAATTAAAAGGGATAGACTTATCCGCGAGAAAGAGGATTTTGTTGAAAGAGAAAACCAAATTTGCTCTCGTCTTCTTATTACTAGCGCTGATGAATTTTTTTGGGCTGCGATGGTTCTTGATAATGCCAGAAATAATTTAGGTGTAGATGTTAGTCTTCAAACTGATCATTCTGCCTTAATTAGAGATATGATTGCCGAAAGCGAAGGTTATCACTCTTATGATTTCACTAATTTATTTTCTGATTGAATCATCCTTATATGTATTAACTTTGTTATCATTTGCTCGCAGCATCCGAAAAGAACTATCGTAAAAGATTTGATGAGATGGAAGGAGAAAAAAGCCAACTCGCTAGAAATCTATCTTCTCGCGATGAAAAGTATTCTAAATTGAAGGAAAAATTGAAAATTAGTGCTTCGAATTTTAGTAACGCCCTTATCCGTGTTCGTAATAACGCCATTAAACTAGTCTGTGATGATCATGATATTCTTCATTCTACATATCCCGATCTCGCAAAGGAAATTCCAGCTGATACCCCAAATCTAGTTATCTCTGATAGCGAAGCTGAGGAATCTAGCGAAGATGAAGATGACAATAAAAATGGTAATGAAGAAATATCTGGCGAGGAAGAGAAGTCTGATTAAGATGAAGGTAATAATGATAACGATGAAGAAGAGAAATCTGGTAATGAGGAGAAATCTGAAGAAGAAGAGAAATCTGATGAAGGTGGTGATGGATCTACTTAGTTCTGTTTATTCTTTTTATCTTCCTTGTAAATTGTGTACACTTATTTTCTGCTTCTCGTAATATTGCTGCGAGTTTCTCCAACTTGATGTGCAAATTTATTTTGCTTCTATCTATACGAATTAGAAAATAATTCTTTTTCTACAACATAATCAATCAACATAATTATTACCCTTTAATTATCTGTATAAATGTATCTTTTAACAATATCTATGCAATATGATGGATGAATAATAATTTCATTATTCTATGCATTCCCATACTTGCCTCTATTATTCATCTACAATATGAAAAAATTGAATAAAGATTAGATATTAATTTTAAATCAAATTAAATTTGCCTCAATATCGGCGATATTATCGCTAGCAATAATTGCATAACTTTATGATCTATGCGTAAAATCGCAAATCTCATATATGCTGCGAGCATTATCACAGTAATCTTATGGTCTTATTATGCCTTCCTAATTAAAGGTCTTATTTTGCCACATTTTTTTTCTTTTTGAGACAAAATCGCAGGACGTCTTTACATTTGCATGTATTGACCCATTGATCTTTTCTTATTGATAGGTGTGTAAAAACACCTCTCTAAGTATCGATTGGTTATGCTTTCTTAGCTAGTTTTCGTGTGAAATTGTATTATTATCTTTCTTCTTATATTTTATGGGAATTTTGGAGCTTATTTCCGAAAAGAACAAAGAATCGTCCAATTTGCCAAAAAGAGAGATGGAATTATCATTGCATGACGGGCAGTCGCGTAGGCATATCGGACACTAGAAGCTCGTGTTAATGAACTCACTAAATTGGTGGTGCCTCTGTAGCTAAAGAGAGTTATGAGATATTGGGTTGTATGGGATATGCAAGAGACAAGCCCATTAAGAGAAGCAGTTTAAACAAGCCTGGCAGGGAATGTTTAATAGCAACAGTTTAAGAGCAGATGGAGGTGCTGCTAGTTATAATGGCACTGAAACGAATGGTCTTGGCTCGAGGCTCGGTGATGATTAATAGTCTGAGGGTTGTGACAAAAGTCCAAAGAACATGCAAATGAGAGTAAAATGGTTGCTGTTATTCAATGACGATACAGGGAAAGTGGAACTGCTACTGTCTGCGATTGGCAGATGAAGGGATTAACGTGGAGTTGTTCTTGATGGCAGATACGGACGTAAGGTTGAGGAGAGCTCTAGCCTGTGATAACACGAGATGGACGTGACTGACAGTTGAGACTCAAGTGATTGAAGATGCCTGAGATTAATAAATTGGCAGGCATGCAGCTGCATGGAGCTAATGATGTCGAAAATCAATAGACGTAGACATGTCCTGGGAGTAATCGAGTTGAGTCTGCACGACATGGCAGTCGATGGAGCTTGGATTTGATAAAAAAAATTCTCGTGAGTTAACGGAGAGAGGATGGTGATCGATAGCAGCGATGATGGAAGAGGTGGAGTTGTACCGTTTGGTTTTTGTGGATCGGAAGAAGAAAAGAGGACTGCAGTAGCCATGGTGTTGCTGCCATGATGGAAGTCAAGAGAGATGGTTTGAGTATGTGTAGCTGATGTTAGATGGAGTTGGATCGAATGGGTCTTGGTTGTGGTGGCTTACTGCCGGTGTTGGAGGAGTTGGACGACTAAATTCAAATGGCAGCGAAGTGACAATGGAGAAGAGCTCGTGGTGATGGGAATGAATGGTTCAGGGGATGCTGTTGTTACTGGTTCTTTGATGGACAGTGAGGGTGCTTTTCAGATAATGGAAATGGCGATACTATCCTATTTTTTCTAGGTTTTCGAAGGTTACAAAACTCTATATAGAGAAGGGCTAATGGAGTGTTATTGGTTGGAGTCGATGATAAGCAATGGCGTTGAATGCATGGCGTGGACGAATAGCTTGTTCATGTTAGTTTATCAAATTTAAGCATGCTTCATGTTCTAGTTTCATTTACTAGGTTTAGATAGCGTTTGGTTCTTGAAAGTTTAGAATTGTTTAAAGATATAATTTAATCCAAGAGATGAGTGGGACATTATGCTACAACTATATTTAACACCCATTGGAGAAACACCTTAGCAGATCAAGCCCAATAGGATTTTGATCCAAACTACTTACACGAACAGAACTAAGTCCGTGACTTTGGGTTTTGGCGATATTTGGCCAGGCTTTTCCACTCTTGTTGCACTATCCTATTTTTTCTAGGTTTTCTAGTTTCTTCAGGAGGAGGTTACAAAACTCTATATATAGAGAACCCTTAAAATGCAATGGACCCATGCACACATTTTTTGAACAATTTTGTACTTCTCAATATGGAGGAAAATCTCGGAAGCTTCAAAAAAATAATGCTAGGAGTGTATTGCATGATAAACCATATAGCATTGATTATGAATTTCCTATTGTTGAAGACTCTCCTTCCATTGAACAACTTAATGCATTTTTAAAATGAATTTGATTCATTTACAAAATGTAGGAAAGGAGGAATTTAGGATGATGGGACTAGAAATACTACGATTTTAAATAAGAAATGCAATGGAATGATGTTTCTTCTAATGTTCCATATACATGTGATGTGGTTACTAATCTTGACTCCCGTGAAGAGAGCATGCTACACAAATTGTTTGTGACTTAGAAAATGTTGAATCTTCTGTAGAGACACCAATGAAACTATGCATGAAAATAACTTTAATGTGTCAAATTGGGTTTGATGCATTTTATTTGGATTTTTTTATGACCACCGTAGTATGGGTCTTTTGTAGATCCTTTGTGTTTTTGCATTTTTTCATAATTTCAAGAGAAAGGCTTAGTCAAGACCAACCCAATAGTTAGGATTGGATTTGTTTCACTTGAGGACAAGTAAAATTGTAGGTTTGGGGTATTTGATTTATGCACTATCCTATTTTTTCTAGGTTTCTTTTCTAGTTTCTTCTAGGATTTTCTAACCAAATATTGATCTTTAGATTAGTTGTGCTTTAGACAATTAATGCTTTGGAGGAGGTTACAAAACTCTATATATAGAGAACCCTAGGCACAATTTTATTATCTTGATATCTTCTTGACAACATATCTTCTTTTCACTTGGTGTTTTTCTCCCCTTAGGGAGAACTATCTCTTTTCTATTTTTATTGTAAGGATGAATTCAAAGTTCTAATGTGAAGCTCAATTATTTTGCAAGTTTGTTTCAAGTTTTAAATTGATTCATTGTGGATTGTTTTTACCATATCGAAGTTTTATGATTGGTTCTTAGATTGGTTTGGGTGCGCAACCAGATTAGTTCATTAATCATTCTAATGCTAGTAGAGAGTTGAGTCGACCTGTAATTGTCTCTTATCTCCTACACAAGTAGAAATCGCAAGACCTTACGGAGGAATTCTGTGGAGCAATTGTGAGTAAAGACAATACCAGTAAGTGGACCGAGCGTATCGAGTTTTACTGCTGGTATCAAACCTAAATTCACAAATCTTAATGATTTCTAGGAATTACATCTTGTAGTCGAGCGCTTCCGTGTCAAGGTGGTTCTTTTGAATAGAATCCGGTAGTCGAGTGCTTCCATATCCGGTGATACAAGGAGTTTTTGGGGATTGCTAAGCATACCTGCTTTCCTACGGTTGGTGACAATTGTTTCTAACAAGAGATAAACGGGTACAATGTTGAGTTAACGGTTAGTAACTGCGAAGGATTTCTTCAATATATTTATCTTATTATCCTTATTTTATATTTTCGCCGATTTAGATAACATATCTATTGCATTACTCTTCGTGGGAACGATCTCTTACTACCGCTATATTATATTTAATTAGTGGGAAATATAATTTTATTTTGTTGAGTAAACGACGCTCACCAAAATTGGCGTCGTTGCCGGGGAGTAATTGTTAATTGGTATGTTATTCTTTTTGGCGTAAAGGTTTTGTGGGTATATCTCTCGTAAGCCCTCACGAGACTATAACCCGTCCACTAGGGACACATAGGGGTTTAAAGGCTTGTTATTCATGCAAAGAGTAACCGTATCCTCACGACATGAAGTTGTATTTTATTTTTGTTTTGTTTTGTTTGCTCGAGGACTAACAAAGTTTGGGTGTGGGGGAATTTTATAGGTGTGTAAAAACACCTCTTTAAGTATCGATTGGTTATGCTTTCTTAGCTAGTTTTCTTGTGAAATTGTATTATTATCTTTCTTTTTATATTTTACGGGAATTTTGGAGCTTATTCCCGAAAAGAACAAAGAATCGTCCAATTTGCCAAAAAGAGAGACGGAATTATCATTGCATGACGGGCAGTCGCGTAGGTGTATCGGACGCTAGAAGCTCGCGTTAATGAACTCACTAAATTGGTGGTGCCTCTGTATCTAAAGAGAGTTATGAGCTATTGGGTTGTATGGGATGTGCAATAGACAAGCCCATTAAGAGAAGCAGTTTAAACAAGCCTGGCAGGGAATGTTTAAGAGCAACAGTTTAAGAGCAGATGGAGGTGCTGCTGGTTATAATGGCACTAAAATTAATGGTCTTGGCATGAGGCTCGGTGATGATTAATAGTCTGAGGGTCGTGACAAAAGTCCAAAGAACATTTAAATGAGAGTAAAATGGTTGCTGTTATTCAATGACGATACATGGAAAGTGGAACTGCTACTGTCTGCGATTGGCAGATGAAGGGATTAATGTGAAGTTGTTCTTGATGGCAGATACGGACGTAAGGTTGAGGAGAGCTCCAGCCTGTGATAACAAGAGATGGACGTGACTGGCAGTTGAGACTCGAGTGATTGAAGATTCCTGAGATAAATAAATTGGCAGGAATGCAGATGCATGGAGCTAATGATGTCGAAAATCAATAGACGTAGACATGTGCTGGGAGTAATCGAGTTGAGTCTGCACGACATGGCAGTCGATGGAGCTTGGCTTTGATAATGCTGTTACTCGTGAGTTAACGGAGAGAGGATGGTGATCGATAGCAGCGACGATGGAAGAGGTGGAGTTGAACAGTTTGGTTTCTGTGGATCGGAAGAAGAAAAGAGGGATGCAGTAGCCATGGTGTTGGTGCTATGATGGAAGTCAAGAGAGATGGTTTGAGTATGTGTAGATGCTGTTAGATGGAGTTGGATCGAATGGGTCTTGGTTGTGGTGGATTACTATCGGTATTGGAGGAGTTGGACGACTGAATTCAAATAGCAGCGAAGTGACAATGGAGCAGAGCTCGTGGTGATGGGAATGAATGGTTCAGGGGATGCTGTTGTTACTTGTTCTTTGATGGACAATGAGGGTGCTTTACAGATGATGAAAATGACGATAGTAGTGTTGAGATGGTCTAATGGCGTGTTATTGATTGGAGTAGATGATGAGCAATGACGTTGAATGCATGGAAATATTGATGGACGCTGCATGCTGGCGTTTGGGCTGAGATGAGTGGGACGGCTAGATTTAACAGCTGCAGAGAAAGCCCAATAGGCTTTTGAGCCAAAATACTTACACGAACAGAACTAAGGCCGTGACTTTGGGTTTTGGAGATATTTGGCCAGGGTTTTGCAAGCTACCTTATACAGGGTTTGATGCACGGGACACAATTTCAAGAGGATGTGCACTTTCCAATTTTTGCTAGGTTTTCTAGTTTTGAGGAGGTGCACTATCCTATTTTTGCTAGGTTTTCTAGTTTCTTCAGGAGGAGGTTACAAAACTCTATATATAGAGAACCCTAGGCACAAATTTATTATCTTGATATCTTCTTGACACATATCTTCTTTTCACCGTTTTTCTCCCCCTTAGGGGGAGAACTATCTCTTTTCTATTTTTATTGTAAGGATGAATTCAAAGTTATAATGTGAAGCTAAATTATTTTGCAAGTTTGTTTCAAGTTTTAAATTGATTCATTGTGGATTGTTTTTACCATATCGAAGGTTTATGATTGGTTCTTAGATTGGTTTGGGTGCGCAACCAGATTAGTTCATTAATCATTCTAATGCTAGTAGAGAGTTGAGTCTACCCGTAATTGTCTCTTATCTCCTACACAAGTAGAAATCGCAAGACCTTACGGAGGGATTCTGTGGAGCAATTGCGAGTAAAGACAACACCAATAAGTGGACCGAGCGTACCGAGTTTTACTACTGGGATCAAACCTAAATTCACAAATCTTAATGCATTCTGGGAATTACATCTTGTAGTCGAGCGCTTCCGTGTCAAGGTGGTTCTTTTGAATATAATCCGGTAGTCGAGCGCTTCCGTATCCGGTAATACAAGGAGTTTTTGGGGATTGCTAAGCGTACCTGCTTTCCTACGGTTGGTGACAATTGTTTCTAACAAGATATAAACGGGTACAATGTTGAGTTAACGGTTAGTAACTGCGAAGGATTTCTTCAATATCTTTATCTTATTATCCTTATTTTATATTTTCGCCGATTTAGATAACATATCAATTGCATTACTCTTCGTGGGAACGATCTCTTACTACCGCTATATTATATTTAATTAGTGAGAAATATCTTTTAAATTTGTTGAGTAAACGACGCTCACCACTTATCCATATTTTTTCAACATCTATGCGATAATATGATAAGTATAAACTCTCTTGCAAGAATTAAACCTTATGACATTGCCGTCTTGCGATGAAATCGCAGGACGTCTTTACACTTTCACATAAAAAACCATTGATCTCATCTTAACTTTTCTCTTATGGATTGTTGCCTCTGTATAATTTTTGTCACGCGACAATATGACAGGCCTAAATATTCTTGCGATCATAAAGCACCATAACATTGCCGTCTTTAGACACTTATCAGCTCCCTAATGGGGGGTGCCGCCCTTATCTTCCCCCTGGTTACCCCTTCAAAGAAGGCACATCGGCCATACAAGACTAGATCCTCCCATCCAGATTTACCAGCAACCAGTTGTTTTCGCAGCCTCTTATCCTTTATGCCTATATGGCTTATAGTTACAAGACTGCACCCTAATTGGGGTTTTCTTCAGGCCAAGTGCATCATAGCCAAGACTTACCAAGGATGGCCAGAGTAGGTTCGTCTGTCCCGGGCACCCTTGGATCAACCGTGTACCTCAGCGCCTTAGTCATATTCTGCACTTCTTAGAAGAGATCCTCGGACATCCAACCAGGGTATAACCTTATAAAGCTGGAAATCCAAGGTCTCTCTCCCGGATATGTTTTCTTTAACCCCGTCATCTGCATGACTCAGGTTCCAGCAGTGGTATAACCTTATCCCTGAGTCAAGTAAAGAGATTCCCCCTCATATTACGTACTTTAGGTCTTACATTTGCCTCTTGCGAGATTGTACTTGCGAACTAAGGTGTACCCCATAAAGGTTTGTCCCATTCTTTTAATCTCTGCGAAATTTTAATCGCATTTCTCGCGAGTATTATAACTCTGATAAAATTTCTGTATTCTGAACTTCTCTTTTCTTGTTCACCTTTTCAATTTTATCTCAAAATACTTTTTCAAAACATTTTCTTCAAACAATTCATCCATAAATTTCTTAAAATCCAACATTTTACCTTTCTACTTACTACTTTCTGGTTCTGCTTTTCTGTTACGTTGTGTTGCTTTTTCTTTATCCGCGACACGCTCGCCATCAATTTCCCCTCGTCGCTCTATTGTATCAATCATCAACCTTTCACATCTCTGCCGTTGCTTAATGTTGTACTTCCAATTGTTATTCTTCTCAGCTCTTTCCTCGCAAGATTTTATATCAATCTCATAACATTTCTTGATTTCTCCCCAATCTCCCTTGATGACTCCAACACCATTAGGATGAGGAAATTTAATACACTGATGAAAAGTAGATGCTACACCTAATATCCCATGTAGCCAAGGTCTAACAATCAGGGAATTGTAAGGTGATTCAATGTCAACAACACAGAACAAGATCTTTGAAGATATCCCCTTTAATGGAATCCGCATTGCAATTTCCCCTTTTGGTTTGTTAGCTGTTCCATTAAACACATAAATTTTATATGTTGACGGTATCAAATCCTCATCTTTTCCACCCATGGTTCTGTAGGTATGATAGAATAAGATGTCAACTGAACTCCATGTATCTATTAAAACCCCGTTGATGGCCCAAGAGTCTTCAGTTTCATCATCATTTTCTTCATCTTCTTCTTCTACTTGTTTTGGATTTATCTCTAATCTTATCACCAATGGGTTATCATGCTGCTCGCCAGGCTCTGGTACTTCTTGTGCTGTAAAAGATATAGTTTGATTTTTCCAATCATCTAATGGCGAGGCTCTCATAATATTCATTATCTCTCTTCCATTTGTGTCTCTCGCAAAGAATCTGCTTAGAACATTGTCATGGAAATCCTCAATAGTTCTGTATGAATGTACAATGGAATTACAAAACAAATTCTTTGCTTTAGCCCCAACTTCTATTACGAATGTTTATGCTCCTTTTACATCATTTACTCTGCAAATTTCTGGTGCTGGCGGTAATTGCTGAGATTGTGGATGTCCTACTAGAAAGTGATTTAGCTTCCCCTGATCAATCATCCTTAAAATTATCCTCTTCATATTCTTGCAATCATTTACTGAGTGACCATGAAAGTGATGGTAAGGACAAAATTCTTGACTTCGATTATTTGGATGTGGATCTTTTCCCATATTCCATGGTGATGGTATATTTTCCATCAAAATGATAGCTTCCCATATTTTTTCTATACTAGCATTTAGAGGTGGCATCTTAATTTCTTCCCATATTATCTTCTGATTACCTTGGATTCTGAAATTGTTTTTCCTCTGACCACCATATGTTTCTTGTGGTAGATCAAGTCTTTGGATTTTGTTATTTCCTCCACGATTGTAATAATTCTTCTCCCTTTCATACTCTTCTTGATCTCGACTACCCATCGCTACTAACTTCTGCTGGTTATCAATCACCACTTTCTCTTGTTGTGTCTGCGAGCTGCTCGCCACATTGTTAATCATTTTAGGAAGTAAACTCCCATTTGCTTCTACTGAACTGGTATTCGCGATTGGATATGATTCCATCTCATTTTGTTTTTCCTCCAAAGCAATGTATTCCTCCTGTAATTCCCGCAGCTCTGTCATAGTGATTGTATTCTTGATTCTGAAAATTTGTATGTATAACAGATTGGTCGCGAACATTGCATTGATAAAATACAAGATAAGATATCTCTCGTCTACTCTTCCTTCCATCTTGCTGCACATTGTCTTCCATCTTATGGTTAAATATTTCAGACTCTCGCCAACCCTCTGCTTTAACCTAAACACATCTTCAATACCTGGCCGCGATGAATTGTTGCTTATATATGCTCCCAGAAATGTAGCTTGCAAATGATCAAAAGAAGTTATAGTATTTTTTGGAAATCCCTCAAACCATTTTAGCGCCTCGCTGGTTAATCTAGATGAAAAATATTTGCATAATACAACATCATGGTTTTCCCATTGTAGCATACATCTAACATAAGCCTTAACATGTTGTACGACACAGGTAGTTCCATAAAAAATGCTGGTTAATGCTGGTAAGTTTCCCTTTGGAGGTATTCCTCTTAAATGTACTTCTTGAGTGAATGGATTTCTTGCAGCTTCTTCAATAGCTTCATCAAGTTGCCTTTTACCTCCTTCTCTTTTGTTATTTATTATTCCCCTCATCTCTGCTAATTCTCTTAAGATTTGCTTATTCGCAGTTGAATTTGGTTTCATCGGTCTTTTCAATACAGCTTCCCTTCTCCTGCGTTCATGTACTTCTTGTCTTGCGAGATTTTGTGTATCTTCATCTACATCAACATTCCTTCTTCTGCGATCTTCTGCTTCACCTTCTTCTTGCATTCGCAGCTGATTATACTGTTTATTTTCTTCTATGAGAATTTCTTCATTTCTCTTCGTTGTCCTTCTATTCTCCTTTGTATTCTATCATACTCTTCCTGAATATTATTATTATGGTGATTTTTGCGCACGTCTCCTTTCTCGATTCTCATGGTTATTTTTTCATATTGCCTTGGAATTCTTGTTCTTCTACTTCTTCTATTAACCTTTCTCTCTCACAAGCTAGGGGTGCTTGATCAGCATAATGCATCTCAATTTCATCCTTAATTATTATTCGATTTCTTTGAATCTCTCACCCATGTAATATTCTTCTACCTTCTTCTCGATTTTCTTCACCATTTTGATTATTTCCATCCTCTTGATTTCCATTATTGCGTCTATCTTCCATAGCTTCACCACGCGGATCATAGCGATCTTCAATTACCTCTTCTTATCTATGACGTTGCTCTTCATTTGGATTTTGTCTTTCTTCTCGAGTATTTTCTCTAGCATTTCTCATTGGGGAATTTTGTGTTGGATCTTCTCTAAATGACCTGGAATTCGATCTAACAATACTTTTTGATCTTCTACTTTGTAATCTCAAATTCTCCATTCTCAACTCATGATTTTGTCTTGTTAAATTTGCACGTTCTTCCGCCTCTAATCTTCTTTCCTCCTGTATTCTTTGTCTTAGATCACCTACTGTTTCATTTTCACCTTCTCCATGAATTAATCCTTCAACCATTCTTTGATTTATTTCTTCTCCTCTTTCGTCTCTTAATTGTTAATTTTCTGCTTCTTCCATTGAATCCGATCTCCAAGTATGCACACTCACCCTATCATAATCCACATTTCTAGCTTGTATTTGTGTTTGTTGATTTAGTTGTGGAATTTGACTTTATCCTTCAATCCTCGTTCTATTTCTTCTTGTTCTTATCCTTGAAGATTCTCCTAATTCATTTGTTTCTCCACCTGCAAGTCTTTTACTCTTCCTCCTCACAGTTGTTGGTGGTTTTGATGTATTTCTTCTTCTTCTTCCAGCCATTTCTTTAATTCTAACAATTTCTTCAAATCTTCAAGTTGTAATTAGAGATTTTTTAGCTTGATTCTCCCTATTTCTAGCGCCAAAATGTAGTTGCAGGAAATCCCACACTACACCCTTGTTATGATCTTGCTATAATCAACTCACAATTGAAGATTAAAAACAACACTTTTATTATTTTGTTCTCAGAAATGTTTACAGAAATGGAAGAAATCAAGATTACAAATATTCTCTTGAAGTTTCTCTCTCCTCAAGACTCTTTCAACTCTAAAAAATACATCATCATTTTCTGGACATATTGGATCTCTATTTATAGGGTAGTTACATAATGGACGACAGCTAAGTCTTCCTTTTATCTCGGATTTACACTGCGGTCATCATCGTGACAACCATGACTTTCCTTCTCGCTAATTTTATAACTATCGCAGGTAAACACATGCTCTTTACATGTTTCTTCATTCGTCAGTCATTATGTCATTCCTTAAGAAATTCTGCAACACTCGTCAGATGTTGTTGAAGTACTCGCGATGTTCTCGCAGAAATGTTGTTAATATCCATAAGTGTTGTTAATATCGCAGGAATATCGTTGTGGCGATATTCTGGTCCTACAGTTAGGGTTGTAAAGGAAACATGACTTGTTCCGGTGAGTCGCTTTGGTTTCTTTTGTACAGGGGAGAGATCGGTACCTTCCTTGGGTCAGATGCACTCCCTTTCATTATACGGAAGCTTCCCTCAGATGTATGCGATAACCATCGTTGATTGCTATCCCGAAATAGTAGCCTTATTAAGGGGTAAGTAAAGACTTCTTTTCTCCTGGGATTCTGTCGACTTGCGAGATTATAAAGAATCATCTCACGCAGTTGTTCCTTCCATATCTCTGGTACTGCTCCGCACTTATCTGATCTCCTGATCGACTGATTGATTTTTTTTTATAACTTTTCCTTATTTGCAGTTTAACATGGAGGCGGTGGACGACCATCATATCACCTCTCCAGAAAGAATCTTCAAAGTAGATAAGCCCGAAACCCATGCGCACGAAGAAGTAATGGCTAAGATCGACCTTCCACTTCGCGAAGTTGGCCGCGCTATACAGTGGATGTCTATTTTGCACCTGCATATTGTCAGAGGACGTATCTGTGCCCTTTCAGCTGCGATTAACATGGAGGAGCGGTGGAGACGCGAGGAAGCATTGCAGGCACCAGTAAGCGCAAGGGCAGAGAGATTTGCATCGCGGTTGAAGAGGCGGAGGGTTGAGCATAAACGACCTTCAAATGAAGATAAGTGCGATTACCCAATCCAGGATGGCATGATAATTCTCGATTCCAGCACAGACAAACTTGAATGTTTGAAAGAAACCGGCACGACTCCTGATGATGTGTGATAGGTGTAGAATACATCTAATTTTATATTTAGTATTTATGCTTTCTTTGCTATTTTTCGTGTGAATTATGTATCTTATATTCACTTTTGAGTTTCATAGGTGTTTTGGAGTCATTATGTGCAAAAGAAGGAGAAAAGGTCTATTTTGAGCGTAAAGAGAAAAAAACTGTCAATTCGCTGGCGACATTTGGAACAGGCTAGAGTGTTGCAAGAGGATCTATGCTGGAAATTAAACTGTCAGTCTCTTAGAACTGAAAGTTGAACAGAGAATTAGGCTGTCGGTTATCTGAAACCGACAAGCCACACAAATGAGCTGGTTACCCCTTATCTGTCGGACTTGGGTGGATGTATCCACCTTTATTTCTTACACAATCCTAAATCGAGAAATATTCTTTTCTCTCCCAAATCATTAGCAGAGTTCAAAATTAGAGGAAAAGCAAGAAAGCTGCACATCAGCCATGAAACCGAGAGAAATCCATTCTCTCAGTCATTCCGGTGACTGGAATCTAGGGCAATTGAATGTGAATCAGAGATGAGCAAGCTTGATACGGTGGCTGCTTTGATTAGGCTGAATTATTTCAGAGACACAGAAGAGGAGAATGGTAGAGAAGCTACATGGAGAGAGAGAGATTGATGCAGAGTTAGGGTTTCTGTTGGACTTTGCTGCTGCGTTCGATTGAAGACGATGGTGGAGGAATTGAAGATTATTAATGAAGCAATTAACAGCTGTGTTGATGAATAAAGTTGGGTTGAGATCGGTTGTGGGTTGGATTGTGAACTGAGATTTCAACATGAAGAAGAACGAAGAAGAACTAGATGTTGAATCGAGAAATTAAGATGATGGGTTTCGGTGGATTAAGGTGAAGAATGATGTTGTGAATCGAATTAGGGATCTCTGATTTTAAGAGTTTGTGCGGCTAATATTCTTATGTGTTTTAGATGAAATTGATGAGACGAGAAAATTGAACTCAGGGAGGCAATTTAGCATTGATGTGTTAGGTCTGTGGTCTGGTGGTGATTTTGGAATGGAGGAAATTGGCCTAAGATAGAAGCAAGTAACTGAAGTTAGGCTGGTGGCAGTAAGGCACTGCAATGGACTGAATTGCAGGGACGCTATTGAGGTTAGCTGCAGGAGCTTGTTGCAAGGACGGGTGCGACTGGAATGCGATTCATGTGGCCAGGAGAGCTTGGTTTTGAGGTTGTTGTGCTGGTCAGTATGATAACAATAGAGAGCAAGGGACTGGCGCATGTGTTCGAGTTTGCCGCTGGAAGTTATTGTTGCTACAGGATGTAGGAGTTTCAGTGAGTAAGTTGCTGCTGGAATTGCAGGTGCAATCTGACACAGGGAATAGTGGTGAAGCTAATCATGTTATGTTTCAAGCATATTCTGGTGATAGGTTATTGATCAGTGGCAGATGCAATGAAATTAGATGAATGCCTAGGGTGTTTCAGAACTGGTGTAAGTGGTGAAGAGAGTATTGCAGTTGATAGGTGTGCAGGTGCAATAGTTGGCATTGGAGAGAGTTAACTCATTGGATTGTGGAGTCATGTGCAAAATGGAAATGCAGGGGAAGATTAGTTGTTGCAGGTTTGCAAGAATGGAGAATGAGACAGTAGCTGAGCTCATATTACAGGTGGTATTGGAAGTGTATCTGAATGAATGGCTAGGCCTGGAGCATCAGTCTTGCCATGGCCTGGTTTTACAAGTTACAAGAAGAAGAGTTATTTCGAAACTTGGTGAAGAATGGTGGTATTTATTAAGGCCATGTGATATGAATTGAGGCAACAAAGATATGCAGGTGACTGGGGTTTCAAAAATGGAACTTCGCACTGGTGGAACTGCAGGAATGGATTGCACAGCCATGATAGCTGGTTATGATGCAGAGTGGTACAACACAGAGAATACACAACCATGTTGGCCTGGCAACTCAGCCCAGTTTGACCGAGCTGACTCAGTAATTTGACTCAGTGACTCACATTTCTGACTCAGTGTATTTTGACCAAGTTGACTAACAGAAGACCGTTAAGTCAACGGTTATCTTTAACGATGGACTGAAGGAATATTTCGTCGACGGAATATCATCTCAGTTAGCCGGCATTGACTAATTCCGGCGACCGGTGATCGGATTCCGACGAACTTCCGGCCAAATCCCCAGTTTTCCAGCGAGCGATTTGGGACAGAATTTCTACACGGGTTTCTCTCACTTGTGGGCTTGGTGGACCTCTATCTATTGGACCTTTGGAGGCTAGACCTAATTTTGGAACAAGAAGACATATAAAAGAGAAGACTTTTCTCTAACCTAAGATTATCTTATATCATATATCTTTTCTTATATCATATATCTTTTCTTACATCTCTTTTTCTACTTTGTTCTAGGGTTTAGAAACATGATAGGTTTTCTCTTCCTTCTTGTTATGAACTCCATTAATATGAGTACCTAGTTTTTATTATTGGTTAAAGATGTAGTTGGATTTTGAAAACAAGTTTTGATCTTTATGAGTTAGTTTTCTCTTAATATTATCGTTTGATTTCTACTGATTATAATAATTGCATGATTGATGTAATGCAATATGATTGAATGTTTGTTTGGTTGAGTCTAGAATTGATTGAACACACATCTTTATCTATAGCTATTTTAGGGTTTTCATCGAGGGATAACCTTGAATATGAGTATCATGATATGATTATAGTTTGTAGTGATACATCCTTGTAATGATATGTAGAAGTTAACCTTTTTTCGAATTTTCATGCGCAATGTATGATAGTTGCATTGATTAGCCTATTTCTGAAACTTAATGCTCCTAGGAATTGAACTTGATTAGCGCAAGGCGTTGAGTTATTCTTTAGGTAGAATTAACATACACATCTCTAATGTGTGTGTTGATGACTTGGGAAATTTACGGAGTATTCTTGCAATAAGGTATTCTAGGGCTTTTGATGATAGCGAGATTAAATACGAATTCTATTCATATATTCAACACTTGCTTACAATTGAAGATGAAATATGAAACCAATATTCTCACAACCTTGATTTACGTGTGTACTTTTTATTGTTTTGCTTTTATTTTCCTTTAGTATATAAAAATAAAAAAAACCACCGGTGTTTTATATAGCAAACCGAAACAACGAGACAACCTAGACCTCTCTGTGGGATCGATCATTTCTTTCCCTTGCTATATTTATATTTTGAGTAGTAAGAAAGTGCTAATTATTTTTGACGCATACGACAGCGATCAAATTTTGGCGCCGTTGCCGGGGAGGCAACGGTTGTCACGTGTTTTTGGTTTCTTATTTTTGTTTTTTGTTTTGTTTTTAGTTTTTCTTATTTTCTGTTTTTTAATCTCGTTTTGAGAATCTTATTTCAGGTACCAATTTCTATGGATGGAGCATATTGGAATAACGGATACGGTTTTCAACAACCTCAACAATATGACAACTACCAATTCCAGGGGTATAATCAAAACCAATTCATTGGTTATGACCAATATTCCATGAAACCTTATGGTTTTCCTCAACAACCTTATGGCGGGTATGAACAACCACAAGGATGGGAAGATTCTTATGCTCGTGAACAACAAGTCTCTAACTTGTTAGACAACTTTTCCAACTTTGTACGACAATAGTTTCAAAAAGCTAAAGAGACTAGAGATGAGCAACTCCAAGAACTTCGTGAAGGTATTGCTAACTTCCGAAGAGGCATTGATCAATGTAAGGAAGGTATGTATAATTCTAATGTGCATATAGGTTGTGATGATTTGATTGATGCTAATGTTGAAAAAGGCCAATCCTTGGGCACTTTCGTTGATAATTGTGTATCTCACTCAACTCTTGATCTTAATAATGATCATTCGCCTATTATGAAGGATGAGTTAGAGTTTAGAAACACTAAATTCAGCGATGAAGAACCTTATGTTAACTATGAAAGTGACGGTTATTATGATACATTGCTTGAAACGACTCATGGTGACAACAAATAGGAGTGTACAGTGGAATCTTTTTGGGATCAAGATGAAGAAGAGGAATATGATGACACTAGTGTAGCTTACTCAAGCATTGATCTTTATAACGATCAAGAACCTATTCAAAAGGTAGAGCTTGAGGATTATGCAATGAGTGTTCTAAAAAAGTTCCTTATGGACAGAATTGAATCCGCAGTGGAGTATGTGCCTTACAACAACAAAGAGTATGTTGAGAATGTGACCGTTATGACCAATATTATGGAAGACCCAATTGAGCTTGCGAATGATTGTAACGATGATGTCGATACCGAGATTCCGGTTAAGGCATAAACGGACGAAGAATGGTTACAAGGTTTGATAGAGGACCATGATATACAAGAGGTGAATAATTCACTTGAGTTTTTCAAGGATGAAGAAGATTCCGTAATACAAGAGATTGTGCAAGGTTTGTCTAACCCTTTGCATATTGTTTCTTCTCCTTTACCTCTTATTGGTTTGAATGTATGTGCTTCGAAAACATTGTTAGATGACTTTGTTTCTCGATATCCGCCGTTAGAAACATTTGATTCTCATACTATGTAGGTTTGTGAACAAGACACCATGGAAGTACCCGACTTCTATATTCTTTATTCACTTTCAAGTGTGGACAAGAATAAGTGTGGGGGAAACTTTTATCGGTTCATAGCTTTATTTATGTTTTATATTACTAATATTTGTGTGAAGCTAGTGTTTACAAAATAGGTGCTATGGGTGGATCCCCAAATTTTCCGATTATTGGTGTATGGGGAATTCAACTTGCATGTCGGGCTGACGACTTTAAACCAAGCGCTAATGGGAGGCAACCCACTGGTTTTGTGTATCTATGTCTATTTTTTTTTAAGTCTTTTATCTTTATTTTCTTATTTTGGATATTTGCATATCAAAACTCCAACTTTTAGAGATATTTGAACAATCTAGAATAAGCACTAGCCTTTCTAAGTAGATGGAATTTTTTCTTGGCGGTGAGGTGTATATATTGGCTGAGTTGGGATTAGATGCCAACTAAATAGCTTGTTTAGTGTTTATTCTCTATTGTTCAGAAATAGCTATGAGTTGGAGTAATGAGTTTTTATCATGCATCTTCTTTTCTTATTGTGTATATATATCATGTTATGAATTTCCCATCTTGAACTTTACTTTGAATGACTAAATTTACATTGAGGACAATGTAAAGTTTAAGTGTGGGGGGGGCATTTATATGTTTGCATAGTTTGTTTTAGTTTGTTTTATGCCTTTAAAAAAAAATCAGAAAAATAGAAAAACCAAGAAAAAAATTGTGTTTTTTGAACTCCGAAATCTAAAAACTTGTGCTTTTAGGATGACACCATTAGTGGATGGAACCATTTTGATTGCAGGGGTTGAGGAACCAATTAACTAACAAGAACGGACATAGCTCATAAATCACAATTAATATGATAGTTGTTACCATATCTCGGAATATCACCATATCACATTCTATTTTTATTTTTTCATATTTATCTATTGTTCTCTAAGTGTTTTGGTGGGTCACTAAACATCGAATTGTTATTACTGCTAGGATGAAATAGAGTGATTGAGTTACTAGAAAAAGAAAAAAAAAAGAGACCGACCAATTAGACCAAACGGAATAAAGAATGACACTTGGATAGCATTATGTGTGAAACGTAGTCCCTGTCTCCGTCGCCTAAACAAGCGTGGAATGCAGGATCCAAGGTAACTATCATGTACTTGCTGACAAGAAGCATGCGCTTTGATCCAAAAGATCTAATCATGTTGTCTAAAAAAAAAGTGAAAAGTAAAAAGAAAAGAAAGTATATATTGGTTGAATAAAGTCACTTCTGGTTCCCTTGTATATGCCAGTGAGTTGATGTAGAATTAAAACTAGTAGCTCAATCCAATAGGATGCATAGGTTCATCTTGGCAGTGACCTTCAGACAAATATGGGAAACATCGATCACTTGTGAACATTCGCCAACATCTACATCTATATCCATCTTCTTAATATTTTCATTGTGATTGTGGTTTGTTAGTTTTCGAGTATTGTGGCTTGTTCGACTATCTAATTAAAGCTTTATTTACTAATATATGAATTGAATTTGTACAAGGTACCTCCTCTTGTAGTCGTTTTGGATTCGTTCATTGATTTGTCACAAATAGACGGAGTTGGAAATATAGGTTTTGTAGGCAGACCTCTTGTAAACCTTCACGAGACTATAACTCGTCCACTAGGGACACCTAGGGGTTTAAAGGCTTGTTATTTATGCTAAAAGTGACCGTAACCTCGACGAGACGGAGTTGTATGTATGTTTTAGAATTGTTTTGTTTAATTTGCTCGAGGACTAGCAAAGTCTAAGTGTGGGGGAATTTGATAGGTGTAGAATACACCTAATTTTATATTTAGTATTTATGCTTTCTTTGCTATTTTTCGTGTGAATTATGTATCTTATATTCACTTTTGAGTTTCATAGGTGTTTTGGAGTCATTATGTGCAAAAGAAGGAGAAAAGGTCCATTTTGAGCGTAAAAAGAAAAAAACTGTCAATTCGCTGGCGATATTTGGAGAAGGATAGAGTGTTGCAAGAGGAGCTATGCTGGAAATTAAACTGTCAGTCTCTTAGAACTGACAGTTGAATAGAGAATTAGGCTGTCGGTTATTTGAAACCGACAAGCCACACAAATGAGCTGGTTACCCCTTATCTGCCGGACTTGGGTGGATGTATCCACCTTTATTTCTTACACAACCCTAAATCGAGAAATATTCTTTTCTCTCCCAAATCATTAGCAAAGTTCAAAATTAGAGAAAAATCAATAAAGCTGCACATCATCCATGAAACCGAGAGAAATCCATTCTCTCAGTCATTCCGGTGACTAGAATCTAGGGTGATTGAATGTGAATCAGAGATAAGTAAGCTTGAGATGGTGGCTGCTTTGATTAGGCTGAATTATTTCAGAGACACAGAAGAGGAGAATGGTAGAGAAGCTACAGGGAGAGAGAGAGTGATGCAGAGTTAGGGTTTCCGTTGGACTTTGCTGCTGCGTTCAATTGAAGACGATGGTGGAGGAATTGAAGATTATTAATGAAGCAATTAACAGTTGTTTTGATGAATGGAGTTGGGTTGAGATCTGTTGTGGGTTGGATTGTGAACTGAGATTTCAACATGAAGAAGAACGGAGAAGAACTAGATGTTGAATCGAGAAATTAAGATGATGGGTTTCGGTGGATTAAGGTGAAGAATGATGTTGTGAATCGAATTAGGGATCTCTGGGTTTAAGAGTTTGTGCGGATAATGTTCTGATGGGTTTTAGATGAAATTGATGAGACGAGAAAATTGAACTCAGGGAGGCAATTTATCATTGATGTGTTAGGTCTGTGGTCTGGTGGTGATTCTGGAATGGAGGAAATTGGCCTGAGATAGTAGAAGCAAGTAACTGAAGTTAGGCTGGTGGAAGTAAGGCACTGCAATGGACTGAATTGCAGGGACGCTATTGAGGTTAGCTGCAGGAGCTTGTTGCAAGGACGGGTGCGACTGGAATGCGATTCAGGTGGCCAGGAGAGCTTGGTTTTGAGGTGGTTGTGCTGGTCAGGATGAGAACAATAGAGATCAAGTGACTGGCACAGGTATTCGAGTTTGCCTCTGGAAATTGTTGTTGCTACAGGATGGAGGAGTTTCAGTGAGTAAGTTGCTGCTGGAATTGCAGGTGCAAGCTGACACAGGGAATAGTGGTGAAGCTAATCATGTTATGTTTCAAGAAGATTCTGGTGATAGGTTATTGAGCAGTGGCAAGTGTAATGAAATTAGATGAATGCCTAGGGTGTTTCAGAACTGGTGTAAGTGGTGAAGAGAGTATTGCAGTTGATAGGTGTGCGGGCGCAGTAGTTGGCATTGGAAAGAGTTAACTGGTGGATTGTGGAGATGTGCAGCTGGGAAATTGCAAGGGAAGATTAGCTGTTGCAGGTTTGCAAGAATGGAGAATGAGACAGTAGCTGAGATCATATTGCATGTGGTATTGGAAGTGTAGCTGAATGAATGGCTAGGCCTGGAGCATCAGTCTTTCCATGGCCTGGTTTTGCAAGTTACAAGAAGAAGAGTTATTTCGAAACTTGGCGAAGAATGGTGGTATTTATTAAGGCCATGGGATATGAATTGAGGAAGCAAAGATATGCAGGTGACTGGGGTTGCAAAAATGGAACTGTGCACTGGTGGAATTGCAGGAATGGATTTCACAGCCATGATAGCTGGTTATGATGCAGAGTGGTACAACAAAGAGAATACACAACCATGTTGTCCTGGAAACTCAGCCCAGTCAGGCGAGTTTGACCGAGATGACTCAGTAATTTGACTCAGTGACTCATATTTCTGACCCAGTGTATTTTGACCAAGTTGACTAACAGAAGACCGTTAAGTCAACGCTTATCTTTAACGGTGGACTGAAGGAATATTCCGTCAACGGAAGAGCATCTCAGTTAGCCGGCGGTGACTAATTCCGGCAACCGGTGATCGGATTCCGGCTAACTTCCGGCCAAATCCTCAGTTTTCCGGCGAACACTTTTTGGACAGAATTTCTACACGGGTTTCTCTCACTTGTGGGCTTGGTGGACTTCTATCTATTGGACCTTTGGAGGCTAGACCTAATTTTGGAACAAGAAGACATATAAAAGAGAAGACTTTTCTCTAACCTAAGATTATCTTATATCATATATCTTTTCTTATATCTTTTTTTCTAATTTGTTCTAGGGTTTAGAAACATGATAGGTTTTCTCTTCCTTCTTGTTATGAACTCCATTAACATGAGTACCTAGTTTTTATTGTTGGTTAAAGATGTAGTTGGATTTTGAAAACAAGTTTTGATCTTTATGAGTTAGTTTTCTCTTAATATTATCGTTTGATTTCTACTGATTATAATAATTGCATGATTGATGTATTGCAATATGATTGAAGTTTATTTGGTTGAGTCTAGAATTGATTGAACACACATCTTTATCTATAGCTATTTTAGGGTTTTCATCGAGGGATAACCTTGAATACGAGTAGCATGATATGATTATAGTTTGTAGTGATACATCCTTGTAATGATATGTAGAAGTTAACCTTTTTTCGAATTTTCATGCGCAATGTATGATAGTTGCATTGATTAGCCTATTTCTGAACCAATGATAAGCGTTGACTTAATGCTCATAGGAATTGAACTTGATTAGCGCAAGGCGTTGAGTTATTCTTTAGGTATAATTCACATACGCAGCTCTAATGTGTGTGTTGATGACTTAGGAAATTTACGGAGTATTCTTGCAATAAGGTATTCTAGGGATTTTGATGATAGCGAGATTAAATACGAATTCTATTCATATATTCAACACTTGCTTACAATTGAAGATGAAATCTGAAACCAATATTCTCACAACCTTGATTTGCGTGTGTACTTTTTATTATTTTGCTTTTATTTTCCTTTAGTATATAAAAATTAGAAAACCCCCGGTGTTTTATATAGGAAACCGAAACAACGAGACAACCTAGACCTCTCTGTGGGATCGATCCTTTCTTGCCATTGCTATATTTATATTTTGAGTAGTAAGAAAGTGTAAATTATTTTTGACGCATACGACAACGATCACTGTGGCCTTTTATGCTCCGGCTGATGATGTTGGGATGAAGTGCGTTGCTACGGAAACATCTGATGCGGAAGCTGAGGAAGATCCAAAAGGAGGAGCATCACCTGCGGAAACGTCTGTCGCAGAAGCTGAGGTAGATCCGAAAGGAGGAGCATCACCTGCGGAAACGTCTGTTGCAGAAGCTGAGGTAGATCCGAAAGGAGGAGCATCAACGGGTGATGGCATTGAAGCAGAACTTGACAGTGGTGCAGGCGCGGTCGACCCCCTTGACGACTAAAACCTTTTTTTTCTTTTTTCTTTCCAAGTATATTCCGTAATTTGTGAACATTTTCCTTGTACTCAGTAGCAGCCGAGTTCAAGGTTTTCTTCTATTTGATTGTTTGAATAAAGGTTTTTGCTTTATAGCCATTTGTCTTGTGTTCCTGATGCAAGATCTTACTGACCTTGCTGGGGTGAGTGGCTCAAAGCTCCTTCCATTTCCATGCACATCTTTTCTCTCGACTCTTTTCAGGATGTTTTTGCTTAGGGTTTTCTTCCTGACCTTCTCTAGTGGGTTGGTTTAGGCTGGACTTTGTGTCTTTAGGGATAAAGAGGTTCTCATATGCAAATAATACTTCAATTAATTTGAAAATTAAAAATCGAAACCCTAACTATGAATGCAAGTATTGCAATCATTTTTTAGAGGAATTACAAATATGATATGGAATTGTAATGGAAAACACACTGGAGGAAGTATCACAGCATCTTAAAGCATGTAGGATGCTGGAAAGTGATAGCACAGTGTTTTAAGTACGGTAGGGTTTGAGCCATCGCGAGTGAATTGTTACGCCTTCTAACTTGTCAGCGTTGATGAGTTTGCAGTAGCCGCCTAGGATGACATCCGCTACCAGGTACGGTTCATCCTCCTTCTCGGTGGGTGAATTAGGTGAGGTAGCCATTTTCACTATAATGGTTCCGACCTTGAATGCAGTTGTCTTCGTTACCAGGTCTCCAATTCCGAATGGTGTTGGACGTGTAAACATCAAGGTCTTGGTTTTGTCGTCTTTGGTCGAGACAGCTTCTAGAATCCTGATAAACTGTTTAAAGGGGCCGGCCTCCCATTCACATCTCTTAGCCAAGGTTGGTTTTTTGGCTAGAGCCAGTCCCCAGGACTTACCAGAATGAGGTGCGGTTGGTTGTAAAAAGGGTTGCATGATGAGACTTACTTGAGATCGGAACCTTTCAACATACGCTGACAGGATCTCTCCGGGAAGTTGTGTCACATTGGCAAGTTGTTGGTGTGGCAACAAACAGTCGTCAGGTCCAGAGGGCGTGTTGGAGATTCTTTCAGGTATCCAAGCCGGTAGAGGACAGACTCCTAGCATTTCCCTGTTGTCATTCAACCAAGGGCGTCCTAGGATCATGTCATAGTTGGGATGATCTTTGACTATGTAGAACTTTTCTTGTGTCTAGGCATCACCCAATTTGACTTCAAGATCAATGTATCCATATCCATCTCTGAGTTCTCCTTCTGGATCCTTAACCACAGTTGGGTGACGAGTAGCTTCCTGCTTCGGAATCTTTGCCGCTCTCAAGGTCTTGACAGTAATGATGTTAAATTCGGAGTCCGTATCAATCAACGCGCTATCGAACTCAACGTTTCTCAAATGAGTGACGGTTAGGAGTCCCCGGTTTCCTTTGCTCGCATCTTTCAGGAAAGACTGGGGTTCTTGGACTGCTTCTGGGTACAAACGCCTGCCTGATACAACCTGGTTGAGAGCCGTAAATATATATTGACGCTGTCCCTTGGAGAAATACAAGATTTTACACAAGTGCTCCATCATAAATTGTACATTCTTGCGAATAGAATCCCCAAAAATCATACAGTTCCTGATAGGATCTCTATGAACACCTTCATTTCCAAGTTGGAGTTCTCTTGTCTCTATCTTTTCCCTAAAGATTTGTTTCAGCCTGTTACAATCTTTGGTTGGATTGTGAACGAATCTATGGTAGCATCATTATTTAGGGTCCGCCATGTCTTTCTCAATTGGAGGACGTCTGATTGGAGGCATCTTGATGGCGTCGTCTTGGATCCACGCTTCTAAGAGTTCTATCACTTCATTCATGGGGAAAGGAAAACCTGTATCTTCGGTGTCTTGTAGAGGAGTTTTTTCCGCTCCTTTCCGAGATGAAGTCTTGTGTGTCGGGGATGCCCGCTTGGTTTGTTGTTCCGTCACTAAAGCTTTCCTTTTTCTCCTCCGCCTACTACACTCACAGAAGGACCAGTGTTGTATTTCTTGTTCGTGAGACGCCTTCTTCCTCGACATTCACGTGAATCTTCACTTCGAACAACTCTGGTTCTTTCTAGCAATGCTGGTGCAGTTTTTGCTGAACGTTTGGCAGCTTCATGGAGTTCAGAGAACGTTTGAAAGCCCAGATTCTCTAATAGAGTTCGGTATATGGGTATCATCCCATTGATGCACAACTCCACCAATTTTCGTTCGGTGACGTTTGGGTCATGACAATCCAGTGCTTGGGTTCTGAACCTCTTAAAGAAGTCGTTGGGATGCTCGTTTTTCCGCTGAAGAATTCTTTCCAGATCTGAAAAGGTGATCTGTTCGGACACGAAGAAATAATTTCTGTAGAAAGCACTGACCATCTTGTTCCAATTGGATATGCTGTTAGGTACGATATTGTTGTACCAGGTGTACGCCCTTCCCGTAAGTGACTTTGAAAATTCTTTTAGGCGGAGAACACGATTATATTCATGCTCCCCCAAAGATTCTAAGAATCGAGAGACATGTTCACGAGCATTACCAGTACCATCGTAGAGGGAGAATTGGGGAGAGGTGTAACCTATGGGAAGAGGAATTCG
This sequence comes from Papaver bracteatum, assembly GCA_023529315.1. NCBI lineage: Eukaryota > Viridiplantae > Streptophyta > Magnoliopsida > Ranunculales > Papaveraceae > Papaver > Papaver bracteatum. The sequence continues at coordinate 218,015 of JAJJWX010002035.1, read as the reverse complement.
CTGCACATATTGAGGGTACGGCGGCTGATGCTGGTGTACATCCGTTCGGTCCCCTTTGCCTCGATTTTGGAGAAGTCGTTCCAGGTCCTATCGTGTAATGAAGTTGGATGGTTGGTTCCTTTCTCTTGGGCGTTCAGGAGAAATGCGAGTTTCCTCATCCGTGTGGGCCAGGATGGAAACATCTCCCCCGGGTTGTCGTGAACCTTGCGGCAATCGTTCAGTCAAAGTTTTGAGGAAAGTGAGTACCTCTTTCTGAGTTGCGGCCATATCTGTTTGGGTCTTAGACAGAACTTCTTGTTTCTCCATTAAGTCTGCAATGGTAATGGGTGGTGGTCCTCCTCTTGTCCCTCCGGCTTCTCGTCCTGATGAAGGAGTGAAAGTTGTTGCTCTGGTGACCGCCGGAGGCGTTACACTTGAGGAGATGTCGGGATTAGCGGATTCTCTAGCTCTGGTGATGGGAGGTGTTACACTTACTGGAATATTTCCTGCTACGCTGGTGCTGATGGTAGAGGTGACAGCTCCACGAGATGTATTGACTATAGTAGCTCCACTGACATGTACATCAACACCGGGAGTGTTATCCACACTAGTTCCATCAGAATTGATTGCTGATCCAGACCTGAGTTCCACCATCTTGAAATGAATTGTTGATTGAATTGGTTCTAAGATATACCCTTTTGAAATTGACAAAATCGAATCGGATTTCGAAAAAATTGACTTTACAACCGAGAGATTAATCTCCCACTGTGGTCGCCAATTGTTTATGGGTGAAAACTATTCCTGCTAATTTTGGTAATTTGGGGTGTGGATGAGGAATGAATCTAAACCTTAAAAAAATGCACTGCGTGGTAAGTGCTTGTAGATTCGAGAGATCAATCTGCGCAAGTCCGTCCTAAACCAAGAAATGGCCGTTCCAGACTTGTTTCGGTCACAAAGTGAAGAAGATGGGGTTGATCTTAGGGAGGGAAGCGAAGAAGGTGTTGAGATTGTGAAGGTGTTCGCTATGTATGACTTGTATCAGAAAGCTAAACTAGCTTGCAGGATGTAAGCTATCAGTTCCGGTGTTTGAATACGATTGTATCAACACTTGCCTCTGTTATCTCGTTTTGTGTCGTTCTTATTGAAAAATAGGGCGGAGAACCTATTTATACAAGTCTTTTGAGCCTTATTCACGTCTCTTGTGGGAAGTGGAGAAAGTGGAGTGATGGAGTAGTGGAGTAGTGTGTTGGTGTCACACGACCAGGCTTGCCCACTTCTCCCATCATCACTAACCATCCATGACTTCCTGACATATTCTTGTGATGGCGCGTTGTGCGCTGCACGCTATAAACCGCCAGACCAATACCCCAGTATGTATCCCCCAGTTTGTGACATGATTGATGTCTTGAATGTGTGGATCGTGGGACCCACAGAATGTAGCATGTAATGCTACGTTATTTAGGAAATTGATACTTGTGAAGTATCGTGTGTATACTATGCAGGTACTGCATCGAATATATTCAGCATGTATGAAGCATCACTGTTTGAGAGTCTCAAAGTAACTTCATGTCCAGCCTACTTCATGTGATGGTTTGGAAGTTGCGCATGCAAACCCTCCCTTGACCGATCACATGGTGTGGAAGAGTGACGGGTGGTGATCAGCATGACGCCACACTGACCAATTAACTCCTGACCAGGGATGTATAGCCAAGCCGGTGAAGTTGGACGGACGAGATGATCTTTGAGACACTCATCTGCGACCGTTGATGGAATTAGGGTTTATGAAAAGGTGCGCAAGCATCACTTTTCATCTTGGTCGAATCCAAGCTTGGGACACAACTTTGGCTATGCCGATCGTGCAAGTGTCTAGATAACATGACGGTGTAGGAGCCCATACCTCATTGTCTCACGAAAGTGTGATATAGGCCATTCAATTCGTCCTGTGAAGTTGTGTGGTTGAGATAAATTTGCGACAGAAAATTGGTGCCGCAAAAGCCGCACGCCGTACCAACTTCGGGAGGGCGTTCCAAGACGACCAGACTTGGTAGGTCTTGGCCAATTGCTCCAACGTGTAGGTAGTAGACTGATGCTCACGCCTATGCCTTACCATCCCACGAAAACATGATATAAGCCACTCAATTCGTCCGGCGAAATCGAGCGGCTGAGATTAGTTTGCAATTTGGAAGGAGTGACCATGCATGTTGGAGGCGTGCGAACCGAGGAGAAAAAGAGAGTTCGGTCTTGGCCGATCAGGTGAGGGGATAGACGGGTCCACGGTGGTCATGTTCGTATGACCGGACCTGCTTTGATCTAATCTCGGACCCTCCATTCGTGCCGGAGAAAATGGACGTTCGTGATTTCAAAACCCTAACTTTGGGTTTCAAGGCCGTGTGTCATGCTCCATTCAGGCGCACAATTTGGAATGACCAACCAGGTATATAAGAGGGTCCATGGGGATTGTGTTGACATACTCTGTGCCCTTTGAATCTACATCTGCACCCTCCATCTATACCTGCGAATATGGATGGTTGAGACAGGGTTTTGCGTCCATACTGCTATGGTTTGGAAATTTTGGCATGCTAGGCCAATCTTTTGGGGAGACCGACCATGCGGGGCCCGTATTGGTTCGGCAGCGGATATTCCATAACTGCTTGGGGGTTATGAAATCGATATGGGATATCCAATCATACTGGTGGAGTTGGATGGTCGTGATCATATCCAGACTGATACGGTCAGTCCGGATGCTAAATAGAGCTAGTATAACACACCGAGATTGGATCAATCGGGAGTATAACACACAAAGAGTTGCAGCATGTACGGGTATTTCGTACATGTTTCATTATAATGGTTGGAGATTCGTGTTGCTCTGATGAGAGCAACACTCAGTCGTCATGCCGCACTGATAATGAGTACAGGAAATACAAGGCTGGTTGAGCATTAATTAATAATGCTGGAAATTCACAGGGTATATGGGATTATTGCTATATGCTCCAACCTGGATGAATTTCGTGTATTTTATTCATAGAATGGGATTGTTGCCACATGCTCCATTCTTGGTGAATTGATAAAGTGAAGGAGTATCCATCACTTATTAATGGCCTTATCTTTTACAAGATGTTAGCGCATAATTTTTAGGGTTTTACAATTTTACCCTTAAATGAAAATCCACCATCAACACCTGTTCCATTCTACCTTTCTAATCTATCGGAATAAATGCTCACTCTATGGAACAATTCCTATGATGGTAAATGTACACGTATGTATATATACTTGAGGTTATTTGAGCCACGACTTTTGTGACAATAACCTTTAACCATGGAAAGGTTCTCATGTTATAGTGAATGAGTTTACGAATCCAACGAGCCAAGAATTACTCAATTCCAAGTTATAACGATGAAGTTATGAGTGATTTAGTAAGAAACAATCCATGGTATGCTTGTAATAGTTCACGGGCTTGGACCCAATTACGTGACTAAAAGGCATTTTTGGTCAAGTTGGTGATGTTTCCTTATCTAGGCAAGTTGGCTATTAATCCAAACATATTTGATTACCATATTAAATTGTTTGTGATTCCTTCCTAAGTTAAAATGTGATCCATTCACATAAATACAATATTTGCTAATTATTTAATTATTTTGGCAAGAGTTGTAACTTAGGAAAGACTCCCATATTTAAGAGAGACTTGAAAAAGGAAAATAGTCAAAACCCTATCTTAGCTTTTAAGCTACCTTATTCACTATAAATAAAGGGTTCATGACTGCTACACGTTTTCATCCCCCTTTGGAAAATTGGTGTTAGCTTCATAAGGTTGTTTTCCATGTCTTCTGTTCTTCGTGAATAAGAGTGAGATAAAAGTCTTTGTATTGGGGATCACAAAGCCAAGTTGAATCTAATCTTCGTGATTGGTTATACAACTTGTAATCTAGGTTTTTCACCTCTTGTCTATTCTAAGGTTTTCTCTTCTGATATAAGACCATTCAAGAGTTGTTGATCATAAACCTTAGGTTTTGATAGATTTCAGTTTCCGATCGTATACCAACACATGTTAGTCGAAATCGGAAGATAGAAAGAAAACTTCGATTAAGGTATCTCGTAAAAATCCTTAAGAAGTTTTAAACAAGATATCTCTTGATTTATCTAGTTGTTCTTGTTGTAGAATTATTAGGGTTTTCTTAACTTGGAAATTGATCTTTGGAATCACCCAAATTCACTTACGAAAATCATGTTCACGGACTTTTTGTGAGTATGGATACTGATTGTAAGTTAAAACCCTAATCTACAAGATTTCCAAAACCTTGATTTATATCTAAAGGGAAATAAAACCGGTGTTTTGCGCAAACAAGATATCAAATAATATCAATCGCGTTGTTGTATCTTCTAAATAGAGCCTTGGGTTTTGCTAGAAGATTTACGAGAAGAGTTCCTAAAGAGAATCGGTGTTCTGCTAGGAGTTCTATAAGAATACAGCTAAAGAATGTATTACATCTAGTCCGAATAGTTAGTGGGAAATTGGTGTAACAACTTATAATCAGTGTGTGTTTATTCTGTACTTGGTCCCAGGGTTTTTTTGCATTTGTAGTTTCCTCGTTAACAAACTTTCTGGTGTCTGTGTTATTTCTTTTCCACGTTATATTTTATATAATTAAAATATACATGTTGTACGTTAATCAATCATAGTTGTTAAATCCGACCTTGTTTGTTGGATAAGACTTAATTGATCTTGAACAATTGATTTTGTTATTTTCACATTGTTAGACCAGTCTGGACTAACCCTATTTCAAGTGGAAACTGTGTTGAAATATTCCTTTAGTGATTGTTGCTTAAAGAGGTTTATACACGGTGGATATTGAATAGGTTGTGATTAAAACAAAAGACTTTGTTTCAAGAGCTTCACACTAAAATCAAGTTTACGGACTGGTTTCTGTTTAACTTTGATTGTGTTAAAATAGAGATATTAAACTCTTTGATATACTTTACTCTAGATTGAGTCTGACTGTCTAGTTGATTCTCTAGAAAGTGTATTGGAGTAAGTCCTCTCAGATTTCCAAACGAATTGTTGGGTGTGGTTTTTATACCTCGTAAGTCTGTGTTTGAAGTGGGCAAACACGCTAAGACCTCGTAAGTATGTGTTTGAAGCAATCTAATCGTTATGGACAGAAGTGCTATCTCTGTAAACGTACCACCAGTCTTCGATGGAATGAACTATTTATGGTGGAAAATTGTTATGCATTCTTTTATTCAATCGCGAGATTTTCAATCATGGGTTCGTATTGTTAATGGCTATAATCCTCCATTAGTTACAGTAGACGGTGTAACTGTTGCAAAGGATATTGGTGAATATAGTGATCTTGAGATTCTTGCTGCAAAGAAAAATTCCAATGGATTAGATGTTATTATCCATGCCATTACCCCAGATCTTCAGCACCACGTTACTACGTGTAATAAGTCTAAAGATACTTGGGATATCTTAGAAACCGTATTTGAAGGGAATGCCGCAGAGAAAGAAGCAAGGCTTCAATACCTAGCATCTGGCTGGGAAAACCTTCGCATGTATGATGATGAAACATTTGATGAGTTTAATCACAAAGTGTCTGAAATTGTTAATGCATCTTTTGCATTGAGTAAGACTATTCCTGAAAAGGACATTGTGATGAAAATTCTCAGATCGTTGCCATCTAGATACGACTCTAAGAAACATCCATTGAAAAAGCAAACGATCTTTCTACACTCTCCAGAAATACTCTTGTGGTAAAGTTAAAGATCTTTGATAATGAACACGCATCTAGAAAAGACGTGATATCTCTTAAAGCTGCAAACAATTATGAATCCTCTAAGGATAAATCTGGATCGCCGGATACTAAGGATGTTACTCCACAAAAATTTAGAAAATTCTTGAGAGACAGGAAAAAGAATTTTTCTATAGGTGCAACATATCCTAATGATTATGTACAATGCTATAACGGTCGTGGTTTCGGGAACTTATCTTCAGTATGTCCTAGCTGAAGCCGTAGACAATCGGCATATGCATTAGCTACTCTTGATGATGGACCTGAATTTTATAATCCCCAAGAGTTGGCAGGCGAGTTTGAATTATCTTCTGGAAAAATTCTTTCGGATACTGATTCTGATTCTGACGAAAAAGTGTTCCATGATGATCCAGTTGATAATAATCTTCTTAAAGAATGTCATCAGAAACTCTCAGATGCTGAAAACACCATTTTCAGTGAGAAAGTTAAATATGACATATTTCGTAGTCAGAATAAAGACTTGCAAGACCAACTTGATTCTAGTGGTTCAAGATATTATCTCAACGAAATACGAAAGCTTAAAGAAGAAATTTCCGAAGGTCGAGATCGGAAAATTACTCTTCAATCAAAGCTATATAACTTGGAAAACATTAAGATGAACTTGTTATTTGATTTGGAATGACAAGATCTCAAAGTTAAATATGAATCATCCAATAATGATCTAGTTATTGTGCTTGAAAAGGTCAAAAGGTTGGAAGAAGAAAACTCGAGCTTAAAAGAGAATTTGTCTAGAAATAGCAGCTCAGATAAATTAACCTCAATATTGGGAGCATGTAGAATTCATCATGATACACGAGGATTGGGATATGAAGGAATATACACTCCTAGTATTTGCAAAGAGGTAAAAAAAAATCAAAGATAAAGATTCTTCCAAACCAAAACCTTCCACAGTTCACAAGAGTGAAGTATCTCTACCAACTGCCGATGACGAAAAGAAGAAATTCTGTCAATCTCCAAAGCAAGCACATACACATTTAGGTAACATTAAACATAACTTTTTCCATTATACTAAACATTGTTTTTATTGTGGAAAACCATGTCACTTGCAAAGGAATTGCATATATCTTAAACGAGATAAAACTAGATATGATTCCGTTAAGATGACAAGATCTGATGTTCCAAACTGAAGAAAAACTGAGTCTCATAATATCAGTTATTCTAGTATTCCCTCCAAGAAATTTCATAATTATATTGGGGAGAAAAAAAAATACGTTGCTCCAAAAGTTACTCAGAAATGAGTACCAAAGAAGATCAATAAAGCAACGAGTACTTTTAAGAAGGATCTCCCAGCCAAGAGTTCGACAAGGGATAACATCTTAAAAAGGTATGGAACAGTTATTGAAAGTTTCAAGGGGGTTGTTAAATTCCTAGAGTCCATGTATTATTTTGTTTCGAAAACCTGTGGTGAGCAATATTTTGTTTACCTCAACACAACCTAATTGTGTTGAAAGTGCATCCTCACCAAGAAACCCTTGTAAATACGGTGAGGATTGAAAAATAATTGGGGCACACAAATTATGTTAGTTAACTTTCGCTTTGGCCAAGTTCATCTTTACTTAGTGACGAAAGTCATGTTAAGTTTCAATCACTTTGGAAATTGCTCTGACGAAAAATGGTTTGTGAATAACAACTATATAACATCCTATGAGAATGTTTCAATGATTGAAATGAGAGTTTAGACTATATAACTATTGGAGGATATAAGCATTATTATGGAAACACATATATGTATAAGTCCTTATTGCTTGAACCAAAGTTTGCGAACTTTGTTGATCAAGTGAACCAGAGTAGTGCGTGAGCTAAGTCCGCGAACTGGCAAAAGTTCTCGAGCCGAGAATTTCTGCTGGACTTTGTGAACTCCATCCGGGAACTTAAGTCTGCGAACTTGAGTAGGATATATCTAAAAACGATTGTTCTTGAACTCATCTTTATATATAAACTAAGGAATTCTTTTGCAAACCATGGCTATAAAGTTCATGAACCGATTCGAGTGAATCAAATCGTTTTTTCTTCAATTGTGTCTATTATAAAGATCTAAGCAATTGAATAACTCTCTAAATAGTTCATTTGAACTAGTTATGGTTAAGATGAATATGGTTAGATACCACGCGTATGATTCTTAATTACCTAACTTGATTTGTGATTAAATTTTTTTATGCATAACAGGTTAGAAGCAATAATCAAAACTATTGGATGTTGGTTTTTATTGTCAAAGAATCTTTTTCATACTCTTATGGTAATCATTCTTGGTGTAAATCCTTATGGAAAAGGTTGTGGAACATGTAGGGGTTAACTTGTATCTTAATAAAAGTTACGTTATTATTCCTTCTAAGCATATCAATTCTTGTTTATACAAGTTCTTAAATAAACGTGTGCTTAGTTGCTATATCTTTGAGGGGAGAAGCGATTGTGGAACATGTAGGGGTTAACTTGTATCTTAATAAACTCCTTGATGAAATCACTAAGTTTCGACTCTGTGATATCATCTAAAGTAAAGTTGATATGTTTCTATTTTGGTCAAGAAGTTCCTATATGGAAATTTCATTAGGATCCTATTCTTTTACCTTGGCCAATTTTATTGACAAAAAGGGGGAGAATTATTTTGTATTTCACACTACATATACATATGGTTTATGGATCATTATGTAAGGGTGAGTGGTTTTCATTGTGAGATGAATTATTGACTAAGGGGGAGTGATACATATCACCGTAGTATTATTGTCAAAGTTGTGATACAATTGAACTTTGATGCTGTGAAATAATACTATGATGGATCTTCAACAAGTACAGGATTAACACACACATAGTTGAAGAACCAAGGAAATAAAGCATGTTGGGTTTTGGAGCTGTAATTCTTTTATTTGTTTAAATCCATATGTAAAATGGTTTTGTCACTAAAATTGACAAAGGGGGAGATTGTTAGAGTGTAGGATCATAATATCGCAACAGCAACACCCTTGCGAAGTCATCATCATTAATACATTGCTAAGCCATCGCAGACTAACTACAGAAATGACGTAACAGATGACGACATCTTAAACACGAGAAAGATGTGAAGACCTTGCGATATTTAAGAATGTTTCGAACATCAACACTTGAATACTTGCGAGAATATCGTAAACCAGATCCGAAAATAAAGGACAACTTAGCTGTCATCCACTATGTAAAATCCTATATAAAGAGCCGAATAGGTGTAAGGAAGAGAGAGATCTTTTTGGGAGTGTTGAGAAAGTTTTGAAGAGAAAGAAAGTCCAAAACAGTGTTGTATTCTTGATTTCATTTCATTTTTGTAACATTTCTGGAATCTATTAATAAAAAGTGTAGTTTTTGATCATAAAGATGTGTTGATTATTATGAATTCTTGTGAGGGATGTACAGTAGGATTTCCTGCAACTACATTATGGCGCTAGAAACAGGGATTATGTGGTTTTAACGTGAATATTGGTATTGTGATTTGAAATAATTTGGAGTAGCTGGTGAAGAGTTTCATATAATTTTCAACAATTCATTGAGATTGAAGAGATGACTAGAAGAAAAAATACTTCCAGACAACCAACAACTGTTAGAAGGAGTAAGAGGCTTGCTGGAGAAAGGAGAAATGAAATTGAGGAATCTTCAAGAATGAATGAAAGAAATAATAGAGAAAATCAAATTCAACAACCAATTCAGCATACACTGGCACAAAATAGAACTATAGATTATGACAGAGTGAGTGTAAACACTTGGCGGTCAGATTCGGCAGACGAAGCAGAAGAAGAACAACAATTAAGGAATGATAAACGAGAAGAGAGAAACTGAGAAGCGGTTGGAGGAGTAATTCATGAAAATGGAGAGATTGGAGCACTAGAGGCATTGAGGCAAAGGATACATGAAGAAAGGAGATTAGAAGCGGAAGAACGTGCAAATCTAACAAGGAAAAATCATGAATTGAGGATGGAAAACATGAGACTACAGAATAGGAGGTCAAGAAGTACTACAAGATCAAGTTCAAGATCAATTAGAGGATAAAAGAGGCGAAATTCACATGTAGTAAATATTCCAGAGGAATTACTAAATCTGGATGAAGAACGTCGTGAAAGAATAGAAATGATTGAAGATCGTAACATTCCACATGGCGAAATTCCCCAAAATGAACAAGATAACGGGAATCAGAGGAATATGCAACGTCAGGAACGAAATAATCAAGATGGTGAAGAAAATCAAGAAGAAGGAAGAAGAATATTACATGGGAGAGAAATTCAAAGAAATCAACAAGTGATTGAAGACAAAATTGAGAGACATTATGATGAACAAGCACGTCTAGCATGCGAAAGGGAAAGACTGAGAGCAGAAATGGAGGAAAGAGAGATCCAAGAGGCAATACGATAGAACAATCATGACAATCGAGAAAGAAGACGCGAACATAATCGCAATAATGTTAATATCAATGAACAATATGATAGAGTACAAAGGATAGCTGAAAGGCAACAAAGAGAATTGATGAGGAATGAACAAAATCGCAGAGGAGAAAATGAGAGGTATAATCATGTGCGAATTCATGAAAGAGATGAAAGAGGAGATCGCAGGGAAAGATAAGAAGAAGATGATGAAGAGGAAAATCAAAATTTTGCAAGACAAAATAGGCAAGAATGCAGGAGAAGAGAAGCAGAATTAAAAAGACCAATGGAATCAGCACCTGGTGTAAATGAACAAATCTTAAGAGAATTGGCGGAGATAAGAGGAATGCTAAATAACAGAAGAGAGGGAGGCAGGATATAATTAGACGAAGCCATAGAAGAAGTTGTGAAAACTCCATTCACACAAGAAGTGCAATTGAGAGGAATACCCCCAAAGTGCAATCTGCCTGCATTAACTAGTATATTTGACGGAACAACTTGTGCAGTTCAACACATCAAAGCATATGTGAGATGTATGCTACAGTGGGAAAACCATTATGCTGTATTGTGCAAGTATTTCACATCTAGCTTAATAGGAGAGGCATTGAAATGGTATGAGGGTTTACCAAAGAATACTATAACATCTTTTAATCATTTGCAGACTACGTTCTTAGGAGCGTATATAAGTAATAATTCTTCGCAACCTGTAATTGAAGATGTATTTGGGTTAAAACAAAGAGTTAGAGAAATCTTGAAGCATTTAACCATGAGGTGGAAGACAATGTGTAGCGATATGGATGGACTAGTAGATGAGAGATACCTCATTTTATCATTCATTAACACAATGTTCGCAACCAATCTGATGTACATTCAAATTTTCAGAATCAAGAATACAATCACGATGACTGAGTTACGAGAGATGGAGGAGGAGTATATTACTCTTGAAGAAAAACAAAATGAGATGGAATCATACCCAATTGCGAATACAAGTTCAAAAGCAGCGAACGCAAGCTTGTTACCCAAGTTGATAAACACAGTGGCGAACACTTCGTAAGGACAACAAGAGAGGATAATAGAGAATAGTCAGCAGAAAATAGTAGCTATGGGAAGTCGTGACCAAGAAGAATTCGAGAGAGAAAGAAACTTCTGTAGCCGATGTGGAAACAACAAAATTCAAAGACTTGATCAACCACAAGAAACTTATGGAGGTTAGAGGCAAAATCATCATAGGGGATATGGAAGTCATAAGATAATATGGAAAGAAATCAAAATGCCACCTTTAAATGCTAGTGTGGAGAAAATATGGGAAGCTATAATCTTGATGGAAAATATACCAGCACCATGGAACATGGGGAGTGAACCACCTCCAAACCACAGAAGTCATGAATTTTGTTCTTATCACCATTTCCATGGACATTCGACAAATGATTGCAAAAATATAAAGATAATCATCCTCAGAATGATCGATCAGGGAAAGCAAAATCATTTTCTAATAGGGAAACCACAATCTCAACCATTACCACCTCCACCAGAAATTCGCAGAGCTAATACAACAAAGGAAAGAGAAACATTTGTAATAGAAGTTGGAGCGAAGGCAAACAAAATCTATTTTGTAACTCTATTGTTCACTCATACAAAACTATTGAGGACTTTCATGATAGCATTCTGAGAAGAGTTTTCACAAGAGATGTTGATGGGAGAGAAATAATGAATATTGCGAAGACTTCGCCGTTAAAAGAATGGAAAAAGCAAACCATCTCATTCACTGCAGAAGAAGTACCTGAGGCTGGAAAAATGCATGAAAACCCATTGGTGGTAATACTTGAGATCAACCCAAGACCAAAAGATGATGAATATAATGAAGCGGAGGATTCATGGGCAATCAATAGAGTTTTAATTGACACTGGAAGTTCCGTGGACATCCTGTTCTATCATGCATATAAAACTATGAGAGGGAAAGATGAAGATCTGATACCCTCAACCTATAAAATCTATGGCTTTAACGGTACTGCAAATAAGCCAAAATGAGAGGTTGCTATGCGAATTCTATTGAAAGGATTATCTTATGAAGTTCTATTATGTGTTGTCGATGTAGAGTCTCCATATAATGCTTTGATTGGAAAACCTTGGTTATATGGGATTCTAGGCGTAGCGTCAACATTTCATCAATGCATCAAATTCCCTCATCCAAGTGGAATTGGCATTATAAAAGGAGATTGGATTGAAGGAAAAAAAATGTTATGAAATTGATATAAAATCATGCGAAGAACGAACTGCAAAGAAGGAGAATTGGAAATAAAACGTCAAAGAAAGACAAAGAAGTGAGAGATTAATGGTAGATGCAATAGAGTAGGGAGAAGAAGAAATTATGCGAAGCCAATGTTTGCTGAAAATAAGAAGTGGCGAAAATATCGCATAAGATAAGAAAGTTACAAAAAGCAACAACAATGCAGAGGCAGAAAGCAAAGGTAAAAAATTTAAACTATGAAATGAGAAAAGAAAGAGATATGTATGGCTGATTCGTTGCAAAAAATTTCAAAAAAAATATTTTACTTAATGACAAAGATGAGATTGAGAAATTACAACAAAGCTAAAATGCAAACGAAGAAACAGAATAATCATCAAAAATGGGAGAACTTTCTATGGCGTACACCCTAGTTCGCGAAATCAAAATTTCGCAAGAGGAAAATATAAGACCTAAAGTACGTCATTGAAGGGGTACCTGTTGCATGGCTCATAGAAAAGGTTACACCTCCCCTGGAACCTGAGTCATGGAGATTTGGGGTCAATAAAGCCCATACAGAAGAGGTACCTTGGATTTTCAACCCAATCTTATGACTTAGGTTGGACGACTGAGGGTCTCTTCTAAGGAGTGCAGAATATGATCAAGGCTCTGAGTTACACAGTTGATCCAAGAGTGCCTGGGGCGTCTTGAACGTACCTGGACATCCTTGGCAAGTCTTGACTATCATGCACTCGGCCTGAAGAAAACCACACTTAGGGTGCAGTCTCGTAACCATAAGAGATATAGGCAAAAGGTATAAGAGGCTGCGAAAACAACTGGTTGTTGTTAAGACCGGATAGGAGGATCCAACCTTGTATGATAGAGGTACGTATCCTTGAAGGGGCAACCAGGGGGGATATAAGGGCGGCACCCTCCATTAGGGAGCTGATAAGTGACTTAAGATGCAAATGTCATGAGGCTTTTTACTCATGGGAGTATCAAGGCTTGTCATATTTGTGCGACAATCCTGAAGAGGCAATAATACAAGAGATAAAGATAAGACGAGATCAATGGTCCATTACATTAAAGTGTAAGGACGTCCTGCGATTTCGTCGCAAGACGGCAATGTCATGGGGCTTTATTTTCGCAAGAATATTTAGGCCTGTCATATTGTCGCAAAAAAAATGACAAAAGAGAAAAGTTAAGACAAGATCAATGGGTTTCTCCATGAGAGTGCAAAGACGTCCTGCGATTTTGTCGCCATGACAAAAGGTGGCAAAATAAGACCTTTACTTAGGAAGGCAAAATAAGACCACATAAGAATGAAAAAACCAAGAATTATCTCTCAAAATACATGATTGCGAGATTATGCAGAGATATCTGCGAAACTGAGGCATAAATTTACCAAAAGATTACGCAAGAATCTTAATATTCAAAAATAATTTGCTTAATCTTTCATTTGAATACAAATAACAGAGGCAAGTATGGGAATGCATAGAATAAGAAAATGTTATTTGTCTCCATATCAAAGATTTACACGAGCATAAAGACGCAAAAGTGATAAAATTTATATTGGAAGATGGCGAAATTCGCAGTGATAGATTACAAGAACAAAAGATCAAAGAACAAATATACAGATATTACAAAAAGTTAAAGAAGGAAGCAAAAATTATTTCTTGTTTGATTCTTCATCATCTTCACCGGATTCTTCTTCTTCGTAATCATCAGATTCTTCTTCTTCATCTTCATCAGATTCTTCTTCGCTGGCATCACTATCAGAGATGACCAGATTAGGAACGTTCTTTGGTATTTCTTCCGAGAGGTAGGGATATGTAGAATAAAGAATGTTATTATCATCACAAACCATCTTAATTGTTTGGTTTCGGAAAAGAATAGCATCATTCCGAGAGACACATATTTTTCATTTTCTTCTCATTGGAGAATAAAAGAATAAGGAAAAAAGTTTTGTGTTAACTTCGCAGAGAGGTTCTTGAACAGTTGGTCCAGAGAACAGTATGTGAGTTTGTGGTCACAGGTTCAATCCATGTTTCTAGCGCCAAAATGTAGTTGCGGGAAATCCCACAACACACCCCTCATCATCTCTTGATATTAATTTATTGATCTAAATCTCTTTCATAACCAAAATGAAGATCAAAATGCTAAAATTATAAAATAGACACAAAGATTTTTTACATGGTTCGATCAATATGATCTACATCCATGGTTCTTCACTATGATTATTTGAATTTATATTTGATTTACATGGAGACTCCATTAATGAGTATTTGGAGCTCTAGATTTTATTTTAGGGGAAGAAGATGATAAAGAAAATAAACTCTCCTTGAAAAATATCTCTCTCTCTCTCTTAACAATTATTCTCCCCCTTTTCTCTCTCCTGTTCTCCTCTTTATATAGATATTTACATAGTGGATGACAGCTCATAAACAGCTAACCTAACATTTAATTTCGGGTTTTTCTTGCGATATTATCGCAGGTATACAAATGTTAATTTTGCAACATTCCTAAATCTCGCTCAATCTTTACATATTTCTCATATTTAAATTATCGTCATTTGTCACGTCGTTTTTTTAGTCAACCTGCGATGCTCGTAAAGTGTCGTTGGTGAGAACTTCGCAAGTGTGTTCTTGCTGCGATATTCTGATCCTACAAATCCTTATCTGATTTTTCAATCTCGAACACTTATCATTGCGAGAAGAAAGATGCGAGCTGCTCTTTTTCATTCTCAAGTTCTTCAATTCTTTTGCAAAATATTTCTTCAGCCTCTGCGAACATATAACAATGAGTCAATAACTTGATGAAAATTTATGAAAAATAGATGATTAAATAAGAAAGAACAGTTAACAACCTTCTCTATCAGAAATCATATCTCTAACCAAGGTCGTGTTCTCAGTGTGGAGACTAACATCTACACCTAGACTATTTCTGGCGTCATCTAAAATTTTCGCAGCCCAAGCGAATTCATCATCATTAGATATGAGAAGACGGGAACGAATTTGACTATCTCTCTCACTAAGCACATCATTTTTGCGTTTAAGTTCATCTCGTTCAATTCGAACCCCAAGAAGAGTTTCATGAAATTTCGCTAAGGCTTGAGCGCCTTGGTTAGCAATGCGATATTTATCATCTATGAGATCACTGATCTTGGTCCTTAAGGTATTGATTTCCTCTTTAGAGTTATGGTAAAAACGCTTAAATTTGTTGGCTAAAACCAAACTGGATCTATGGTCAATTTCTAAGAGGCGAAGTTTGGATCTGAGTTCATTTATGGAAAGAGATTTAATCTTATCATTGGAAAAACTATTTAAAGAATTATTAAGACGCTCGAGAAGGGTAATATCATCCATAGGGTCGGGAAAAGAACGAAGGAGTGTAGCTTCATCAGAAAGACCATAAATGTTTGCAAAAATGGTTGATCAAATAAGATAAAACAATAGGATAAAGGAAACCAAGGGAAAGAAGGAAAAATTCATACCATAGTGTTGATTTGCATTCTGAAGGCTAGAAATTTTATTTTCCAGAGCAGTTTCGGATTCTAATTGTTTATTCTTCTTGCGAAGACTGATAGCCTCAACTTCCAATTCTTCATTCTTTTTGCGAAGCTGAAGATTTTTCTTCTCAAAATTCCCACATCTCCTAACTAAGTCAGAATTGACCGCGTAGGAAGCTTTTCCATCCTGCGAAAGAATAAGGAAATTTTTCAAAATAAGCTACAATTTCGAATCAAAAGTAAAAGAAGAAAAATACAAGTATAAAAATTTACCAAGCTATTAAGCGAATGTAAGAAACTTGGGGATACAAATATGGAAACTCCGCGAAGAGACTCATTATTCTCTAACGGGGGGGGGATCACAGATAGCATCTATGGACTTGCAGGCATTAGTTAGAGGAGTATCACCAATTCCTTGCATAGAATCAGAGAAGATGCTAGATAGTTGTGCCATTGAAGATTCAGAAGAGGCACCTTCTTTTGCGAATACAACATCATCGTCTATACTCTCATCAGAATGGGAGATTGAGGGAGAAGAAGAGCGAATCTTTATTTTCTTTGAAGACGAGGCAACAGATTTCTCCTTGCGAAGAGCACTTTTACCTTTGCCTTTGGTCTTCGCAGCTTTAGATCCTTCCTATTCAACAACTACAATACCAATCTTCGCACACGAATGAAGATACGAAACTAAAGGCAACAATATTGTTAAAAATAATAAAATAAAGTATTTCTTACTTCATTCGTGATTGAACGAAGTGCTGCTAGGGTGCTTGATTTGCTAGTTCTTTTGTATCTTCTTCTTAATTTTTCAATCTGAAATGTTCACAAGATTAATAAATATGGAGAAAAGTGAAGACAATAAACTAAATGAAAGAAACGTACCTCCTTCTCTTTCTCAGGACAATTAAATACCCAAGGTTGGTAAGTAGCGAGATTCGCATGAAGCACGTTTGAACCAGAAATATAAGGACCCCTCAGAATCAGTGGAAAAACACACCATTTCTCATATTTAGATTGGAGAGGAATGTTATTCTTCCCAGAATGCCAATCAATGACATGCATAAGTTTTTTATCGTCGTCAATATTTTCTTTCCTCTTCAAGCGAATACCCCAGCGAGTTTTGACATTCTTCATAGGTATTAATTCATAATTTTCAAAGAAGCTTTATGCAATGTATTTTCCGATGAGAATTTCTAGATCCTTAAATTCAGGATCCCTAACGTTTTTTGAATAAAGAGATCCCTTGCCAGAACCGCGGTTGGCGAATTCAAGCATCAGGCGAATATAATCCCCACTTAATTTATATATTGCTCGCGATAATTTCGCATGAGAGAGTATCTCATAAAATAAAGGAAGGTTAGGATCATAAAGAGGGATAGGAAGGCCAGCGAGAATTTGACCAAGTAAAACTATGATTTCTTTATCATCACAATGATGATCAGAAAATAGTTTAGCAGAAAGAATGGAGGTAGCTTCTTGATTGGGAATGGTGGATAGTGTAAAACCTCTCTCTTTGAGAAGTTTTTGAATTCCCTCAAAAGAAGTTTTAGATTTGTGACCGCTTGGAGGCATATCTGAGTATGGGAATGAAGGAATGAAGATCAAAAGAAAAAGAAGGATGAAAATTTACAGGAGTAGAAGCGGAATTTGCGGAGAAACAGTAAAATTGCAGAGAAGAATAAAAGAAAGTGAAAAGAGAAAAAGAGAAGAATAAGATTAATATATATATAGAGAAGAGTTCTCGAGAAAATAAACTCATTAATGCGAAGAGTGGACGTGCACGGTTGAGAATGACAGTTGAAAATGACGTGTCAAGAAATGAATGGAAGAAGAAATATGTATAATAAATACTGCGTAAGATACAGAATCGTGTCAGTACAGAAGAATATGACATTGCGAACAGTTATGGCATTTTGAAAATACAGTTTCTCATGACATTCTCCCCTTTGCAGAGAAGACATGAGAAAAGGCAAGATGTAGGATCAAAATATCGCAACAACAACACCCTTGCGAAGTCATCATCATTAATACATTGCGAAGCCGTCGCAGACTAATTACATAATTAACGTAACATATGACGACAGCTTAAACACGAGAAAGATGTGAAGACCTTGCGATATTTAAGAATGTTGCGAACAGCAACACTTGAATACTTGCGAGAATATCGCAAACCAGATCCGAAAATAAAGGACAAATTAGCTATCATCCACTATATAAAATCCTATATAAAGAGCCGAATAGGCGTAAGGAAGAGAGAGATCTTTTTGGGAGTGTTGAGAAAGTTTTGAAGAGAGATAAATTCCAAAACAATGTTGTATTCTTGATTTCATTTCCTTCTTGTAACACTTTTGGAATCTATTAATAAAAAGTGTATTTTTTGATCATAAAGATGTGTTGATTATTATGAATTATTGTGAGGGATGTATTGTAGGATTTCCTGCAACTACATAAAGCATTGCTTGGTTGAACCCACTAGCGTTGGTATGTCAAGCTAGTTGACAAAACGCATTCTTGATTTAGCATACTAAAGATAGTTTCAGACTAGATTAGGTCTAAGAAGAGCTACTCTTGAAGGATGAAGACTGAAGATTACAAGAAGACATCAACAAGGACTTCATCAACAAAGGTATGTGGTTATTGATTTCATTTGGATTCTTGTTCAATTCTACCTTTCTAATCTATCGGAACAAATGCTGACTCTATGGAATAATTTCTATGACGGTAAATGTACACTTATGTATATATACTTGAGGTTATTTGAGCCACGACTTTTGTGACAATAACCTTTAACCCTGGAAAGGTTCTCATGTTATAGTGAATGAGCTTACGAATCCAACGATCCAAGAATTACTCAATTCCGAATTATAACGATGAAGTTATGAGTGATTTAGTAAGAAACAATCCATGGGCTACTTGTAACAGTTCACGGACTTGGACCCAATTACGTGACTAAAAGGCATTATTGGTCAAGTTGGTGATGTTTCCTTATCTAGGCAAGTTGGCTATTAATCCAAACATGTTTGATTACCATATTAAATTGTTTGTGATTACTTCCTAAGTTAAAATGTGATTTATTCACATAAATACAATATTTGCTAATTAATTAATTATTTTGGTAAGAGTTGTAACTTAGGTTAGACTCCCCATATTTAAGAGAGTCTTGAAAAAGGAAAATAGTCAAAACCCTAGCTTAGCTTTTAAGCTACCGTGTTCACTATAAATAAAGGGTTCATGAGTGCTACATGTTTTCATCCCCCTTTGGAACATTGGTGTTAGCTTCATAAGGTTGTTTTCCATGTCTTCTGTTCTTCGGGAACAAGAGTAAGATAAAAGTATTTGTATTGGGGATCACAAAGCCAAGTTGAATCTAATATTCGTGATTGATTATACAACTTTTAATATAGGTTTTTCACCTCGTGTCTATTCTAAGGTTTTCTCTTCTGATATAAAACCATTCAAGAGTTGTTGATCATAAACCCTAGGTTTTGATAAATTTCATTTTCCGATCGTATACCAACACATGTTAGTTGAAATCGGAAGCTAGAAATAAAACTTCGATTAAGGTATCTCGTAAAAATCCTTAAGAAGTTTTAAACAAGATATCTCTAGATATATCTAGATTTATATAGTTGTTCTTGTTGTAGAATTATTATGGTTTTCTTAACTTGGAAATTGATCTTTGGAATCACCCCAAGTTCACTTACGAAAATCAGGTTCACGGACTTCTTGTGAGTACGCATATTGATTATAAGTTAAAACCCTAATCTACAAGATTTCCAAAACCTTGATTTATATCTAAAGGGATATCAAACCGGTGTTTTGTGCAAACAAAATATCGAATAATATCAATCGTGTTGTTGTATCATCTAAAGAGGGCCTTGGGTTCTGCTAGAAGATTTATGAGAAGAGTTCCTAAAGAGAATCGGTGTTCTTCTAGGAGTTCCATAAGAATATAGCTGAAGAAGGTATTACATCTAGTCCGAATAGGTAGTAGGAAATTGGTATAACAGCTTATAATCAGTGTGTGTTTATTCTGGACTAGGTCCCGGGGTTTTTCTGCATTTGTAGTTTCCTCGTTAACAAAATTTCTAGTGTCTGTGTTATTTCTTTTCCACATTATATTTTATATAATTGAAATAATACAGGTTGTACGTTAATCAATCATAGTTGTTAATCCGACCTTGTTTGTTGGATAAGACTTGATTGATCTTGAACAATTAATTTTATTATTTTTACATTGTTAGACTAGTCTGGACTAACCCTATTTCAAGTGGACACTATGTTGAAATATTCCTTTAGTGATTGTTTCTTAAAGAGGTTTATACACGGTGGATATTGAATAGGTTGTGATTAAAACAAAAGACTTTGTTTCATGAGCTTCACACTAAAATCAGATTTACGGACTAGTTTCTGTTTAACTTTGATTGTGTTGAAATAGAGATATTAAACTCTTTAAGATAATTTACTCTAAATTGAGTCTGACTATCTATTTGATTCTCTAGAAATTGTATTGGAGTAAGTCCTCTGAAATTTCCAAACGAATTGTTGGGTGTGGTTGTTAGACCCCCACTTTTTCAACAACATACTGGGGGAGAGTTCTAACTTGAACTTGCGCTTAATGATATATCCTTCTGGGGCGAAGACGATGCATAATCTGAGGTAACGAAATTGTTAGTTAATCGTTTTCCTGTTTAAGAAAAGCCTGCTTATATTGCATATATTTTGCTTTTTCTTAACAAAATTTCGGTACAATTGATATATATTTCTTTATGTGTATATGGATATATGTGTGTGTGTGTGTGTGTGATTCAATTGTTTCTGGTTAAGAAAACGATGTCAATTTATTTGGCTTATTGTTTGCAATCTTCTTTATTGTTTGGTATCAAGTGTTTTTTCTTAAGGAAATTTCGGTGCAATTGCGGTACTTGCTTCTAGTTAAGAATATAATTGTGCAAGTCAATTTATTTTGGTTTGTATGTATTGTTTATGGCTTAAAAAAATACGGGATCATTTGTTTAGTCCAATTCGATTCCGGATAAGAGAAGCTAAGTTAATTATGATCTTAGTTAGACTTATCAAATAGAAGTGTTCGGTTATTCAAGTCTAATCGAATTCCTTGACAAGAAATACTAGTTAACTAACCTAGTACTTGTCTTGTCTAAAGAGAAAAGTCTAAGTAATTAGATGAATAATTAGAACCTGATGAGCGAAATAAAGTTAATTCTGATCTTTATTTTTGTTGTATCGAAATAAGCGATTGTATGTTTACAATCGGTTTAACAAGGGAACTAAGTTTCTTAGTCAATTTTGTTAGAGCACTGTTCGGTCAAACTTGAAAGCATTTTTATCTCATGCTTGTTTTCAAGTTTAGTTGTCAAAACTATGAGTCTTGATTTCTAGTCTACATATAGCTAAGTCTCGGATTAGGATAGAAAGTGTAGTTGAGCATTATACTTCACGGCGTTCATCGAATAAAGACGAAGAACTATTAAGGATATCTTGTGGAACTTTATCAACAAAAGGTATGTGGAGATTTGAACTCATCTATCACTCAAAATCATATCAACTCTATCTCTTATTTGAGACAAAGGACATATAGCTATATAGACTTCAATTAAACACATTTGATATTTCGAGCTGAGTTTAAGTCGCTTAAATATTTCTCGAAATGTGTGTTCGTAAGCTTTCGCTTTAGCCAAATTCATCTTATATTCTTGACGAAAGTCAAAAGATGATCATGTCAAAATTGCCTGGTAACATCTTACATGATTTGTGTGAGACAATCATTTGATATAGACTCTGAATGTTTCGTATTTATCATTTGCTTTGAATCTAATAGTTTGTATAAGACAGCTATTGTCGTCTTTCGAGAATATTTCAATGATTAAAATGATAGTTTAGAAAAATTGGATATAAGCATAGTATGCATACTTTCATATATGTAATCCAAGTTCGGGAACCATGGTATGCATACTCGTATGCGTACTTCTTGGTTTAGTGAAAGTCCGGGAACCTTGTATGTGAGGTTCAGTTCCGGGAATTTCTGATGAGTTTGGAAGGTATGCATACCAGTTCGCATACTGGCGAACCAAAACATAGTCCGCCCATTTAGGTATGCATGCCCATTTGCAACCTGAGTGGATAATGTTCTAAAACCGGTTTTTTCATGAACTAATACATTTATATAATAAGGAATGCAATCTTTTGAAAACCGTGGCTATAATGTTCATGACTTGATTCTAGTGAATCAAAATCGATTTTGCTTCAATTGTGTCTTGTATACTTCTATGAGAATATAAACAATTGAATAACTCTAGAACTAGTTTCATTTGAGTCATTTGAACTAGTTATGGTTAAGATGAATAAGGTTGATATGAAAGTGTTCATATGGCTAACCTTGGTTAACTATTGTTAAGCCAATAAATGTGCACACATTTAGGTACGGTTACTCATATCTAAATGAAGTCACTTTTCATGTGTGTGTAACAAGATAAGTTTGATTTAACGGTTGAAATATATTTAGCTTGAGTCTAATCAGGTTTTCATTTAACGGTGGATGTTAAATTCTTTGTTACCAAGGTAACATTGATTGCAAACTATGATTTCAAGACTATATAAATGAGAACTCTAGCAACTGGGAAACATAATCCCCATACCTCCTATGTGATACTAGTTGCGACTTGAATCCATTCTCCTTTAACCTTAGGTTTTTCACAAAACCTTGTAGGTTAATGACTTGAAGACTTCATTGGGATTGTGAAGCCAAACCCAACTATTTTCTCTATAGTTGTGTATTCTAATCTTGCTGTTTTATATCATGATTGAGTACTATCTTCTCTAAAATTTGCTCTAGATATAATCTCCGATAGGCAAGATAAAAATTAGTCACCAACATCTTTGTCTCATTATTTGTGATTCCAAAATATCTTGTTTCGCTACCATACGATTAAGATTATTGTGAGGTGATTGATATTTCTACGCTGTTCTTCGGGAATATAAGTTTGGTATATCAATTGGTTCATATTCACCTAGATTTATCAAAATATGGAACAATACTCATATGTATATCTGCGGGAGAAAGATTTATCGATACAATAGATTTTTCAGTGTGAGATAGATTGGTTTATCAAATTTTCGACTTCGGGTCTAAGAAACTCTTAGTTGTGGGTGAGATCAGCTAAGGGAAAAAAGTGCATAGAGTCTTGCTGGGATTCAGAGAAGTAAGGAGCGCAACTGTACCTTGATCAGTGGGAGATTGGTTAGGGCTCAACTACATTCCTTTCTGAAGTTAACTTGGAGTAGGCTAGTGTCTGTAGTGGCTTAATACAGTGTGGTATTCAAATCTGGACTAGGTCCTGGGGTTTTTCTGCATTTGCGGTTTTCCTCGTTAAAAAAATTTCTGGTATCTGTGTTATTTATTTTTCGCATTATATTTGTTTATATAATTGAAATATCACAGGTTGTACGTAAGTTTAATCAATTTTGAATTCAACCTTTGGTTGTTGATTAAATCGATTGACACTTGGATATTGGATTTTTATACCGTCATTATTTCTTATATTCAATCGGGATCGCAAATTCCTATTTGTTTGATTGAGGATTGAATTGAGAAATTTAGATATAACTCTTTGATATACTTTTCTTAAGATTGAGTCTGACTGTCTAGTTGATTCTCTTAAAAGTATATTGAAGTTAGTCCATACAAATTGCAAAGCAAAATATTGGGTGTGGTTGTTAAACCCCCGCTTTTTAAATTGGTATCAGAGCAGGCAAACACGTTTAAGACCTCATACGTCTGTGTTTATAGCAATCTGAGTCTATGGACAGAAGTGTTATCTCAATAAATGCACCACCAGATCTAGTGATCACATAATTCTCTTCCATGACTTATTTAGTAAAATTTGTAGAAGAAATTTTATCTAAACCTCCACCAGGTTTAAAATCCCTAGAAGTGTTTTCAGGGCTTGAAAAAAGGCTTGAGAGTTTGTCTCTTGATGTTGAGTTGTATCTCCAGAAAGAGAAAGAATCTATTCATAAGCTAAACCAATTTATGATGAATAATTTTTATGTTGAGGTTGATATTGATCTTCTTATCAATAAGGGTAATTCCTCTATCTCCTGTGTCTCAGACAAATTGGATATAATACAAGAAGTATATAAACCGCATCTATCAGTCAGTTCTTTTTCTGAATTTGACTCTTTTCATTAGTCAAACCCTGATACACCTCCTCAAGATAATAGTATTACCCTCTTCTCTGAGAAATTCAGAGTGTATCTTTTCATTAAAAGAGTTTTTCTGTGCAGTATTGAACATTATATGCATAGAATGTGTGTTATAGTTTGTAAACGAAGAAATCGGGAACATAAATTATCTTGTGTTACTTTTAAGTTCTTTAAAAAACTTGTAAAAATTTTTTTTTGGGTTTCTCTCTTTACTGGAAGTGGTAAGAGTTGTTAGGAAGAAACTTCTCTTGGTGTCATGGTGTACAAGGCTGCTCTTCTCTTGTGTTCACAATGAGTTGCTCGTTAAAAGGTTGTTGAGCTTTGCTCTAATTCTCTTGTTCATATTTGTTTAATAAAAATATGATGTTTCAAAAAACAAACGAGTCCTTTTCACACAAGTACAGTTCAAGTACCCTGGTCTTGTAACCATTACGTGTATGAACCTTAGACCAGAAGGTGTTGTGATGGTTCATTCTTTTCACCTCTTATTCCCTAAAGTTTGAGTACGAAAAGTAAAACCCAAGAGTTTGTGAACTCTCGAACCTTAATCTTTTCAAGTGTTCTTTGGCCCTTTGTGTTGGTAACATGAAATCATTCGACAATGTTGTCCTTAATTCTTAAAATTCTCTTGTTTAGGAGCTTCACCATTAATGAATTTTCAAAGTAAGTGTTGGAAATTCAAGAGGAACAACAAAAGGATTGCCAAACTTCAAAATGACATGTAAAGAATGAATCTGGCTTTGGGAAATCAACAGGGTACTCCTGAAGACAAGAAAAAATCTAAAAGAACCAGATTCAGAAGAGGTAAGAAGTCTGTTTATACAACAAACCTTGATAAGTCACTGTGTGATAAAAGATGTGATAATTCGGCTCACTCCGTCACTATCTAATACTAGTGGCGTCACATCCTCATCTTTAACTTGAGAAAATTAGGATTGCATCAAGGTTGCTCAAGTTTTGTATAATTGTTAATTTCTTATTTTATCTATGTTAAGAAAATATCTTCTTGTTAAAATACATAATGAATCATGAACCGTAAAAGACTTGTTCAAAGTTTTCTAGGGTTTGGCTATCCATAGGTCTGTTTATATTCATTTTTGATTAAAATGCCATTCACTTCTCTTATCTTGAAAGATACAGTTTCATGGCTCCCGTAACTAGAGGTACCACAAAAAGGGATGGAGTTAAAGTAGTTAATGTGTATCTTTGTGAAGAAATAATTTCCTCAAGGAATAAGAAGGAGGGATCCACAAATGATGAATAAGGTTCTTCCTCTAACTACCTCTTGTCTGTTTGTCATTTTGATAATAACTTTAGAGGTATGGTTAAGGATTTCATCAACAAAAGAAATGATTTAAAATATCAAATCATTTTATCTTTAGAAAAGATAACTCACTATGAACGTTTGTTGTCTCTAACAAAGAATACCCTGTGTGGACTAAAAATAGGACTTAGTGAATTAACTAATAATATTTCTAAAGATCTGTAGGAATTGAACGATCCAATAATCAATGGGTTTTTCAATAATGAGAAGGAATTCTCAGTAGATGCTCTGAGAAAGCTCTACGATGTCTAGGAAATTTCTTATAAGAATTTATTCTTGTGTTTTAAGAAGGATAACTAGGGTTTGGAATAGCCGTTATTGTGAGTACACATAGCTATTTCCAACGTTTTTCATCTTGCAATGTTTTTAGATTTATTTATTTAAATTCTAAAGTTTATTTGGAAGATGATTTTGCAGTATTAATCTTTATGGTTTTATATATTGCAACTTGTTATGGGATATGTGTGTTTGCGTCCATGAACTATGTTTGTCCCATATTTGCTCAAAAGTTAAGTCTAGCATGTCTTTATGCAAATATTAATAAAAAGATAAAATGAACTTTTGACAACAAAAGTTAAGCCTATTATGTCATTAAGCGAATATTTATGGAAGATATAATAAACTTTTGTTTACAAAGATTAAGTCTGTTACATGTCTCTATGCAAATCTTGATGAAAAATAGAGTGAATCTTTGAATATTCCTCAGTATTGGTCTTTCCCTGATCCACATCTTTGTGTAAGTACTGTGTGGCTCCGTAAGTTCTCTTATGTGAGCATTTCTGATTAAGCTAATCATGGGTTCTCTTGTGGTTAATTTAATTGATTATTTTGGATACAAATTCATGTTTCATGTGATTTTTTAATGTCCAAATAAATCCTTCTTTTCTTGTGAATGTAAGGTCACTCTTGTTGTTCTTTCGGGATTGACATTTTTTTTTTGGGGGGGGGGGGGGTAGTTCTTAATTGAACTTGTGCTAAATTTCCAAATCTTTGTGGTACAAACTCCTTGATGAATGCATATAGTTTTGGCTAGATGATTGCATCTAAACAAAGTTGATATGTTTTCTTTTGGTCATGAAGTATCTCTATGTAAATTTCATTAGGTTCCCACTAGTTTTCGTACCTTTGACAATTTTTATTGGAAAAAATGGGAAGAATTAATGTTTAGTTTACACTACAAATACATATAGTTTACAGATCATGATGTAAGGGGGAGTGGTTTTCATGTGAGATGAAGTATTGACTAAGGGGGAGTGATACATATCATCATAGTATTTTTGTCAAAGTTTTGATACAATTGGACTTTGATGTTGTGTAATAATACTATGATACTGTATAACAATGATTGGGAGCAATTGTTTTCTCATTGTTATAGCTACAGATCTTCAACATATATGATGCTGAGTTAAACACATTCCGAATCACTGGAGTACTTGGAAGCAATAAAGATTTAGAATAATGTTGAAGAACCAAGAATATCAAGCATTTGGATTGAGAGATAAAAAGTTTATTTATTTTGTATTCCATATATATGTATTAATAGTTTTGTCACTAAAATTGACAAAGGGGGAGATTGTTAGATCACTGCTCGGTCAAACTCGCAATCGTTGCTATCTCAAGCTTGTTGTCAAAACTATAAGTCTTATTTCTAGTCTACTTATAGCTAAGTTTCGGATTAGGATAGAAAGTGTAGTTGAGCATTAGACTTCACGGCGTTCATCGAATGAAGACGAAGAACTACTAAGGAGATCTTGTGGAACTTCATCAACAAAAGGTATGTGTAAACTTGAACTCATCTATCACTCAAAATTCTATCTACTCTCTCTACAATTGGTGACAAAAGTCGTATAGCTATATATACATCAATTATACACATTTGATATTTCGAGCTGAGTTTAACTCGCTTACATATTTCTCGAAATATGTGTTGGTAAGATTTTGCTTTAGTCAAGTTCATCTTATATTCTTAACGAAAGTCAAAAGATGATCATGTGTAAATCGCCCGGTAACATCTTACATGATTTGTGTGAGACAGTCATTTGATGTAGACTCGAAATATTTCATATTGATCATTCGATCACTTGAAAATTGCTTTGAAGTTAATGGTTTGTGTGAGATATCTATTGTCGTGTTCCGAGAATGTTTCAATGATTGAAATGAGATTTTAGAATAATTGGATATAAGCATAGTATGCGTACTTGCATATATGTAATCCAAGTCCGGGAACCATGGTATGCATACCCCTATGCGTACTGCTTGGTTTAGTGAAAGTCCGGGAACCTTGTACGCATACCGGTATGCGTACTGGCGTGAGGTTCAGTTCCGAGAATTTCTGCTGAGTTTGGAAGGTATACATACCAGTTCGCGTACTGGTGAACCCAAACTTAGTCCCCCCATTTAGGTATGCATACCCGTTTGCATACCTGAGTGGATAATGTTCTAAAATCGGTTTGTTCATGAACTAATATATTTATATAATAAGGAATGCAATCTTTTGCAAATCATGGATATAATGTTCATGACTTGATTCGAGGGAATCAAAATCGATTTTGCTTCAATTTTGTCTTGTATATTTCTATGAGAATATAAATAATTGAACAACTCTAGAACTAGTTTCATTTGAACTAGTTATGGTTAAGATGAATAAGCTTGATATGAAAGTGTTCATATGGCTAACCTCGGTTAACTATTGTTGAGCCAACAAAGGTGCACACATTTAGGTACGGTTACTTATATCTAAATGAATTCACTTTTCATGTATGTGTCACAAGATAAGTTCTATCTAACGGTTGAAAGATATTAGCTTGAGTCTAATCAGGTTTTCATCTAACAATGAATATTGAATGCTTTATTTCCAAGTAACATTGATTGCAAACCCTAATTTGAAGACTATATAAAGGAAAATTCTAGCAACTGGGAAACCTAATCCCCACACCTCCTTGTGATACTATTTGCGACTAGAGTCGATTCTCCTTTAACCTTACATTTTTCATGAAACCCTATAGGTTAACGACTTGAAGAATTGATTGGGATTGTGAAGCCAGACCCAACTATTTTCTATGTAGTTGCATATTCTGATCTTGCTGTTTTCTACCGTGATTGAGTACTACCTTCTCTAAGATTTGCTCGAGATTTAATATCTGATAGGAAAGATAAAAAGTAGTCACAAACATCTCGTCTCATCGTTTGTGATTCCACAATATCTTGTTTTGTTACCAAACAATTAAGATTATTGTCAGGTGATTGATATTTCTAGGATGTTCTTCGGGAATATAAGTATGGTATATCAATTAGTTCCTATTCACATTGATTTACCAAAATACGGAACAAAACTCATAGGTATATCTGTGGGAGACAGTTTTATCTATTCAATAGATAGACTTTTCTGTGTGAGACAGATTGCTTTATCAATTCTTCGACTTTGGGTCATAGAAACTCTTAGTTGTGGGTAAGGCCAAGTAAGGGAATCAAGTGCATATAATCCGGCCCGGTTCTAGTGGCGTAATAAACACGACCGTACCTCGATTAGTGTGAGATTGTTTAGGGCTCAACCACATTCCAGTCCGAAGTTAACTCGGAGTAGACTAGTGTCTGTAGCGGCTGAATACAGTGTGGTGTTCAAATCTGGACTAGGTCCCGATGTTTTTCTGCATTTGTGGTTTCCTCGTTAACAAAATTTCTGGTGTCTGTGTTATTTCTTTTCCACATTATATTTTCTATATAATTGAAATATCATAGGTTGTGCGTAAGTTCAATCAATTATGAATCCAACCTTTGGTTGTTGATTAAATTGATTGACACTTGGATATTGGTTTTTTATACCATCCAAGTTATTTCTTATATTCAATCGGGATCGCAAATTCCTATTTGTTTGATTGCAGATTGAATTGAGAAATACAGATATAACTCTTGGATATACTTTTCTTAAGAGATTGAGTCTGACTGTCTAGTTGATTCTCTTGAAAGGATATTGGAGTTAGTCCATACAGATTGCTAAGAGAAATATTGGGTGTGGTTGTTAGAACCCGTTTTTTCAGAATTATCTCATAGAAATCAAACAATACACAAGAA
The DNA here is from genome assembly GCA_023529315.1 of Papaver bracteatum. Classification (NCBI taxonomy): domain Eukaryota; kingdom Viridiplantae; phylum Streptophyta; class Magnoliopsida; order Ranunculales; family Papaveraceae; genus Papaver; species Papaver bracteatum. Next base: position 188,503 of record JAJJWX010002035.1, on the reverse strand, counting down.
TAATCAAGAGGATCAAGAATTTGTGATCATCTTAACAAGATATACAAACTTGTATTAATAAGATTTGATTTATTCTTAGAAGGAAGAATTAACCTTTTTCACAAGAAAATGCACCAAGAATGGTAACTATAAGCGTGCTAAAAAAATCCCTTAACAAAGAAGAAGGAGATACAAATAAATATGTCGACTAAGGACCGTGCACAAAGTTAGCTCATGAACAATAGTTAAGTTATTATATGTGAACCATTAAGAAATAATGGAGTTCAATTACTCTCCAAGATAAAATCAGTTTGTGAACTATCAAAAACAGTTTGTAAACAATATTATTGTCTCGAAGTTCACGAACTTATAACTAAAAATTTGCAAAATGCCCAAATTAGTTCGTGTATGTTAGCTATATATAAAAGGTGCCCAGGAATCTCTAAAAATTAGCCAGTTTTCGTACTAACCAAATCAGTTCGTGTACTTGAGGATTCAAAAGTATCCAGGAACATATCAAAATGAACCAGTTCGTGAACTGACCAAATCAATTCGTGTATGTGACTTAATAAGATATTACATTTATCAATTTTATAATCAATAAATTCAAAGTTAGTATACTGACCATATCAGTTCGTGAACATGAATGTAACTTCATGTCTCTTAGGAACTTCTTTTATAAATATGATTTATCGAACATTAAATTGTCCTCAAACCATTATGCTATAAGTAGAACTTTCATTGCTTGAATTTATATTTCGAGGTTTGTCAAGTACTAGCTTGAACTCAATTTTTTTTCCTCAATTAAAATAAAACCAAACGATTTTGTTTGTTTCTTCCAACCTGTACACTAAAGAACTTCAACACATATCAACTTAGGTAAATATAGATGATACTCAAGGTTCATAAATCATCAATCACATAGGTTTATCTATTATAAGCATTTCACCGTTAATCTATTATTATTTCAGGTGCGCATGCTGAAAAAAGGTGAACTTTGCTCCAAAAATACTTGTATAATTTTCACGTCTCGAGAGTTTTTCCCAGAATTCGTAACACAATTTTAAATATCAACATTATGATTATATAAATTCATTTAAGTGCTTATCATGATTCTGATTTATAATGTATAAAATCTCACGGATCATGTTCTAGTCTCTTTCTTATGAGTCAGATAGGCAGGGAGAATTCTACAAAGAGCATAAGTAGTATTTTTACCCACATCGAGTTTTTGGACTCACTCTTAATGATCTCGTGGCACCTTGAATCAGATATAACTATATTAAATATTTCCAATTTTTAAGTGCATAAAAGACAATTATGAAAATCGTTTTGGAGATTTACAATCATAATCACGTAACCTCTTGGCATGGATTCATCTATATGGATCAATGACTAAACATAAATAAAATATGTAAATTATTGTCTTCAGAGTATATGTTTCAACAGTTAATCATGATGATACTAGGATTCTCACCAAATACTTAGCGAGAAAAAATATATTTTTGGTAATAATTGATCACGACATAAAGCGTAGAACAATAGAATCATTAAAACTTAATCAAGTCAATAAACATACCTTTTGAAGGAATCACATCATGAATCTTCCGGCTTCACTGGATATTCAATATTTTACCTAATATAATATGTGCACGCTAATTCTTGTGCGTGTCTCACCATTTTTCATTAGTCCATTCTTGGTGGCATTGCTTTGTTCACCACATGTGATTAAAACAAATGTTTCTACATCTATGGATTTTCACCATTTGTAGGTTTTGGCTTAGTTTATTTCTTCTTCTTCATCTCCTTCTTTGTTTTTCACCTTTGGATTATCATTAAAAAGATCACTTTTAAAATCCTTGAGATACATATTCAGCTTTCCCAAGAGATTTTTAGCATCCATAATCATGGGGTCCGCCTTTTATTATCGTGGATTTTTCTAGGAGATCATTCTACTTGGAACTTGACGCTCTATTGATGTTGTCTGATATCTACTTCTGAGTGGGTTTAAGAACAATTGGAATTTTATTCCCATGATTTTCTCCAGGACTTTGTTTGGAGAAATCAGATTGACTATTTTTTTGTGTGCAAGTAATCGATATTTCTCAATTTTGGAGCATCAGATCTTGTCCTCGGCTTTGCAAAGTAGTTTTCCTTTATATGATCTTCAAAATAATTAAAGGATTTCGTAGAGTGTTTATATTTTAAACTAGGTTTATCACAACATTGATTCTTTTGCCTAAAGGTTGGACATTTATAGCCCAAATTGTCAAGGGGATTAGCCTTGTTATTTGATATAGGTTTGACCACTTCTTTTGACGCACAAATAAGAACATCAGGAAGGTTCTCATTCCTTATGAGAAAACGACACCCCTTTGCAGGTGACCTTTATTTCTACAATAATAATAAAAAAAAAATGTTCTTATCTGGATGCGTGTGTGCTGTCTTTGTATCTTGATAGACTTTGCTCTTTCCATCATTAAATGACGACGGAGGTATTTCACTTTTGACATCAGCGAAAACTTTTGGGTTAGAAAAATATTTGCCCTTGACAAACTTTTCCTTTTAAAATCGAGGTTAAGTTGTCTGAGATATTACTGAGTTTAATTTATTTCAAACTCATATTTTCTTCTTCTAACCTTTCATCTTTTCAAGAGCAACAACTAGATCAGCCTCAAGGGTTTTTTTTTAGAGAGACATGCACTTTTTGTGTCTTCAATGCTCACTCATTGAGAGTTAATCCTTGCTTTAGATGCCGCAATATTTTCTTCCAGCTTATAGAAATCTTGATGAAGGTTATCATATTCAAGTGAATTTTTACTTAGGTTTTCCTCATGGTCACATAGGAGAGATCTCATAATGCTAGCACCAATTTTATAGCTTTCGTAAATCTTCCTCAATTTCTTAACAAAACTAGAGTCTTCCTCATCAAAACCTCTATCAAGATCTGAATTACTTTCATTAAAAGTTACTTTCATCCAACTATTTTTCCACACGTGTTTCCATGTCATGAACAGTTTCTAAATCGTCAACAATACTTTAACTACAAGACTCATTCAAGATATTTTTTGAGCAGATTTTTAAACCTTGCTTTTGATGTGTCATCAAAATTTCCAACTACATAGGAAACATTATATGTCTTACACTCTTGATAATAATCTTTAAGCATATCATCAACAGTTGTAGGGTATGCTGGTTTCATGTACTCTTTGCTAGGGATGATCAAATGGTAAATGCTCGAACCCAAGATAATTGAAGCATTAAACATCATCATCAACACAAGTATGTGAGTCATGATAAGGATATGATGTAACTTTAGAAAATCTTTTTTTCTTTTTTCACAAGAATTTTCTAAATTATCGTGGAGTATCTTCATTAGTCTCTGGCATACTAGATTTATCATCAGAAAAACCAGTATTGTTTGAAGCTTTAAGATAAATACTTATCTTTTTTCGAGACCAATATTCATTGTCAAAGATCTTTAATTTACCAACTAGATCACTCTAGGTTAGTTTGGAAAGATTGTTTGCTTCTGTGGTAGCATGCTTTTTAGACTCGTATCTTGATGCTAGAGACCCGAGAACTTTGCATACGATATTTTTTTTGTTTATAAAGTTCTTTCTAAAAACTGTGAGGACTTAACTATCTAAGACTATTATTTTTGGTTAAATCCATCAAAGGTATTATCATTAAACATAAGAAGGTTTTCTTGTATGATGCTAGGTTTTGAAGCCTTGCTTCTTTCTCTGCGGTATTTCTTTCGGCTTCCAAGATATCCCAAGCTCTTTTCTAAATTTTACATATGGTCACATGATGTTGGAGACTTGGCTTATGGCATAAATGATAGTATTAAAGCCATTAGAATTTTGATTTGCTACATTAGTCTAGGCCGGAATCTCACAGAGACAAGATAGCAAGGCGAGAAGCACCATGAAAATTCTGTTATAAAGAAGAAGAAAAATCAAAACCATCCCTAGAAAAATTCGATTTACTTTATTGTGTGAGATTACGAACGATATTACGAGGAATGAATTCAAAAAAATCCTAATGTCTTTGTCAGTTATTTGATTTAGTGGTATAAAAGTTGGAGTACAAGCTCTGACATATTGCATTATAAAGGAATATCAATTTGTAGTCCATGCATACTTTTTGGTGATGGTTCTGAGTCACAAGACCACATTCTCCTCCGCTGCAAGGTTTCCTACAAACTCTGGATTACCATGACACCTGAAATTGTGGGCATGGATGTTTCCTGACGATGCTCTCGTTTTCTCACTCTTGGCCGCGTAATACTCTGTCAGCTTTAGGAAAAGTTGTGTGAGACTTAATCCATGCAACTGTGCTTTAGGTCCTTTGGAAGGAAAGAATTTGTCGAACGTTCGAAGATAGCTACAACTTTAAGACAGATAATGAGTTAGCTACTGAAGCTAAAACTCTGGTTCTGACTTGGACTTCTGCCTATGGGAAGAGGGTGCACTTCAACTTTTCCTATTCAGTGCACAATTGGGATACTCTATTTTGTTAATTTATGTTTTTAGTTTTCTCTCTCGTCTACATTTGGTAGACTTTGTTAATTCTACCTTTATCTAATAAAAAAAATTGGTCATTTGTCCAAATATTTTTAAAACACGGTTCAAATGGACGAGTAAAAAAATTTATGGGTGAAATGGACAAAAAAATTTATCAAGGATGAAACTGGATTTATCCTGGCTTAAACTTAAAAAATAGCGAGGATGAAACTGGATGCATCCTGTGTAAATTAAAGGGATATTTTGATTTTGGGTCACAGAAAAGTGACCAGAGTTGCGTTTGGGTCACGGGGAAATTTTAATTAGAGTTTGGATCACATGACCGTGGTTGACCGTTTTGACAGTTATCTAATTATTTATTTTTTAAAATTAATTTCAACATATTTAACTCCGTTAGTTGCCGTTACCACGTGTCCTCCCACCTCACTCACCTCTACCTCCAAATATGTATCTCTTCCTCCGACGAAGATGTACTCCTCCGGTAAAGATGAATATAAAAGCATTAAATCCAAGTGAACAGAGAAACCAATTACCACTTTATCGCATTAAGGCCATGTACTTGTCGGAAACAACGGTAATATATATACACACACAATTCATGTATTACAAAAAGTGTACATGAACTAGTACCACTATTGTTAGAACATTCCAGTATAACAATGGTTTACACGGAAAATAGACAATTTGAACCAAAACCAAGCTTGTAAAGAACCAAAAATATGGAACAACAAATATTCCACTTAGAAGAGCGAAAAATATTATACAGGCAGGGGTATACCACTTGTAAGTTCCATTCAATTTCAAGAAACAAATTGATTAACCAGAGCAGCAGAAAAAGAAGAAACAAATTAATTGACCAGAGCATCAGAAAGAGAAGGGAGGGAATTGATTACCTGACCTGTGGTTCAGGCATTTTATCGAACATTTATTAAGCACAAACCGGTGCTATTGTTGAAAGTTGAAGAAACATCTTTTGTAGCTCTATTAGTCCTGCAACTTCGAATTCACAATAAACCCAAGTTCCCTAAACATCAACAGACTCCAGAATTACTTGGTATCACATCCATTCATAATCAATTTCTATCGGCAGAAACATCCACCCTAAACCTTACCAATCTTCATTACAAGCTACGTATACAAAACCCTTGATTCCTAAGGTCCTAATACTTCAACCTAAAACCTCAATTTCAAGTTTCAGACCGTGAATTGAAAAACCCTAACCCATTCCTAGGTTTTCTCATAGATTGAAAAAAAAAATGAGGAATAGGTATTCCCTTCACGTAAAAATCATGATTTGGATCTGATTGAAAAAGAGAGAACCCTAGAACAATTTTGGGTTTTGAGAATTTTGGGGGTTTTGATAATCAAAATTTGAATTTTCTCTACCAAATCATTCGAAGATGATGGAGGCGATGATGAACAAGAGAGAGAACTCAGAGAAGTTAAAGTAGCAGGAGAAACGAGAGAGAGAACTCATAGCCCTTGACTAGTGGCCCTTTTTCACCGGTGTCAAATAGAAGTTACAATGGTCGTGTTAGTAAATAAATGGAAATATGATATTTATTTGGTCATTTAAGTGTTTAATTAACTTTTTTAACTGTCAACGCGGTCAACGGCAGTCATGTGACCCAAACACTAATTAAAATTTCTCAGTGACCCAAACGCAACTCTGGTCACTTTTATGTGACCCAAAGTCAAAATATCCCTAAATTAAAAATAAGAAAAAGTATTTGAAAATTGGCAGGATAAAACTGGTTATATCCTGGCTATTTTTACATTTTTGTCCATTTAAACAGTGTCAAATTCTAGATGTCTTTTTCACCCAGAAATTGTTGATTTTGGTCTTTTTAACCAATTTTATGTATCTAATAAAACTCTCTCTTCTCTTAAAAAAATAAAATAAAGTTGGAAATAAGGATCCAAAGTGTCACAGTTTCAACGCGACTCTCACCTGGATAAAATTGTCAAAATGTCTCAGTTTTGGCCGAAAAGAGACTGGGATCCGAATAAATTACTTTGGTCCAGCTTATCTTCCATTAGACTAAGTCTTATGGGGTGCTAGTCTAGCACCTAGATTAGCAGTCAGGAATACCTCCTAAGTCTTATGGGAGTGCTAATCTAGCAGCTAGATTAGCAGTCCACGTCGACCAATGAATGAACCATTCAAAGCGCCCGGCGCTAAATCATTCCGCGCTCAGCGCTAAATGGTTCAGCGCAACCAATCTCAAAGTGTCGGATCAAAAATAAATCCTCAACGCTGAATCATTCCGTGAAAAGGTAGTTTTTCTAGCTTGAATCATTCTCACAGTATCAATCTAGCATGCTACTTCACATGCTAGCAACTGGTAGGAAAGAGAACTAGTGTTAAATTTTTTGTTACACTTTTTTTTGGAATTGCAACATTTATGTGCTAATCTAGCACCTCCAATCTAGCCCATAAGACTTAGTCTTAAGCCGAAAACCAGTTCACTCACTCAGTGATCTAGTTTCGTCCAGTAACAAGGTGAGTCAACCCATCAAAGTATAGTACATGAGTACAATTGACAACCAAATGGTTGTTCAATCATCATTTTAACAACTTCCGATTTTGGAAATTCTAATCAGAACATGGTTGTTCAATCATCATTTTAACCAAACCCGTGAACATGATTGGAAATTGGAAGAAAAGAATCGGAATGACATCAAATGTAAGTATACTGATACAAAATGTCCCAGAAAAGAAAGGAGACCGCTACCAATACCATGTAGTATACAGTTTTTATTGCGGTGACCATGGACATAAAACGGTGCAAGGTGCTAACTTATAACGGGTGGATCTGGTATAGTTGAGGAAGTTTCTAGACAAGTGAGATTGAAACAAATTGTGAAAGGAATAGCTGATCTTCCATATGAACTCTCGGGTACGCCAGTCATCTTGATTTCGTTAATTAGCTCAAGTTGTCTTTCTCCCCTGTAATAAAAGCTTACACTCTTTATGACACCATTTCTAGCAGAGGGCAAATGATTTAGGAACCCAAACTCATTTTCGAAACTAGCTAGGATGGGAAGTTAAATCGCCCACAGAAGTAGTATGGTACTTTGCCATAGTGAGAACAATGGACACTACTTAATCTCTCATACAAAGGAAATGCCATTCCCAAAAAAATCTCGAATGCCAAAGCTTTGAAGTGTGAAATGCAAGCTTTAGGAGGCAAGTACTAGGGAGATGTTGAGACTATTAGTCCCACATTGTATGAGTTTCTAAGATCCTGCGGTTTATAATACTATGGGCCTCTCTACTCATTGTCAATTAGTTTTGAGTTGGATGCCCGTATTCTAACATGGTATCAGAGCAGGCTATTTGCGACGAGTCATTGACCGCGCTTTTGCTCCGCGTCACCCGATTTAATTGTCCAAGTGTTAGACCCAACGAGACTACACGTGAGGGGGCGTGTTGAGACTATTAGTCCCACATTGTATGGGTTTCTAAGATCCTGCGGTTTATAATCTTATGGGCCTCTCCACTCATTGCCAATTGGTTTTGAGTTGGATGCCCGTATTCTAACTGGAGAAAAGGAGAATCCCGTAATCCCAAACTAAAATAGTATGGAATGTTATAATGGCCAATTCTTAGTAGCGATCGAAAAAGTTGGAATCCAAAAAATAAATCTTTCCTTATGGCTGCCACTGATTTACAGATCCTGAAGGTGACATGATTGATTTACATGGATATCCATCAAAACAAAACAGAAGTTATTAAGAAAAATAATGTAGCATGACCACTAGATAATGAATGTCATTAATGTAACCATTGCGACTGACAAGAAATATCACCAACCATAGAGGCATTGAGTGGGGAAACCAGCCTGGAGAGTGGAGAGAGCGGGAAAAAAGAAAGTCGAATTGTATCACCACGCTGCAAGTATTTAGCTCCACAGTCAAAAAGATGATGCAGGGACAGAGATCTTGGAATAACCGCCAGGGGCCAAGCAGGGGATGCTATTCATCTTTGTCCCTTTGAGCTGGAGTGAGTAATGTTCGCTTTACCTTGCTGAAATCAAAGAAACATAAATGAAGTGAAAAGCTGGCAGAGAAATTAGATATTCTCACTTAGCAGAGACACAAATCTGGAGAAGTAAAAACGTAAGCCCAACAAGGTAAATAACTGCCAATCCATGAACTGATCGTCAAAAGTGCAGATGCGGCCTAATAAGTACCCTGAAAAAGAAAAGAAAGGCAGTGACTTATTCTATTATATCAGCAATTTACGAAAGAAGAAAGAAAATGGTTGAAAGAAGAACAGCTGATGAACTACTACTCTCCGGATCAAGAACTCCACTTTCCGATAAGCTGACCAAAAAAGCAAGCACTCCAAATAATTTATAGTGACCAATCCTATACTCTTCTAACAATCACAGGAAAACTTTGGTAAATCCAGGTTCAAAACCAAGATTAAAACATCCAACTCTTGCAGGGGTGTTGAATCCTAGGATACCAAAAATTTAAGCCTGGTGCCAGTTATTATCATCCAGCGTGCGCCGTGCCTAGATATGTAAATATTATGAGTTTCAGACTAATGGTTACTTGGAGAGATTTAATTTGTAAGATTATGATGACATAAATTGTATATTTGTAAGATTGAGTTGTCTCTAATTTCAGACTCAATGATTTTATTCACCTGTACATTGTGACAACTCATATACAGCTGCATATCTTCTGTCAAGAGTGATTTCCGTTGTATAATTGATGTCATATATTTTTGCTTACTAAATTAGTTAGCGCTAATATAGGTTAGAGTCAATCAAGGGCTAACCACCATTACTGTAATTGATCATGTAGATAATATCTCTATTGTATCTTCCTATAAATAGAGGTTCTTACCTCTCTGTAATATTATCAATAAATCTCAATTCTTGATGGTCCAGAGCAGGAACATCTGATCTTAGGTTGTTTGATCAAATTCCTGTGGGAAACTTTTTATATCATTTTTTTCCCCTCTCCTTTGTTTTTTGATTATGGAAGGAGAACAAAGTCCCAATGCTTCAAGCCCTAATGGGCATTCATCTTCAATTTCTTTGGATACTGCTTCTTATCGTGATCCATTTTTTTTCCATCCATCGGACAACCCCAATGCTGTTCTTTGTAGTCCTCCATTAAACGGTGATAACTACGCATCGTGGAAGATAGGAATGATGAGAGCTTTGCGTGTGAAGAACACGATTGGTTTTATTGATGGATCAATTTCCAAACCAACTGATCCGGCCAAACTCGTAGAATGGATGCGAGCAGATGGTCTTGTCATTGGTTGGATTCATGCTGCTATTCTTCCTAGCATTAAAGATAGTGCTTCTTATGCTCCTACTACTTTTCTTCTCTGGAAAGATCTTGAGAACAGGCATGATGAATCTTGTGCTCCGAAGCTATATCAATTGAAACAACAACTTGCTTCTATTAAGCAAGATGGTTCGTCTGTGATGGTTTTTTATGGTCGTCTTCGTGCTATTTGGGATGAGATGGATGTTATAAGGCCTGCAAGTACTTGTATTTGTGCTAATGCCAAGGATGATATTGATCATCTCAACCAAGATAGAGCCATGGAGTTCTTGCAAGGTCTTCATGATAGGTATGCTGGTCTCCGTTCTAACATTTTGCAGCGTATTGAGTTTCCACCCTTGTTAACTATTTATAACTTAGTCCGACAAGAAGAGGTTCAACAACCTTTGGCTAATACCATTCCGATTGTTGAATCGGATACCCTTGCTATTGCTCTCCATGAAGGTGATACCTCTTCCAAAACTAACAAAAAGAGGAGTTATTATTGTGATTACTGTCATAAGGATGGTCATACTAGAGACCGTTGTTACAAACTGAATGGTTATCCACCAAACTATAAGCGCAAGGATGGAAAAACTTTGGCTACCACTTCTGTTGTTCTTCAAGGTGTGCTACCACAACAACATGACACATCACAAGGTATACTTCCTCCACAAACCACTGCCGCTCCGCTTTTCCCTGGACTATCCGCTGATCATTTGGCTCGCTTGGCTGCTTTTGCTGCGACACTCCCTGCTACATCCGACGAACAACCAAAAATGAATTTCGCTGGTAAGTTTTTATGTTCCTTCGATACTGAATGGATTATTGATAGTGGTGCTACCCACCATGCTTGTTCATCTCTTAAATTTTTTTCAACTTATAAAATTGCCCCGTCTAATATGGGTGTTTTATTACCTGATGGTACAAGGGCTTTGATTTCCCATATTGGTACCGTTAATCTTTCTCCCACTTTGATTTTAAGGGATGTTTATTATTTACCATCTTTTAAATATAACCTCATTTCAGTGAGTAGATTATGTTATTCTTCAAATTGTGAAGTTATTTTTTCTCACAATTCTTGTCGTTTTCAGGACCGTTCGACGATGAAACTTATTGGTCAGGGTGATTTGGTTTCAGGATTATATCAATTGCGCTCTTCTTCGGTGCTTTCTTTTATGAAAAATAAGCCTTTTGATCTATGGAATTTTCGCCTTGGTCACCCTAGTTTAGGTCATTTTCGCTTTCTAGTTAACCGTTTTAATTATATGCATTCTACTTTGGATCACAAATGTGTAATCTGCCCTATGGCAAAACAGTCTCGCTTACCATTTAATAAAAGTGTTACTTTCAGTAAATCTCCATTTCAATTAATTCATTGCGATATTTGGGGACCTTTTTCGGTTCCTTCTTTAAATGGTGATCGTTATTTTTTGACAATTGTTGATGATTACACTCAGTGTACTTGGGTTTTTCTGATGAAATTAAAATCAGAAACCTTAAAATACTTTTTTTACTTCTTTAACTAGGTTATAACTCAATATTAGAAACCTGTTTGTCGTGTGTCTACGGGGTCGGGTTCATTTATAATTCCTAATCTTCAAAAATTTCGATCCGATAATGGATCTGAGTTCTTATCAAAGGAACTTCAAGCTTATTTTTCTAAAATGGGAATTGTTCACCAACGCAGTTGTGTTTATACTCCACAACAAAATGGTGTTGTCGAAAGAAAGCATCGACATTTACTTGAAGTAGCTCGTGCTCTTCGTTTTCATTCCAATCTTCCTATTCAATTTTGGGGAGAATATTTGTTGGCATCAACTTACTTAATAAATAAAATGCCAACAAAACTTTTAAATCATATATCTCCACATGAAAAATTGTTTGGTACAACACCAAATTATTCTACTTTACGTGTTTTTGGGTGTCTTTGTTTTGCTCGCAATATCAACATTAAAACTAAATTTGATCAACGAGCTACACCCTGCATTTTTCTTGGGTATCCTTTTTCTCAAAAAGGATATATTGTTTATGATATTGAAAAACGTCAAAAGTTTGTTTCTCGTGACGTTGTCTTTCATATAGACATTTTTCCTTTTGATGAGACTAGTTTCTCAAAACCATCTACACCTACGTCATCTACAGATGATGATTTTTTCTTTGATTTTCCACCACATTTACATAAAGCTATACACCCTTCATATTCCACTAATAATCCTTCACCTGCTTCCGCTCCCACTTTGTCTACAACACCACCTTCTCCCATTCCACATGCTACAGACCCACACAATTCACCACTTCAGGATTTCCCATTTAATGTTAACACTCACGCATCAGTATCTCCTTCCCAAACAAGTGTCCATATCCGTGAACTTTTTCACCTGATTCTCAAAATAGTACTGTTTATGAATCAACACTTGATTCTCACCCCATAGTTGATCCTGTTAACTCTTCTAATCCTGTTTTGCGACGATCGGAAAGATCACACAATTTACCACCTTATTTAAAGATTATGTTTGTTCTTCTGTTGAGTGTTCCCAATCTCAACCTTATCCTCTTACAAATTATTTGTCGTTTGATAATTTTAGTCCTTCTCATAAAATTTTCTTGACCACAGTTTTGAACACATAGGAACCAACTTCTTTTAAGGCTGCAATGCAGATTCCAGTATGGCGCAATGCTATGGTTAAAGAAGTTCGGGCATTGAAGGACAATGATACTTGGACAGAGGTGGATTCTCTTCCTCCCGGTAAGTCTATTGTTGGTTGCAAATGGGTTTACAAAATTAAATACAAATCTGACTGTAGTATCGAGCGACACAAAGCTCGTTTGGTTGCAAAATGTTATACCCATCTTGAAGGGGTGGACTATCATGATACGTTTTCTCATGTTGTAAAGTTAGTTACCGTTAGAGTTTTGCTTTCTTTAGCTTCCATAAAAGGTTGGCATATACACCAACTTGATGTTAACAATGCATTTCTTCAAGGTGATCTTGATGAGGAAGTTTACATGCGTCCTCCACCTGGATTTGGTAAACCTAACCAAGTTTGTCGTTTAAACAAATCTATTTACGGACTTAAATAGGCTTCTCGCCTGTGGTTTGCGAATTTTCGTCTGCCCTTATTGCTGAGGGTTTCCAGCAATCTACTGCTGATTATTCGTTGTTTACTCTTCATCAAAAATCTTTATCTCTATATTTTTTAGTCTATGTAGATGATATTGTGATTACCGGCAATGATTCTACTGCCATTTCACATCTAATTTCTCGTTTAGAAACTTTGTTTTCAATTAAAGACTTGGGTCGTTTACAATATTTTTTGGTAATAGAGGTTTCCCATTCTTCTGATGGAATTTTTCTTTGTCAACGCAAATATATTCTTGATATCTTGCGGGACTCTGGTCTAACCGGGGCAAATCCATCATCATTTCCAATGGAACAAAATCTAAAGTTGTTACCCACGGATGGTGCTCCACTTGAAGACCCATCACAGTTTAGGCGTCTTATTGGTCGCTTACTTTATCTTACTGTAACCAGGCCCGACATTAATTATGCGGTCACCTATTTAAGTCAATTTATGTCTTCTCCTAGAACTACACATTTTGATGCAGCGATACGAGTTCTTCGATATCTTAAGGGAACTTTAGGACATGGCATTCTTCTTTCTTCTCGTAGTTCTTTACAATTGACAGGATTTACTGATTCGGATTGGGCTGGTTGTCCTACCACTCGTCGATCTATAACTGGCTATTTCGTTTTACTAGGTGATATTCCCATTTCTTGGAAATCAAAAAATAACCAACCGTATCTCGTTCTTCTGCCGAGGCAGAATATCGTGCTTTGGCTACTTTAACTGCTGAATTACAGTGGTTACATTATTTATTCAATGATCTTCGCGCTCCTTCTACTTCTCCTATTTCTGTTTACTGCGATAGTCAAGCTGCCATCCACATTGCAGAGAATCCTATTTTCCACGAACGAACGAAACACATTGAGATAGACTGTCATTTTGTTCGTGAGAAGATCCAAAGGAAACTTATCAGTCCACGACATATCGCTTTCGCTGCGCAACTCGCTGATGTCTTTACGAAGCCTCTTGGTGCAAACCAGTTCACGAAGTTAGTAAGCAAGTTGGGCGTTTGTCAAATTTCTTCACCCGCTCCAACTTTAGGGGGGTATTGACCTGTACATTGTGACAACTCATATACAGCTGCATATCTTCTGTCAAGAGTGATTGCTGTTGTATAATTGATGTCATATATTTTTGTTTACTAAATTAGTTAGCGCTAATATAGGTTAGAGTCAATCAAGGGCTAATCACCGTTACTGTAATTGATCCTGTAGATAATATCTCTATTGTATCTTCCTATAAATAGAGGTCCTTACCTCTCTGTAATATTATCAATAAATCTCAATTCTTGAGATTTGAGTTTGAGATCCGCAAGAATACTGTAGAGAAACCTGTATAGGGAGTCAGAGATAAACTTGCAGATTTGAAATGTTCAAATTGGGAGTAAGAAGTGCATGTATCCATAATTTAAAACTACTCTGCTCAGTTGGTAGAGATGAAAAAAGTCATGCTGGAACGGATTGAGGTCTTACAAGTTTCTCCATTTAGCTCCAGGGAAAAGATCAGAGACTTCGTAGATCCTTCTTAAGCTGAAGAGACTTTCCCAAGCTGGCAGAGTGCTCCGCACTGTCTTCCTATTTATTTGTGTTTTGAAAACGAGATATATTAAGAAAACGAAAAACAACTATACAAAGTTCTAAAACAGAATGATTGAGCTAGTAACTCAAGACAAAGACCGAACTAAAAAGAATGTACAGAAGAAAATGAAACAAATAAAATTGAGAAACATGAAATAAACACAGATTCCTCAGGCGGGTTACAAGTGAATGACATATCCCAATTGAAAAGTTGCCTTTCTCAGTTGGCAATATCAATTGTTAGTCACGTAGTCTGTTCCGAGAGTTATAGTTTTGGCATCAAATCTCTACCTCGAATATAGGTACTAACTCATGCGAGTACCTACAAAAGTTGCAATGTACATGGCTTCAAAATATGTAATTACAATTTGTTCGGGGGTGTACCTACCCAACCCAAAGGAAATTGTTATTTTGTCCTGTATGTATTTTGGTACACCACAAACAATTTGGTACCCCTATTAGCAATCTTGCAAAAAAAGAAATTTTATTTATTAAATATAGAGTTAATGTTCAACAAAACTTGACCCTCCAAAACACTAGGAGGCTCATCATACCAGCTATGGGTGATTTTATACCTTCTGCTGTACTTTGAAAGCATATCTGCAGCCTATAACAATTTGTTTTTCGCATAACAACATTTCCAATTAGGGACTGAATTTATACGCTAAAGCATCTAAAAGAACATTCTCACATAACCATCTGGGGTTAGCCCAGTTGGCCAGGAGCCTGATTCTCAAGGAGGAGGTCAGGAGTTCGAGTCTCCGCTCAACATTGGATTACTCGTATAATTATACTAACTTTACTATGGGGTTCATGGGGCTGAGTTTGCTCAGTGGGGAGTAAGCCGGTGGCTACGCTGCCAGGGGGCAGGATGGGCCTATGCCTAGTTTCAAAGAAAAGAAAGAAAAAAAACATTCTCACATTCCCAGGGATTGAATTTGTTGACACCTTTACATGTGAATAATATCACAAAAAACTGAAGACGATTAGCCCGAACTTAAACTAAAATCATAAGCTCACGCAAAGAAAAATATTACCTCCATTTATGGAAAACAGATACTATCATTTTTTTTTTCTTCAATTTGACTTATTTTTAGAATAAAATGAAAAAAAATTAAAGTATATTTTTTCCAAAAATAGAGGAGTTATAATTTTATAAATAAAATAGCTCATGCCTTCCGCCGCCCATACCCCATCTCGATGTAGCGGTTGTGTAGTCAGAGAAAACACGAAATAATTTCTGTTTAAGTCTCGTCTTTCTAAAGATTTCTAAAGACTATGCATCAAGATCTTTCCATGAAATCCATTTTGGTGCTGTTGCAGAACCCCAATTTCACACCCCCATTTTTGGGAAAAAATTATTCCCAAACCCATAATTTCTCAAATTATGTTTCAAGTGTTTTTCTTCTTCTTATCGGATTCATATCTCCTACTACTTGCGTCTCGGTTCTATTGGAGTCTCAACATCTTCGTATTTGGGGTTTGAATTTTAACATCTTCGTATTTGGGGGTTGAAAGGGGATCTAAGCATCATTTTTCTACCATGAATCTCAAAGATGTTAGTGATAAGATTGACAATAACATGCAGAAATCACTAAGTTACAAAACTGATGTCTCTGCGTTATCATCGATCTATCTTCTAAGTTCGATTTACTCATGAAGAAATTGGATCAATATCACAACAATCAACACAAGTTTTGAGAAGTTCGATTTACTCATGAGTTGATTTCTTCGATGTCGATGAATTTGATGATTCTCTCGAATTGAAAATTGGCGAGGAAGATCATTGTTCCAAGGAATGCGTCCAATTTTTTTTCGGAAAACCAAGGAAATGTTAAACTCGATGATTCTCGCTTGTTATTTGATAGAGGAAAATTTGCTAGTGAAGCGATTTTTCACTTGCTTCTTAAACTTGGGTATAATTCAGAATTGCGGTTTGTACATTCGATTGCTATTGTATGTGTTGATTACGTCGAAATTCTTGGTGAGCAGAAGATGATTGTTAAAATGATTGGGAGAGGTATAATTTTATTCCTCTTATTGGCTAGAGTATTTGAGATTGACATGGCTTGTCAGTTGGGATTTCCAATGGTTGAGATGTGGAGAGCTAATTTTTTTTTTCTTTCTTACCACTTACTTGTATGTTGCTCGAGGTGATTCAAATGGAGTGTACACTAGAATTTTACCACCTCTATGAGCTAAATACTATAACAAGATTTCTATGGAGCAGGGTTGTGAACATGGGTACTGTTTATATGTTTAATGCTCTAACCAATTGGATATCAAACAAGTTTGGTGTTTCTTAAGGATGGTACCACATGTGCAAGCAATCAAGTCAGGTGGTGGTGTAAATGAACATAAAGCTGAACCACGAATTCTTTTACTGGAAGTTTCACAAGGTTCTTTAGGTTTACCAACTGCTACATTTTCTAAACCACCTACTTATTGTCCCAACCAGCTGATTGGTTTCTACAATTTTGGTTTCCATCAATATTATTTTCCTGTTTATATTCTTGGTGGGGTTTGGTATATCAAACAAGGGATGATTATGCGTGTACCGAAACTTATGTAGGAAGGAAAATCTACTGCTCCCTCATTTCTTATAATGCCCACCTGTGTCATCAAGTCAGATATCAAGTGTTTGAACAACTAAAGGTTGATTTGGGGATACATGAGAGGATGTCTTGAGCTTCATAATGGTACACAAGGAGTGGTTTGCAATGAAATTGGTTGTAATGCTACAGGTGAATCAAATGAGTTTGAATGCAGGCAGAATATCCTAGAATAATAACTGCATAACATGTTATGCAGTCGTGAAAATTAATGTATAACCTTTTATGCATCTATAAAATTTGTTGCATAACCTGTTATGCATCCGAAAATATGACTGCATAATGCGTTATGCATTGAGAAAATTGTTGCATAATCTTTTATGCATCGAGAAAATATATGCATAACCTGTTATGCATCCGAAAATATGGTTGCATACTGCATTATGCATCAATTTTTTATGTACGCTCTAAAATCAACCAAAACAATGGCTACATAACTTGTTATAGATGCATAACTTTATTATGCAGTCGAGAAAATGGTTGCATAATTCGTTATGCGTCTGCAGAATGTGTTATGCATCGTTTTTGGTGACTGCATAATGGTTATGTATCAAGGTTTCGAAAATTTTCCCTAAAATGAGGGTCACCTCCGATTTTTTCGTGAAAAACAAAAATTTGATATTCTTGTTTGTACTCGTTGCGTAGCTCTTTTAAAAAGATTTCTAACGATATAAAATTTGTAAAATTCTTAGGCGCGGATTTTTAGATATGTTATGTCCAAGTTGCGCTTCCAATTATACCCCTGAAAAATTAGGTTGCATAACGAGTTATGCCTGAAAAGATAGTATGCATAACGAGTTATGTATTGATTCCCTAATAATTTCATATAATTATGGGTGTGACAGTACCAAAAATTAATTGTGGGTTTGACAACGAGAATATTATTTTTTTTGGGTCTCCCCTTAATTTCCCCATTTCACACATTCAAGCGGCCAAATTCATTAGTTTGAAAAGTGGGCAGAAAAACCTCAATCAGTCTTGCAAAAGTAAAGCCCACATAGCCCATGCATCAAGATCTTTCCATGAAAATCATTTTGGTGCTGTTGCAGAATCCTAGGGGTGATCAAAAAGTTCGGAACCACGGATTTCATCCGTATCCGTTCGTAAAATTGCGGTGAAACCCAATCAGCAAAATTTATAGGCCGGACACGGGTGGAATTTTCAAATTTGCACTTTTAGCGGTTTGGTTGTGGTTGGACTTTGAAATCCGTGGATTTACCCGCCGTAGCAAATAGTGAGGATAATGGTGGAAACTGACATTATCTTCTTTTAAGATTCCTACCAGATTGGCATTTAAATGATCACAAGGGGTTGCACACTAAACGTTGGACACCTTCTCATTTAGATGATCACAAGGGATTGCTCACTAAACGGTGGACACCTTCTCATCAATATGCAGCTACTCTGACGCCGTCTAAGAAGGAGCTGAAAGGTATTCTTTTGCGAAAATGATATATGGCGCCCAGTTTTCGGCACCCATTTGCACCCACTATTAGGTGGCGCATATGTGGCATTGCTTTAAAAACTTGAGGAAGAAAGTTCGAAAGAATTAGCAACGTGCCTAAGTATTTCTCTGGCTTCTGATACCAGAAATTTACCCAATGTCTGCTTAATTATGAGACTGGAAATAGGTGCTTGGTGGTTTATACTACTGATAATCCCGTTGTTTGGTTGGATTTTTTAAGAAATTGATGATTTTTTAAGAGCTGCAGATAATAAAATTACAAAATTTGGTTGGATCTCATTAGGATAATGATGATTCTATTTGAGATGTAAGTGTCATTTAATTGCAATAATTGAAATATTGTTGTTCACTAAGAAATTGATGATTGTTTCTGAGATTGAAAAAAAACTCATCTTCGTTTTTTCCTCTTCCGTGAAAGAGAAGAAGAACACCCAGTTTGTTTCTAACCTAAGCCGTTGATCCATGATCTACGGTTGAGAAAATAGGCCCTAAAGGTCCACAGAACTATTTTTTTTTCTTTACATTTTTGAAACAAAGCCACGTAATATCGGGTGCAAATGGGTGCCAAAAACTGGGCGCCATATATCATTGTCTGTCGATTCTTTTGCTTTGCATGGTGATTGTATTTAGTAAGATAAAAGTCATAGAAAGAAAAGTTGTTTCCAGTTCCCTTCCCTGATAGAGATATTGAGAGTACAGTACTCTTTATAGAATTTAGAGTTCCCAACACAGGATAAACTATTGAACAACAAATTTGCACTCATGTGCCTTCTTCCTTCATTTCTGAACTGTTTTCCTATATTATGTAAAATTAGGTTTTGTTTTACTTTTTTTTCTTTCTTTTGGACTAAATCCACGGTTAATCCGCATCCGGTCCGTATCACCCGTTGATCCGCGGGTATTAAATCCGTGGGTGATTGGGCCGGACACGTTTGGATTTTCTAAATCCGCAACTTTAACGGATTGGACGCGGGTGACCCCTAATCCGCATCAGTCCGTCCGTTGCACACCCCTACAGAACCCCAATTTCACACATTCAAGCAGCCATATTCATTAGTTTGAAAAGTGCGCAGAAAAGCCTCAATCAGCCTTGCATAATTAAAGGGAAAATTTGCTGGTTGGTCCTAAGCCCATTAAGTTAGTTATACTAGGGTCCAACCGGATTTTAGACTTATCACTAGGTCCATAATTATTTGAAACAAGCAAAATGGCCACATTACCCTAGAGCTAAATACGTGTGAAGAATGCACCCACTATCTATTCCCAAACAAAACAGTTGAAACGGTCAGAAAAATCATTAAATGTTCATAACGTTAGAGAGAGAAATTAAAATCTTCTCTTAATCTCAATCACTATCTCATCTCAAACTTCATTCTCAATCATACGATTTCCCTTTCAAAACAACGTTTGATTCAAAGAAAAACCTAATAATGGTTACAAGAAAAATTAGAAGAACAATCAGAGAAGAAGAAATCATAAAGGATGATAGTACTGCTCCTAGGTTATCTGAAGAAGAATCAGGAATTTCACGACGAAAATCAACGAGAAAAAACAGAAAAATCGAAGAAGAATGCTGCTGAAAGTTCATTGGAAGATGAATCTCAAGATTTACAAAGAGGAAAAAGAAGAACACATAGTAGAAAGGAAGCAAATCAGAAAAAGGTACCGATTCTAACACTTTTAGTATGTTTTTTGTGTTTCTGGGACATAGATCCACCAGTACATATGTATAATACTCATGAAAAATTGATGAATACCCATTGTAATTTACATGCAACTTCTAGTTTGTGTTTGTAGCACTTAGAATTGGCAGTACATAACTAAAAAATTGTAGAATGATATTCAAAAGTGATTTGCAATATGTTTTGTTTGTTTTCTGATACATAGAACCATCAGTACATATGTGTAGTACTCATGAAAAATTAATGAATACCCATTATAATTTACATGCAACTTCTAGTTTGTGTTTGTATCACTTAGAATTGGCAGTACATAACTAAAAAACTGTAGAATGATAATCAAAAGTGATTTGCAATGTGTTTTGTTTGTTTTCTGATATATAGAACCACCAATACATATATAAAATACTGAGGTTTTTTATTAGTTAGGTTCTTTTTTTCCAGTACAAAAGTCCAATAGCGAATGGGTAACATTGTTTATGTGTTTATTTATCATTGTCAGTACATAATTCAAAAATTGTTGAGAGAATGATCTTGGATTATTAGTATATAAGTCCAACAGTGAATGGGTTAGGGTTTTTTTTCCACCAGTACATAAGTCCACTGTGTATTATTTTATTTTTTTCCTTTATGAGATGATGATCTTTGGATATGCACAGTACATAAGGGAAATACTGATTGTTTGTATTTCAGAGATGATGAATGTGCAGTCCATAGATACTGTACTGAAATAATACTATGAACTTCCAATACATAAATGAAATACTGAAACAAAACTATGATTGTGTTTAGATATCAACTTCCAGTACATAAACGATATACCGAAACAAAACTATGAACTTCCAGTACATAAATCGTATAACTAGTTTTATATACTATGAACTTCCAGTACATAAATGGTATACTGGAAAAAAATATGATGTAGAGTGTATTTAGTTTTTATACACTATGAACTTCCAGTACATAAATGATATACTTGAACGAAACTGTGATTGTGTTATTTTTGTATACCATGAACTCCCAGTACATAAAAGATATACTGAAATAAAACTAGTTAATTTTGCAGGTAAGGTTGTGACAAAATCCAAAAGGAAGTTGTCCGTATAAGGTGGTCGTTGCTCATGATTAAAGTCTGCATATTCCTAGAAGAAGGTGGATTCAAAGCAGTCTATTTTTGGATAAGGGAACATATAAAGTGTTTTTGAAAGAAAAAAAATGGGTTAGTTTTGTTATTTTCGTAGATTCGTGGCTTATTTGATAAAAAAAAAGACTTTGTGGTATCTAACTTAAGTGAAAGAATGTGATAATCAAGTCACTGAATTCCAAATTAGCTCCCTAATGATTGTGCGGTAATACTGGATGGTTATAAAATTTGAGTGCAGTTGGGTTACACTGTGGTACTTGAGTAAAATGTTGTAGCATATATATGTTGTACTGCTTTGGGTTTCTTTTTACATATCTGTAAAGTTCGAATTTATGTAGGAATGTTCAGTGCATTTATATTGTTGACTGCTCGGGAAGTTATACTAGTGAAATATTTTACCACATAACTGACGTATTGTTTTGATTTCACTTCGCAATGTCTGAGAACTGTAAACTGAATCTCTTGTTTGCCCCCTCGACAAAGTCTTAATCGTTTACCAAAATGTATCAAAAATGCACCCAATTCCTTCAATCAAAATTATAAATAAATGTAGAAGACAATATCTGTAGACATGTATGGAATTAGTATGAATCTACAAGAGTTTTCTGTAACCACAGACTTCCTTTTTGCTCTTCTTATTGTGTTGTTTTACATGACTTGGTAAATACAATATTGGTATTCCGAAAAATCAAATTGCAAATAAGAAAAACCACTAAATTTATACAAAATTTTCATAATTATTGTATCGCATAACTGAGATGAGAACTTTTCCAAGCTTTTTAAGCACCCCCCTGCAAATAGACTAGGATAAAATCAATAAAAGGATTGAAACTAGCGGGAATCTAGATTCTTAAATCAAGGAATACATTTAGTATCATTTACCTTGATGATATGTTTTCGGAACTTAAAAAGGAACCTGTATCACACGACAACCAGAGAGATGAGTAGTGAATTCATTCTGATCATCTGATGCGTACTTACAGAGCAAAAACACATAAAAAATGAACACACCAAACAGTCAATATAAATATGCACTTCAAAAACAGAGTACATAAAGAACACACTCTTAAGGTTCTGGCAGTACATAAAATGGGCATTCCTAAAAGGTAAAAATATACTAATAACAAAGCTCCAAACAATTCCTTTTATAAATAATAATCGCCGAAAACCTGTTCCTAGATGTAAGAGCACATACAAAATGAGAACATAAAGAATGCACTCTGTGAAACAGGGAGTACATAACGTTCAATACCATCCCACAAGTACTGACTTTGACTTCCCATTACCAATGAAAACTCTTAAGACGTGTAGGCATTTAGCAAACCATACCAACTAACGAAGATTAATAATCCTGCAAAATGTTTCTAGTCTATAAATGATGTACTCAATTTCTTGACAATACATCTACACTCAATTTATTCAGCCCTTTTTTTTTTGAAGGCAACAAATAACTATTTCTTGATAGTACTTCTACACCCAATTTATTGACAGTATACCTACACTAAGATCATGTTTCACATCTACAAAAATCATACTTGAATAAACCCAACCCACACTGTATAATCCAAAAAATAATCGTTCTCGAACCGACACATAAACAGATCATATAACCAATGCATAATGCTAAGAAACAAAATTCTTTTTTTCACAACTGTCAGTACATATTGGCTGCACTCATATTTTTAGCGGATTTTAAGCACCATGACAGGGATTGCGTTACAAAACACAACTAATTCCATCTAAACCTATGTGTAATGCTAAGAAAGGAAAGTCTTCGTTTCACAACTATCAGTACATATTGGATGCACTCATATTTTTAGTAGATTTAAAGCATAATAATAGGGATTCAATGCTAAGAAAAATATGTACATGATCCTATCAATGCCACCATAATGAACAATACTTCACTTAGTCCAAATTGGGTAATTATAGAGTGAATATACTTAAAAATTGAAACTAAAATCGTTATGCTTTGTCCAGCGGATATATGATGGTGCTGGTATACTAAGAGAAAAAGGTATAACAAGAATATAAAAAGTTTATTAGTTTTTTTTGGTATTCCTCTATGCGAAAAAAGAAACTTAAGCAAAAGTCTTACGTATTTGTGTTGATAAGGTGTACCAATCTCTGCTTGTAAGAATGAATTTATGCAACCAGATCAACTAGCACGTCCTGTTCGAGCCCCCTACTAAGTGACCAACTGAGATGATCAGAATATGTATAAAAACTACAAGCGGTTACTTGGTTATGCTTAGTGCAGAATAATAGTTATGAAGCAACAAAAAAAAAAAACAGCTACTGTGATGTTCTATAAAGTGTAGACTGTGATTTTTACAGAGTGCAACATTTATACACTGATTTCTCGTCAGTGTAGCGTATATACACTGAATTTTCAGCAGTGCAGCATATACGCACTACCAAATTATACCAAATGAAGCTGCAAAAACCTTCTATAATACTTATTTGATAATCATCAGCTTTCATTAAATGCAAAATGTAAGTATATGCTATTATTAACATTGATGTTAGCATGAACGAACATTGTTATATGTAACCATCTTTAGTAGAAGTTCAGCCATTTTACTGAATTTGTTATATGCACAACAAGAAGTAAAAATCCTCTAGTGGCTACATAAATTGACAAACATGGTTTGCGTCAAAGTTCAAGCTACAATTTTTAATTTATATGCTTCAGGCTAATGAGTAAAGTTTAGGAAACGCAACATGAACATACTGCAGAATATAAAAATTGGTATAATGGATCAAAATTCAAGAGGAGCTTACAGTCGTCATCTTTTGTGGCTGATATAAGGACTGGGAGCATTAGATCAGATGATTTCACTTCACTTGGTGAACAACTAACAACTCAATTAAATCGATAATTTAGCAATTTTCTTTGTAATCACCTTACTTGTCGACCTTCGCTATTATATTCAATTTAATATCGGTTCATTCCATCATAATACATAAAAAAAGTGCATCAGAATACAGTACGTTCATTACGCACTCCATCAAACACACTAAAAATGTTTAAGAATGCAGTACATGCATTACGAACACCCATCAAATACACTAAAAAAGCATGAGAATAGAGTATATGCATTATGCACTCCCATCAAAACACACTACACACTGGTATAAAAAAACAAAAAAAACTTGCATGATGGGTACTACTCTACTATATTGTTAAATCATATGAACTGAAACAGTTTTAATTTAGTATTTCATATATGTACTGCTAGATCATATGAATTAACTGAGTATAACTATGAACACAATAGAATTACAAGCAACTATTTTCAGTATTCCATATATGTACTTCTGATTCGTAAACTAAAAATCAACTTCATGTCAAAAATAACTTATAAACCTATGAATCTAACAGAATAAAAAAACTCCATTCCAGTATTTGATACAGGTACTTCAGCATCAAACAAAAAAAGTAAGAAAACTATGAACATAACAAAATTAAACCAGTTTTTTTTCTTCAGTATACCCTTTATGTACTGCTGAATCAAATAATCTGTAACAACAAACAATCATGATTTTAACAAAAAAACAAAAAAAAAACAAAATTATGGCTATATTACTGAATAATCTAAACAATAACAATTTTTGTTCTCAAATCAACAAATCAATTCTTCCTATAAAGTTTTAGTGGCCAAAGTGAGATCCATTAATCCACTACCAAACGTAACATATCATTAAATCGAATCAATTCACGGATCAACAATCAAATATCCAAAATTAAATCTATTTTACCAGACTGTAACTAGTAGATCGAATCCAACAAATCACTCAAATTTCAGTAAAAACCAATTAATTGGTGATAAAAAGAACTCGAACAACAAAGAAGAAGATACTGAAAATTCTAAGAAATAATAAAAAGAAGACTAAATTAAGAATCTCACAATTTTTTAGGGCGTTAGAAATGATCAATCGAAGGAGATACAGAGGAATAAATCTAGAGAACAAAATCTTGCGCGCAGAAACTGATTAATCGATCAAAGACCTCATAAGAATCTTCATCGCAAGTCGCAAGAGCTCTTCAAATCGAGAGAGACAATAGAGAAAATGAAAATGATGAATTATGAATTGGTCTGTAAAGTAGAAAGGTTATTTCTGGTATTTTTGAATTAGACATAAATGTTCCCGCACGTGTACAGGACCTGGGATTAAAAAATTGGGTCCATTTTTATGTTTTCTTTTAATTACGGACCTCTAGTTGCTGGGCTTTAGTGGGTGGACCTGCCACTAACTAGTATCACTAAACTAGTACTTATAGGTAATTCCTACATAATTAAAGCCCGCATAGCCCATTAGCAAGAGAAAGGTATGACAACTAAAAACTTAAACGATTTTTTGGGCACCACTCTTTTTATTTTGGAGGAGACCATCACTTTATTTTTGGTAAGTTATTTGAAGTTATTTGAGGACACCCCTTATCCATATATTTATATTAATACCAAAATTACCCTTCCTAATTAAGTTAGTGAAATGATTAGTTAATCCAGTGTAGTTAATTTCGGCCATCTCGGCCGAAATATCGCCGATTATTCCGGTACCGCTAGTGTAGCGAGACGAGATCTAAATATCGCCGAGACGAGATTATGCCCAAAAATATCGGCTGTCTCGGTCAAAACAGGTCAGATTCGATTAAAAATCGTCTGATTTTGTTATTGTTGTTGAGATAGCAATTCAAATGCGAAAAATAATAAATACCATCAAAGTAATCTCCGATGAGGTAAAAAGATCACCATTCAGTGATTCTACACAAACCCATCTTGTTATTTCCCTACAAACTAGCACAAAACTTCATTCAGGAGGTGCTTAATAAGTTGACGGTGAAAATTGAAATGATCAAAAGTTGCTTCATATCTTAGTGGTTGATTAAATTGGTGATTATTTGATGTCTCTATTCATTCCTATACGAATCTTTGTGAAGACTCCAGAGTCACAATCTCTGGCTAGTTATGGGTGATAGTGGACAATGGAATATGGTGGAGCATGAGAAAGAGATCTTTTTTGTGAAACTTTTTTCTGATAGAGAGAAAGACAAAGCTATGGAGAATAGATGCAGGAAATATGAAGAGTGTTATGAGAAGGAATATAATAGGAAGTCTTTTTTTATTTTTTTTAATTGCGCGTGAATGGAAGTTACAAGGTTTTGGATCTAACCTAAACCTTTTGTATCCTCTAACTTTATTTTTTTAAAAGGTTTAAATCGGGAAAATATTATTAAGCATATTAAATTGGGATATATGTGTTATTAGGCATAAAGTTTAGAGACGATATTAAAAACCGAGATCTCCCCGGTACAATATTATACCAGTGTACCGGTCCTCGGACGAGACAAACCGGTATCCGATATTAACTACATTGATTTAGTCTAATGGTTAATTAGTGATTATGTTAAGTTAATTAGAGTGATTAGTGAGGTTAAATAAGTTGTTTTTTATGTAGTTGCAGAATAATCTACAACTACACCCTCAATAGAATTAGTAAAAACTCAAGAAGTTCTTGATGGTGAATGATAATTTTCTTATTAATTCTCTTAGTTGATTACATAGAATTATCAAAATGGAACTAGAATAGTTACAACTTTTTCTATTCTCTTTCCTAAGATAATTTCTTACACTCATTAAAAGAACCTCTCGAATTTTACATTTGAACTCCTATTTATAGTAAAACTTATGCAGCTGTATATGAATTGCGAAGTATCGCAATTCATCCTCGCAAAGCTTCATATTTCCCCGCACTACTTCTATCATCGTATCATTTTATAACTCTTTCCTCCTTTATTTATTACGATACTCGTGAACTATTATCTTGCGATATTCAGTACCTACATCTTGCCTCTTCTCATGTCAATTCTACGAAGAAGAAATGTCATGAGAATATCTATTCTCGTAAATTTAGTGTAGTTATTACCACCCATCAAGTTCGCAACACGTCTTTTTACTTTTCCCTTACCTTTTTGACACATTTCTTCGTAACCTTTTTTTTCAACCGTTCACGCTTACTCGTATTAATGAGTTTCTATCTTCATCAAACTCTCTCTATTTATAAATATTATCCTTTGTTTTTGATTTTTATTCTCTTATCTTATTCATCTTCTTCACCACTTCTGCCTCTGCAATTTCTTTTATCTTTTTTCCTTTCTATTTTCCATCTTATATTCAATGGCACCAAAGAAGAAAACTATTGAATGATTAATGCGGAACTTGTCGATAGGGACCTCATTCTCTCTGAGATTGAAGGTTATGATAATAAATCTTCTCTCTGTGTGAAGATCTTTACCAACTATGTTTGGGATGATCAGAAAATTTTAATCTCACGAGGTCAAATCCTCGCAGGTCTTCCTCTTCCTCTTTATGATGTTAACTTTCCTCTATTCTATGAAATTATTTCCCACCCCAATTTTTCTTGTGCCATTTACCAATTGACTGGTGATTGTATTCTCCTCTTAGTTGAATTCGCAAATCGTGCCGCTTTTGGGAAATCTTTGTATTCAGTTGATCTTAGGAAACCTGGATTTGAAAATATAGAAATTGTTGCTGCGAATTATACAGTTGAGGGTTTCTTCAAAAATTACACATTAATTCCTGTGAGGAAAGAAGATAATCGTTGGGGTGTTCGTCTTCATCGTAAAGCTAATATCGCAGCAGATGATCTTCTCATGCACGATATTTATTATACCTCATGAAATAATAAGACACCTCGTCGTGCTAATGATGAAGATTGGTATAAGTACCCTTTAATATTATCGGGTTCTTATATTTTTGGGATAGTAGAACTTCCTGCGAACCTTCGTAACCGCCATTATCAACCTTGGGTTTATATAAATGTATGAACTTCCATATCCTTATCTTTTTGTTACCCTTTAATTTCAAATGAGGTAAGAAACACTCTTGTATTTTTCTATACAATATATTGTTGCCTCTGTTTCTTATCCTTATTTGAATTTGCAGGTTCCACTTCTTCTTGAGATTGCTTGCAGTGAAAATAAGAGTTCTACTTTTTCTTAAAGGTTTACTGCAAGACAACAAACTATTCGTTCTGCGAAGGTTACCAAAGCTTCTAGTAGTCAAGATGATGCTCTTCGCAAAAGGAAAAGGAAACTTCAAGATGTTGTTTACGAGAGGAGGAAAAAGAAGAAACTCTCAACCAAGTCTCATTCCAATGTAATCTCTTCTAATGAGAATATTGAGGAAGATCTTGGTGATGAAGATGATAAATTTCCTGAGAAGGACTTTAGTTCTAATTCCGATACCCTTTCTGACGAAGGAGATGATGATAATGATGTTGATGAAGGTGAAAATGAAGATTTCAGTATCCCAGAAACTTTTGCCTCAGTAATGGTTAGCATATCTGAGGCTTTCCTCCATTCTTCTCGTGGATTAGGAAATTCTCCTACAGCTAATGCTCGCAAACTTATTGCGAAGGCTTGTAAAGTTCCTACTGTAATTGATAATAACTCCCTCAAAGGCATTTCAAGATTCGTCTCTCCTGCTTCATTATATGCTTTAGGTAGCATGGTAAGTTTCTTCTCTATTCCTTGTTTATTTCCCTTATTTTGTTGATTTCTAACCCCTTTTTTCTTGTTTAGGTTGGAAGAGTTAGTTGTGCAGCTGCTTCTGATTGGGAAAGACGTCATTCTATTGCTGAGAAGAAAACTTTGAATCGTTGTGAGAAGTTAGAGGTTGAAAATTCAAATCTCCGTCAGAAAGTAGAGGATTTAAGTATTGATAACGCAGAATTAACATCTCGTCACGAAGATAATTCACAATCTGCGAGCATCGCAATTGATAATTCTTCTCTTCTTGAGGAGAATAATCAATTAAAGATTGAAAATTCTTCTCTTCGTAATGATAAGAAGCAATTAGAAGGTAAATTATTTGCGATGGTAATTATTTTGATTACTTTTCCTTCGTAATTTGCTAACCAATTCCTTAATTTCTCTCCTTACTGCAGAAAATTATGCGAAGATGAATGACGATCTGGAAACTATCCTTGCTAACCATAATAAGAAAATTTCGATTTGAGATCTCAAACTCTAATTTCCCAAAGATAACCATAGTTTATATGTCAAGCGTTTTAGCTAAGATGACTCGCAAGATTTGCGAAGATAATGAAATTTCTCTCAAGAATTACCATACGCTCCTTTCCGAAGAAATTCTGAAGATACTCCATATCCGAAATCTCGATAGTGAAGTTGAAGATGATAGTGAAGTTGAAGAAGAAGATCATTTTGATGGGAATAGATCGCCTGAAAAATAACTTCACTCTTTTTTGTATATCTGTTCTGTAACTTCACTCTTTTTTGTATGTCTGTTCTGTTTCTTTTCAATATAACACTTTCTTCTTGATTGCACTTTTAATCAATCCAACAATTTCTTTTTCAAAGCTTAATTTGAATTAATCTTTCTTTGATTGATTGTTTCACTTATTCGCATAACTTGATCATGTGGAGAGAAATAATATATCTTAAAGACTTAGCTTAGTATTCCCCTTCCCCTTATTATTGCTCTTCAAATGATCAACTATCGCTGGAAGTATTAGAATATCCTTCTCAATTTATCTTACGAAGTTTCGTCTTATTGTGATTATGAATAAAAAGTCCTCCCTTTGAAGTATAAGAAATATAAGCCTTTTTCCTTTTACGGAATGTTGCGAAGTAAATAATAAATCTCCCCTTGAAGTATAGGAAGTATGAAGTATACGAAATATGAAATACCCTTAAGAAGTATAAGAAGTATAAAATATCTTTGAAGAAGTATTAGCAGTATTCAATTCATGAAGAATTTCCCAATATATGAAGAAGTATAAGAATTATTACTCACTGTATGAAGAAGTATAATAATTACTTAACCTTCGCAAAATTAAATATCCGTTGAAAAAGTATAATAAATATGATATATTCTTGAAGAAGTATAAATAGTATTGAATTTGTGGAGAAATATTCAATATATGGAGAAGTATAAGAAGTATGTAATTCTCGTAAAATTTTACGAGTATGAACTTATCTGTATTTGATTGCTATAAAAATCGCATCTTTTGTTAAGTCTTCGTGAAAATTCTTCAATGATGTTATCTTCTTTGATAGGACTTCTTGTAAAAATTCTTCAATGATATTGACGAAGCTGTCTTCTCTTCAAAACTTCATGATGTATATTCTTGTAAAATTTCTTCAATGATATCGACGAAGTTGTCTTCTTTTCAGATCTTCATAATGTATATTCTTGTATAATTTCTTCAATGATTTTGATGTAATGAATTTCATTAATTTCTGTGATCTTATCATGCCTTCCTAAGTAAAGGTCTTATTTTGCCACCTCTTTTGTAGTAAATTTTTGTATTTGCGATAATATGACAAGTCTGAACATTCTTGCGAACATACAACCTTGTGACATTATCGTCTTGCGATGAAATCGCAGGACGTTTTTACACTTTCATGTAATAACCCATTGATCTCATCTTAACTTCTTTGTTTCATTCTGCGAGTTCTTTTTGTATGTTTTCCTTTTTTTTTTTTTTTTTTTTTTATAATGCTCGCAGAACTTCATTTGTTGCACAAATATGACAAGCCTTTATGTTTTCGCAAAAAAGAAGCCTCGTGACATTTGCGTCTTATAGCACGTATCAGCTCCCTAATGGAGGGTGCTGCCCTTTATCTTCCCCCTGGTTGCCCCTTCAAGGAAGCGTACATCGACCATACAAGGTTAGCTCTTCCCATCCGGTTCTTCCAACAACCAGCTTTTAATCGCAACCTCTTATCCTTTTTGCCTATAGGGCTTATAGTTACGAGGTTTCACCCTATGGGGTATCTTTGGGCCAAGTGCATCATTTTCCAAGACTTGTCAAAAATGACAGATGTGGTTCAACCTCACCCGGCACTCTTGACTCAACCGTGTACCTCGGCGCCTTGATCGTTTTCTGCACTTCTTGGGAAAGAAAGTATGCCTTAGTCGCCCAACCTAAATCCTCTTACACCGCATTTTATATTGCGTAATGTCGCTAGATTAGGTGAGAATCCAAGGTGTCTAACCCGGATAGGTACCCCATTATTGGGTTGTACCCCTAAAATTTTACCATGTACTAAGGGCCCTTGGTGGTGTTCCGGTTACCCTTAGCCACGTTTATAGGTACCCCCTTAAATGACGTACTTTAGGACTTTGCCTCTTACGAAATATAGCTTCGCGAACTAGGGTGTACGCCACAAAGGTTTGCCTGTATAAAATTTTCTGCGGCTCTCTTTCTTTTTTGGAGGCTGATCACAGATTGCGGTCTTTTATTCGCAAATTAATGAAAGTTTAATCGCAATATAAATTTTGAAATTAGTAACTTTTCCCAATTTCCTGCGAGCAAACAATATTCGTAAAAATTTTCACAAAATAATTTTTTTTTTTTTGCAACATACCTCATTTCCACGAGCAAACATACTGATTACCTTCTTGTTTTATTATTTTCCTTCTTCTTTCTTCGCAAATCACAACCTCTTATTATCATCATAAATTTCTTGTATGATTATCATCGTAATTTTATTCTCTTTTGCCTTAATCCTCCGCCATTAAATTTTCACTTCTTTTCACAGCCTTTGCTCTTTTTCTCCAATTTTCCTTCTCAGTAGTTTTTCCTTCGCAAACTTCTACTTTTGTATCGTAACATTTCTTTCCCTCAGCCCAATCACCCTTGATAATTCCAATACCCTTCATATGAGGAAACTTTATGCACTGATGTAGAGTGGAAGCTACGCCTAGAATTCCATGAATCCATGGTCTTCCTATCAAAGCATTATATGGTGATTCGACATCAACAATGCAGAACAGAATTTCAGTTCGCATTCCACTTAATGGAATTAGCATGCTCACTTCTCCTTTGGGCTTGTTAGCAGTTCCATTAAAACCATAAATTCTGTAAGTAGAAGGTATTAAATCTGCATCTTTTCCCCCCATAGTTTTTTAAGCAGAATAGAAGAGGATATTGACAGAACTTCTCGTATCAATCAAAATCCTATTAAGACCAATTGATTCTTCCTCCATATCATCTTCGTTTTCTTCCATATTCATGTAGATTGCTAATCTTACTACCAATGGATTATCATGTGCTTCACAACCTTCTGGAATTTCAGTGGCTTCAAAAGAAATTTCACGTTTCTGCCAATCTTCAAGTCGTGAAATTTTTGCAATGTTCATTACTTCCTTTCCTTCACCATCCCTCGCATATACCCTGCTTAACACATTATCATGAAAATCCTCTATGGTTTTATATGAATGAACAATGGAATTACAGAAAACATTCCTTGCTTTTGATCCCACTTCTATATGTAGGATTTCTTATCCCTTTTCTTGTGTTGTGTTCTCCTGCGAGTTATGGTGGAGCCTGTGGTAATTGTTGCGACTATGCCTTAAGTAAAAATTGATTTAGTTTTCCTTTATCAATCATTCGCAAGATTATCCTCTTGATATTATGGCAATTATTTGTAGAATGTCCATGAAAATGATGATATGAACAAAATTCATGACTTCTTGGACCCATTGGTGGTTCCTTTCCCATGTTCCATGGAGTTGGTACATGCTCTACCAGGATAATTGCTTTCTACACTTGTATTCAAAGGTGGCAAGTTTATCTCTTCCCTTACCATTCTTTGACCTCCTTGACCGTTGTTATAATTTTGTCTCTGGTTCCCTTGTCCAAAATAATTTTGCCTTTATACCCCATAATTTTCTTGTTGTTGATCTAATCTTGGAATTTGGTTATTTCCTATTCGATTATAGAAATTCCTCTCTATATCATACTCTTCTTGATCTCTACTACCCATTGCTACCATTTTTGGCTGGCTATCATTGATTTTCTTCTCTTCTGAAATTTGCGAAGAAGTTTGTGAGGATGTTTGCGAAGTACCTGCTACTATATTGATTATTTTGGGAAGTAAATTTGCTCCTCCATCTTGATTGCTAGTGTTTGCTACTGGATATGATTCCATACTGTTTTGCTTTTCCTCTAGTGTAATGTATTCTTCTTGCAATTCTCGTAACTCTGTCATCATTATGGAATTCTTTCTTTTGAAGATTTGAACATATAATTGTTCAGTTGCGAACATCGCATTTATGAAGGATAGAATCAAGTATATCTCATCCACGCGCCCTGCCATATCACTACACATAGTCTTCCATCGTCTTACCAAATGCTTCAAACTTTCACCCACTCTTTGTTTTAAACCAAATACATCTTCAATACCAAGCCGTGAAGAGTGATTTGTGATATATGATCCAAGGAAAGTTGCTTGCAAATGACTGAATGACGTAATAGTGTTCTTAGGGAGTCCTTCGAACCACTTTAAAGCTTCCCCTGTTAAACTCGATGCGAAGTACTTGCATAACACAACATCATGATTCTCCCATTGTAACATGCATCTTATGTATGCTTTAATGTGCTGAATAGCACATGAAGTCCCATCAAATATACTGGTAAGTGTTGTCAAATTGCATTTTGGTGGAATTCCTCCCAATTGTACTTCTCTAGCAAATGGAGTCCTCGCAGATTCTTCTATTGCTTCATCTAATTGCCTTCTATCTCCTCCTCTTCTATTGTTTATCATCCCTCTCATTTCTGCTAATTCTCGAAAGATCCTTGTATTTGCCTCAGAATTCTCATCCATTGGTATTTTTAATGCAGGTTCTTTTCTTCTACGTTCTTGCGCTTCCTCCCTTGCGATCCTTCGCATTCTATCATATTCTTCATTAATGTTTTCATTTGCATAATTTTGCAAATATCTTATTTCTAAATTATCATAATTGTTCAGTCGCAGAGCATCTTGGAATTCTTGTTCTTCCCTTTCTATTCTTCTCATTCTTCTCATGCGAATATCATGAATTTCTTCTTCTTCATTTCTCCTCCTTCTGTGATTTATTTCTTCTTGATTTGCTTGTACTCTGATTCGAGAGTTTGGTCTATTCCTCTCCACTTCTGTTTGTTGATTTACAATTCTTCTCTTAATTCTTTCATACTCAATATTTTGTTTGTTACGAGCCTCTTCATATCTTCTTACTCCATTCTCGTGATTGTTTTGATGTACTGCTTGTTGTCTCTCAGTTTCTTCCATAAGTTGTTGTTCTTCCTCTCGATTATGATTGTTTTCTCTAGGATATGGCCTTGTTCATAAATTCTCCATGTTTTGTTGGTGGTTTGGTATTAAAATGAAACGATTCTCTTGATTTCTTTCACCTTGATTCTGCGCTTGTTCTTGCATATTATTTTCATTATTGATTATCGGTGAATTTTGTCCTTCTCTTTCTGTTCTAACATTTGATCTTGCAACACTTTGAGATTTCCTTCTTTGTAGCATTTCATTTTCCATCCTCAATTCTTGATTTTGTCTTGTTAAATTGGCACGTTCTTCAGCTTCGATCATTCGTTCTTTTTGGATTCCTTGTCTCAATGTTTCTAACATCTCCCTTTCTCTTTCAAGAATTGTTCCTCCCATCAACCTCCCATTTTATCTGATTTGTGGTTCTCTATCTTCTTCTTCTAGTGTATCAGTTCTCCAAGTGTGTATACTCACTCGATCATGATCTATTATTTGTTGAGCTTGATTTCTTCGATTACTACTTCTCCTACTAGGTTCTCCTATTATATTTGCTTCTCCTCCTGCGAGTCTTACACTTCTTCTTACTTCAGTTAATGGTTCTGATGTGTTTCTTCTTCTTGTCATTTTTCTGGTACAGGAATTCTTTAAATCCCTGTTTCTAGCGCCAATTATGTAGTTGCAGAATAATCTACAACTACACCCTCAATAGAATTAGTAAAAACTCAAGAAGTTCTTGATGGTGAATGATAATTTTCTTATTAATTCTCTTAGTTGATTACATAGAATTATCAAAATGGAACTAGAATAGTTACAACTTTTTATATTCTCTTTCCTAAGATAATTTCTTACACTCATTAAAAGAACCTCTCGAATTTTACATTTGAACTCCTATTTATAGTAAAACTTATGCAGCTGTATATGAATTGCGAAGTATCGCAATTCATCCTCGAAAAATTATTTCATCCTCGCAAAACTTCATATTTCCCCGCACTACTTCTATCATCGTATCATTTTATAACTCTTTCCTCCTTTATTTATTACGATACTCGTGAACTATTATCTTGCGATATTCAGTACCTACATTTTACTAGAAGAATTATTGGATGAGGAGAAGAACAAGAAGAAGATGGTCTTGGAAAAAAGTCTTGGAAAAAAATTTGAAATAGATGAATATTGGTTGACTTGGCCAACCGAATGATGTTTTTGGTACTTAGATAAACTTCAATTTCTAAAGAACAGGGAGCCGAACTCACATGCTGGTGTAGTTCGGTTAGTGTATCTTCAAACACAGGTAGCTGAACCCATCTTTAATGGAGTTTTGCAAAGTTCATCTATCCAGATTACATGATAGGTAATCGAACTTTTAGGATGGGGTTTACAGAGTATTGTTCGGTTTATTTGATTCCATAGGTTTCGTAACCGAACTTTTGGTAGAAATATGCGAAAAAAAACACAAGTGGTATGTTCGGCATGATCACAAAGTTTATAAAACATTGCCTAACTCAACAAAATAGGTTTTCAGGG
Organism: Papaver bracteatum; assembly: GCA_023529315.1. Classification (NCBI taxonomy): domain Eukaryota; kingdom Viridiplantae; phylum Streptophyta; class Magnoliopsida; order Ranunculales; family Papaveraceae; genus Papaver; species Papaver bracteatum. Next base: position 152,484 of record JAJJWX010002035.1, on the reverse strand, counting down.
AAAAATTCGGTTAGGAGAAACAAAATTGCGAAGTAACCAAACTCAATATATAGGATTTCAGAGAAAAGTTCAGTTAGGAAGAAAATTTTTGCGACGTAACCGAACTTTTATCTGAAAATTAGGCTAGAAAATTATAAAGTTCGGCTGAGAATTTTTTTCTGCAAAACAACCAAAATGTTCTTCATGTTCTTCATTTCCAGCAAGTTCGGCTAGTTTGATAAAAAAAAATCGCAAAATTTCTAGCCGGAGTTCTCTCTGCAACTTTAATTTTTATGATTACTACTCCCTCAATTTAAAATGAAATTTTGTTAGTACCTCTAATTGTGTTTTTATGTTTATGATTTAGAGTTTTAATTAAATTAGTTAGTTTAGAAAGGAGATTATTAGGTTAGTCATAATTCAAACAAGGATAAGGGATAAGTTAGTCATTTCCTAACTTTAGGACACCCCTTATAACTATAGGGAAGGTGGGCTAATAAAACCATAGTCCCCTCGAAAAAATCATGGTCCCCAAAAAATCGTTCAAAAACTTTGAGTTTAAATCCGTTACCTTGAGCTAGATAATAGAGGGCCTTGTGATGAGCGCATAGAATCCGGAGTCCAAAGATCCATATATGACCGAAATGGGTGAAAAATGTAAGAATCGGGCCCAAAAATCTATTTTAGCACATTGCGGGTGTGGGTGGAGACTAGAAGCGCGTGGTCGAAGGATGGAGATGGGGAAGAAGAAGTAATTTGTAGCTTAGTTTTTTTTTTTTTTTTTTAGTTATTGGGGTGATTTTATTGTTGAGTGTAAACAAAAAATCAAGAGGTAGTATTTAGCACACTTCAAAATTTATATGGGTACTAAATAGGATAAGAGAGGGTGAAAAATGTAAGAATCGGGCCTAAAAATATGTTTTAGCACATTGCGGGTGTGGGTGGAGACTAGAAGCGCGTGGTCTAAGGATGGAGATGGGGAAGAAGAAGTAATTTGTAGCTTAGTTTTTTTTTTTAGTTATTAGGGTGATTTTATTGTTGAGTGTAAAAAAAGAATCAAGAGGTAGTATTTAGGATACTTCAAAATTTATATGGGTGGTAAATAGGATAAGTGAGGGTGGTAATTTATGTGAGTGGCAAATAGGAAAAGTGTGGGTGACAAATAGGTAAAACCTTAGTTATTAGTCACCATTATTAGCTTTCTTTCCGAGTCTTTCCAAATTAGCAAAAAATCATTGGAATACAGGTGTGTCACACATACTTTACCCCGGGTCCAACCATTCATAATACTGTCACCTATAAACGTAATAAATACTAGTAAGACCACATGTGCGATGCACATGCTTGATTTTGATTACTTTAACAACACCAAATTTGATGATGATAAAAAAAATCTTAATATTTTTTTCAAAAATTCTTATTTGTACTCATTACGTAGATAATTCAAAGAGCTCTCCGAATATACTAATTTGCAAAAATCCGGTATGTATTTTAAAAGATATTAAGTTTTAAAAAATTTGGATCTACTTTTAAAACAATAACATTCTTGTAAATATATAATCATTAGTTTAATATACATTCTTACCCTTGAATATATATATAGTATATTTAAGGTCATATTAGTAATATCAAGGTGACACCAAACTATTTTGTTTTTTTGTGACCAAAAAAAGGCTTCACCAAAAGGGGGTCTTTTCTTTATTATAGTAAGATTTAGATAAATTCACAGCTGATGGGTACAGTTTTGGTATTTTGGCTTTCTCGATTCGTATTAAGATAGAAAACCAGATAGAAAACCTTCCTCTCTCACTTTCTCTCACTAAGATAGAAAACCAAAGGCCCTAAATCTGCCGCCGTTGCTCAGATTTGCTCCTTCGGGAGTAGATCTGAGCAACCAAAGCCATCATTTGTCTCTTCTCTTCGTTTATCAAATCGCTCCTACTTTTTAGCTAATCGTTCTTAATCTCTGTTTGTATATCATTCCTTAGGTTTTTCAACTGCAGCAGCAATGGAAATAGCACCATCATCATCGACGAAAACAAGTACAACAATCACAGTAGTAAGATCAAGATCACCAGAAACAACATCATCTACTCCAGCAACATATGTTCTCAAGACTCCGACAACGATCCCGACCGATATTTAACGATTCCGACAAACCTTTGTTACTTTTGTTACTCTTATCTTCAAGGGACTAAAAACCCTTGCATGATCAAAAACCTTTGTTACTGTTACCTTTATCACCAAGAGATGAAAATCCCTTGGTGGATTCAAACCCTTCATCACCAAGTGACTAAAAATCCTTGGTTGATTGAAAAAACTTTGGGTGGATCTTTTAGAGATCCCACTGCTGCAAATCTGCACAGTGCAAATTTGTATTCAAGAAAACAAATTTGGCCTCTTGATATGTTACTGTTGTTGTCCTTTGGGGTTGTTGGATTGGTTGTAATGGTTAGAATTGGAAAATCTGTTGTCATAAATTTGTGGAATTGTAGTGATGTTTGTAATCTGATATGTGATCAAACTTGTATCGTTTTCGATCTCGAATCGACTCTATGAATGAAATTATGAGGCGTGCCTCTTTTATGAAAAAAAAAAAGAGATTCGTATTGAGCTCGATGAAGACACAATAGTCTTTTTGAAATGGCTAAAAAATTGCTTAGCTATCCAAGATGCGCATCATAAAGTGGGTAGTTATTTATTTCAGAGATTAGAGCTTGTAAGTCAAAAAGATGTTGGGCTTAGGTTGTCGCTAGGCTACCAACTATCTCATTGTAAAAATCTCTTTATTCATTAAATAAAGAACCCTAATTTGGGGCAGACCTGAAAATTTTGGGGCATACACCCTTAGAAGGCACCCAACCAAAAATTATAAGGGTTGCCCTAAAGCTTGTTAAGTTATTATAATACCCCTGCCTAGTTTAAATTACAATACTACCCTTTCACTTAATTAAATTCTAATCCTAAAATAATCCCACTAATTAACCCATCCCACTAATTAACCAACCACCCACTAATTAACCATTACCCACTAATTAACTCACTCATTAAAACTAAAACCGTTACTTATAAAAAAAAAAAAAAAATTTAAAGTTTTATAAACCCAAAACCCTTCTCTCTCCCTCTTCTTCTCATCTTCTTCTCCAAAATTTCTTCGATTAAGTTCTCGATTAAACACATACATGGCACCTCGTGTTAAGCGATGCCCTAGAAATACGGTGCCGAATCCTGGTCTAGCTTCCGTAGCATCTCAATCTAGAGATTTTCAAAAAGATGGAGATGAAGTGGATACCGGATCGATTGGTGTTGGAGAGGGAGAAATAAAGGATGATTCTTTAAAATTGCACATAGAAAGGTATTTCCCACAAACCCATTGTTTATTTTTGCGTATTTCGTTGATTTATGACCTGTAATCGATGATTCTTCTAGGTTATTGTTAGTCTCAGGGTCATGTTCGGAAGAAATATCGCAGCCGAACTTGTTTTTTTTACACAGATGAAGAACAGTTCAGCTCTAATTTTGTAATATTTTGAATATCGTATTAGCCAAACTTTATTGCCCTTACTTCTGGGTACATTGTTCGGCTCATTGTGATAAAGTTCGAATGTGCTGAACCTTTATCTGACCAAGGCTAACACTGTTGGGCATTTTTTTCGGCTCATATTGATAAAATTCGTATGTGCCGAACTTGACACTGTTTATGGCCAATAGGTTCCTCTAAACTTGTCCAATTATAGGTGAGTTATGAAAATGTGTGGTAGAATCATATTTATTTAATTTGAAAAACTAATTAAGGTTTGTCATTTGTTTTAGCACCCATCCCGGAAAATTCAAAGACAAGCTTAAAAAGAGAACAATGGAAGTGACTCCTTCTAACTCAAAAACTCTCAAACCTTGAGGTGGTGGCACAAAGAACTTACATGCAAGCAAAAGGGGAATTGACACGACTTGCTCTTTGCCCGTAGAACAAGAAGATCACAATGATGATGAATAAGGTGGGGAAGGTCAAGAAGAAGAAGAACTAGAACAAGAACAAGGACAAGAGAAAGTTGTTACATTAAGGGAGACAGGTAAGCACATTCCTCATATGGATAATGTTATACGTCCTCGCAGGGATGGTTTTCCCCATGGTATCCCTGAATATGGTGGAAGATTGTTGATTGGCTACAAGGAGTCATGGGCCAAGAAAAATTACGAGACTCCGGATCATAGGGATGCAGTCCGCGTACTTAGACACCAAAGCACTGCACATTGGGATATTTTCAAAGAGGCTCCTGAGGTGGTGGATTTAATACAAGGCTCTGGTTTATGGAATGTTATTTTCTATGCACAAGAGGAATTTGATGTAGTTACAAACTCAACCTTTTGTGAGAGATTTTGTCCGGAGACTTACACATTTCATCTCCCCTTTGACGAGATGTCAATTACTCCAGATGATGCACAGAAGATTAGTGGTCTTAGAACGCATGGGAAAAATGTGTACTCAGCGGTTTATGAAATAACTTTGGATGAGTTGTATGTACTTGCTGAGGAAACTCTTGGTTGGCCAAAAGACAAAACAGAATTTGAGTTTGCCTACGCTGCTAAAGAGGTGAATTTTGTGGATTCTAGCACAAAGAAGTTGAAGAAAATCAAGTTGACCACTTTGAAAAAGTGTTTTGGAGACACAAAGGATAAAATTTCAAAGGGGGAGTTGGTTATGGACGAGGTCACTGCTACCGCGTATTTGTTGTATACTTTAGGAAGTGTTATATTTCCCGATAACAGTGGGAAAAAGGTTAATGCTTAATACCTCTAATTGTTAAGGGATTTGATAAACTGCCACAAGTACTGTTGGGGAACCGCGGCCCTTTCTTTCCTATTTGAGCAACTTGGAACTACGTCTAGGTTAACAAGTAGAAACATTGGAGGTTATTTCACAATGCTTCAGTTAAGTTTACACATTGTAGTTCCATTTTCAAGAAAAAACTCGGATTTATATTTTGTATTTTGGGTATGCCGAACCTATTTTTCAAACGGTTCGGCTATTTCGAATATACTTTGCTTAGCCAAACTTAAATTGTTCGGCTTTACACGTTTTTTTAAAATAATCCGAACTTGCTTCTGTTTCCCAAAGTTTACAACCTCCATGATCCAATTCTACTGATCCTAATAAATAAGTTTTGTGTTTTGTTTTTTATATTGTTGGTGTAGGTATGGATATATGACCATTTTCCGGATTTGAATTTAGCCAAGGAAGATGAGAAATGGGTAGACACATTCCCTACCTTGGGAAAATGGAGTTTCAAGGAAAATAAGAAGATGAATAAAAAGGAAATCTTGATAGTGTTGAGAGAAAAGTTAGACTCTTTGAATGTTGAACAAGTTGTATTTCAACCATACAAAAAGGATGAAGAATATGATGAAGTTGTTGAGGATGAAGATATGCCATTGGGGATGTACTATGGGCCATTGTTTTATCCCGAGGGATTTATATTATCTGATCCCGTCGAGTACTCCGTCAATATATATTTATCCAAACGATTCCGGTGCTAGAGGAATCAAAGTTCAAGTTGTTGCCCAAGTATTCTAAGGGAACAAAGAGTAGACAAAGTTCATGGAATGTCGAATATGATCCCGATCCTATCATTGATTGTTGGAATAAATTGGAAGATAACAAATTAAGTTGGGTTGACTTAGAAGAGTTGCGTGAGGATCCTTGTGAAGTTGACCCGGCTTATATAGATTGGTATAACCAAATTTCACATCCTTTAATCATTAATAGGGAAAGTCAAGCTTTGGTAGACTATAAGAGGGGAAAGCGAACACAAAAGGAAGTCGAGCCGAAGACGAGGAAGAACACAAAGGGCATGGTTGAAGATGTTTCAAAGTCTAACCGAACTATGGTATATTGAGTGCATAGTTTTAAACTTGTTTTCACTATTTTGGTCTATTGTTGCTTATATGTTTTAACTAAATATTATCAGATAGCTGGGGGTAACGACGTGTTCAAGGCTATGAAGAAGAAAATTGATTGCAATGTGGATATGGCGGTGGAAGAGCAAGAATATATGTACAGTCGTTGGGATGGAGTAGTCAACAAAGGTGAAGGTGCTAGTGGAAGGGGTGCTAAAAAAGGTTGTGGTGGTGGAAGAGGCGGTCGTGATCAATAGATGATTATGTTCAAATTGAAGTACACTAGGTATTAATGGTTTAGTTTTTAAGTAATGTTTGATTTTAGCACAATTTTATTTACTTGAAGAAAACAATGTTATGTGTTTGGTTTTAGGTACAATGTTTTGATGTTTAACTACAATGTTATGCTTTTATGTTTAAGTGAAATTCTAAGCTTTGAGTGCACTGCGATATGAAAGTTACAGTGGAAAGTTCGGCTTATAAACATGTTATACGTATTAGCCGAACCTGATACTGACCTTCCTCAGTTTAGTTAGTTAAAAGATCGTCTTATAAGTGTTTAGCGCGTATCTGCCGAACCTTATACTGTGACACTCGATTATTCTCTTAAAAGTAAGTTCGGCAGTAAGTTCCATCTTAGTAAATAGCCGAACCAAATAGCAAAGTATTAGAATTCTCTAGAAACTTATAAATTACTATACTACCCCTAAGTTGATATAAAAAAAAATCTCTTTGGGGTGAAAGCATAAGGAATATCAAAAGAACCTTTTCGGTTCTTCTCCTCTTCTCTATTCAAACTAATTCGGAGAAAATCGGTTAAAATCATATTTCATCGCCGAAATTAATCGTCGATTCATAAAAATTTGATCGTCGATTAAACACAACTATAAAATGGCTCGTAAGAAACAAAAAGAAACTGGTAGGCGGTCCAAATCTTCTTCTAATCCGTCGATTGAAGACCAACAACCGTTAGAAGGAGTTGAAACTGAAATTGGCAAAGAAGTTCAATCAAGTGAAGAAGAAACCCTGGAAATGAGGATTAGAAGGAATGTTATACAAACCCAACCATTTAATTTGTTGATTAGTGCATTTTATTGTATTCTTAGATTAGGTTTAATTGAAAAAACCTAGGTTTTTAGAAGATTTTTCCGAAACACAAAGACAGGTTCGGCTCATATAGTGTAATTTATGATAGGCCGAACCTTTAACTGAAGAACAATTCGGCTGGTTTAGATAATCGTCGATCTTTGTGTTTCATTGGTTTGGTTGTTTATACTGGCGTTCGTATACGCTGAACTTTTCTGTAGGATTATACTTATTTATGTTTTTGTACTATGTATAGGAACCTAAAGGGTAAAATGAAAAGCCGGGAAGATCAAACTGATGTGGAAGATCAACCTGAAGTGCAACAACAACAACAACAACAACCAGAGAAGCAACAAGTTACACCTCGTGTTGTTGGGTTTCACATTCCTGATGATGATGATGATGTAATAGATCCAAGAGATGATGGTTTACCACACGGTCTTCCAGCTGACGGAGGCAAGGTGTTGATTGGTTACCGAGAGTCTTGGGATAAGAGGATATATGAGACTCCTGACCATTGTCGTGCGATAAGAGTTTTGAGACATCAAAGGGATGCACATTGGGATTTGTTTAAAGAGGTTCCTGAGGTGGTTGCTATAGTGCAAGCCTCTGGTTTATGGCTTGCCAATAAATATGGTTACCAGGAATGTGATAGAGTGACAGCCTATGACTTTCCCGAGAGATTTTCTCCTGAGCCTTACACATTTCATCTCCCTTTTGGCGAGATGACAATCACTCCTGACGACGCTTTTAAGATTACGGGCCTTAGTGTCACCGGAGAAAGCGTGGATGCAACGTTTTATAATATGAGTTAGGATGAGTTGTATAAGTTGGCCGAGGAAACTCTAGGTTGGCCAAAATCGAAAACCGAACTAGAGTTTTGTTGTTCTGTGAGAGATGTCACTTCTACCCATGATGATAAAGGTGCGCCTAACAAGAAAAACAAGAAGTTCAAGTTGGTGAGGTTGAAAACCTATTTTGAGAAAACAGCAGACAGGGTTAAAGATGGAAAGTTGGTGATGACTGAGGAGTTAGTGAAACAAACTGCAACAACATATATGTTGTACATTCTTGGAAGAGATATCTTTGCAGACACTTCTGGGAACAAGGTGAGTGCTCAATATCTCCAATTTTTCAAGGATGTTCACTCAGTTAATACTTATGCTTGGGGGACAATGTCACTTGCCTACCTACTCAATCAACTCGCACAAGCATCTAGGTTGGAGAGTACAAACATTGGAGGAAATTTTACTATGCTTCAGGTAATAATCTTCATTAAATTTGATTTTGTTGTTCAAATTATAATTATTGAAAACAAAACTTTGGTTGCTCAGTGCCAAGTTCGGCTTAAAACTTTACATATGTGTTAGCCTATCTTTTTGAAGAATGGGTTCGACAGGTTTTTAAATTTTCGTTTCTGCCGAACATTCATAGTTCATAGGATATTTTGAGAAATCTTGAATTGTTTATGTAGGTGTGGGTATATGACCATTACCCGAAATTAAAATTGGCCAAATTACGTGCTAATTGGGATAAAATAACTCCAACAACGAATCGATATTATATGGAAGTCAAGAAAGAAAGAAATACGAAAGATGTGTTTATTAATCTCAGAGAGAAATTAGACTCTTTGGATGAGAGTGATGTCATATTTGACCCATATTTGAGAGATGTTCGAGAAGATTATGTTGTTCAAGATCATTTTGTGCCGATAGGTATGTACTATGGACCTTTATTTTATCCGGGTGGTTATGTAATATATGAAACTCGTTGCGTTCTACGTCAGTTAGGATCTGTCCAAACGCTCCCAGTAGTTAACGATAAGTTCAGGTTGTTTCCATTGGGTAGCACTGGGACTAAAAGCACCACCTCTTCGTGGTGCCCCAAATATGATCCAGAATCAAGCTTACAGTACTGGAGAAGGTTGGATGCCAACAAGTTAAATATGAACCACTTGCATATTTTGGGTGACGATCCTCCACGAGTAGAGCCAGGCTATATGGATTGGTATAATGAAATTTCACATCCGCTTATTATCAATAGAGCAAGTCAAGTTGTAGCTGACAGGGAGAAGGAAAAGGTTGCTAAAAAGAAGTCCAATGCCGTTGACATTCAAAAGGCATATAAAACAATGGTAAGCGATGTCATCAATTTATTAAAGTTCTTGTTTAAAGAAGTCCAATGCCGTTTAAGTGTTACTTCTTAAATATTAAAGTTCTTGTTTAAGTGACCTTTACCTTGAACTAGGTTGCGGCGGGTAAGGAGTTGTTGAGAAATTTTAAGAAAAGAATTTCTTGCAAAACTAAGATGACGGTGGAGGAGCAAAAATATTGATACAACCTGTGGGATGAAGTCATAAACAAAGGGAAAGGACCCAATAAACCAGAAAAAAGGCCTACCAGCAAGAGGCCACGGCAAGAAGGTGAAGGCTCAAGTCAACCTGATAGGGGCAGGCCAACTGGTGAAGAGGACGAGAATGTACGTCCTAAAGGTAAAATAGGTCGTGGTGAGTGAACTATAAGTTTGGATGGATGTGTCCCGAAGTACACTTAGTTTGTTATATTTTGTTAGGAGTTGTTAAACACACTTTGTTTGTTACGAGTTGTGAAGTACACTTAGTTTGTTATGTTTTGTTAAATACACTTGTTAGGTACCTTAAATCACATGTTTTAATATAATTTTAAATGGTTTTATATGCTCTGTTCGAATGTTAGGTGGTGTTTGAAACAACACAAAAGGAACTGGTTCAGCTTAAATTACAATTTGCGTAGTTGCCAAACCTCGGACCTTCAACCAAATTTTGATAATATTTTGGTTTGGCGCATTCGACCAGACACGAATTAGCCGAACCTTTAAATCAACAGGTTCGGCTGATAAAGAAATAGTTAACATGAGCCGAACATTACACTGTCTTCTCAAAAAAATAGATCTGTTGTGGCATTTACTATATATAGTGTTTCTATTCATAGCATTGGGCCTGCTTAACTCATTGTTTCCGTCTATACTAATTCATGGAACCATTTACCGTAGAAGATGATAAGTTGCTTGTTAGAGCTTTCATTCGGACTTATCGTATTTATGGTCAGCATTATTCGATGTTTTGGAAAAAAGTAAAAGAATTCCATTTTCGGTTAGATGGAAATCCTAAACATCGTACGCGTTCGGAATTAGCCGAAAGATTCCGACAAACCCGTTATACGATGAAAGATTACATCAGAGTATTAGGATGGGTTAATCAATATCATCCCAGCGAAACTAATGAAGAAAAAGTGAGTAATCCAAAAGCTTAGTGTTCCATTATAGAGTTGTTTAGTTTTCTATTTATAAAATTAACCTTGCATTCCATTTTATTTAGGAAGCTAGAATTCAAAGGCTTTGGGCTATACGCCATGTAGGAAGATGATACGAGCTCGGAATATGTTACACATGGCTGAAGAGAAGAATTCCGAGATTTATTAGATACCTTTGCGCTGAGATACACTAGATTGTCGAAATTCGTTCAGGTTCGGCTTTTAAATCAAAATGTATGTCTGCCGAACTCATAGTGTTTTTTAAAATTTGAAAAGTAACCGTTGGGAATGGTACGTTATGTGTAGTTCGGATTGTAATATAAATTTTGTACTAGCCGAACTAGATAGGTTTAATCAACATTTGAAAATGTAGCTGTTACAAATAGTACAATCTGTCACTCATATATATAGCCACACATGATATCTCATTATCAAAGCACAAAATGGCAGCGTCTAGTCCTAAGTATACTCTAGAAGAATATTTATCTCTTTGCAAACATTACATAACTTACTATCCGGAGAAGGGTGCCGAGCGACGAGTAAAGGGTTTAATGAGTATGTACTACTTGGTCAGAATTCATGAAGCATTCACCAATGAAACAGGTAATCCAAACAATGGGGATAGCACTTCCATGTTTTGTGGAATCGAAACAATTAAAAATAAAGTTAGGGACTTTATAGCTATGATTCGGATTGTGAATCGATATCGGCTTAAAGGTGAAATAAATGATGAGGTTTTTGTTCGATCTCTAGAGGAATGGCGAAGATGTAAAGGAAAAAATTTCAAATACCAAGCTCACTACAACATCCTTAGAAAGTTTGTCATAACTCGTTTTGGTTATTAAATCCTTGTAATTTTTACTTTGTAATGGTTAGTGATTTTGTAATGGTTAATTTGTAATGCTGATTTTATGATTTCAAATAATTTCAAACAATTGCTGATTTGTGATATTATCAGGATCGGCTTATTAGTGAATATTTCGAATAATCCTAACCTTACACTGAAGATTGAATACATAGCATCACTAAAGTTCGGCACAAGAAAATTGTCAACTGTAAGCTGAACCATACAATGTAAGAAATCTTATTAGGATCGGCTTATTATTGAATATATCGAATAATCCGAACCTTTAACTGAGTGTTGGAATACAAAGCAATACTAAAGTTCGGCACACACAAATCGTCAAATGTAGGCCGAATAGTTTACTGAAAGTTCTTTTTCTTCAAATCTTTGCACCAAAAAACAAGTTAAAAAACCACAAAATATTTTCAATTCATAAGATGCGCTTTAGGATACATTATGTAGCATTCATAATCTCATATCAACCTAGGCATCCGACGAAAACAAAATGCAAAACAATTATACATATTAGAACAAGTACTAGGGTGATCCTAACCTCACAACATCTTCTTCGTCATCTTCAGAAACATCTTCTTCATCATCCTCGGAAACATCTTCTTCATCCTCATCATCCATTACAAACACTAGTCCGGGTGGAAGAGGTGGATGCAAACTTCTCCGAATCTCCATCTCCATAGCGTAATTTTCTTCAAAAACAGGCCAAAAGGCTTCAGGAGACAATGGAGGTATTGGGCAACCGGGTCTAAGCTTAAGACCGATATAATGGTAGCCTTACACAAATGCAATGACAAGTATTCTATCTTTCACACTCTCATTGCAAGGATTTGTTGGCGGCGCGTAGGTGGAACAACTACCGGCCCTCGAAAAAGAATGAACAACATAATTAAATGTCCCCGTGATTAAAAACCCACATATCGGCATTTGAATCCAATGATCAAGTGTGATGACAACATCCCCATGTAAACGCCATTCAAAACTAATGAACTCTTGTGCGACCCCGTGGTCTCCGCCACCTCGCATCATTGACTTGTAGAAGTCCCTGTTTTGGCTTAGAATTTGTAACAATCTTTGACGAATATGATTTTCTTCATCCACTTGGGCAACCGGTTGGTTCCCATCCTTAAAAGGTCCTAGTTTTTCCGCGGTGACATGGAAACCACAATTTCCATCCCCTTCGACATCGTCCATGGATATAATAAGCTCATGAATGGCTTCGGGTAGGTTCTCCAAGTAGTTTCTGTAAATCATATTAGAAGGTCTCAAATACTTCCCCAAACTATCTCTTTTAGGACCCTTCATTTTTCCTTCCGCATATATGGTTTTTTTCTCCTTTTGCTTGGGCAGCGGCTTGGTCTTTGTTGTTTCCATTTGTTGAGATGGAAACATCTTACCTTTAAGCTTTACGTCTCTTTCCAATGGTGGAGGACATAGAGGACCACTATTATTAACATCTTTGTTACTTGTTTCACCTTTACCCTTTCTCGGTCGACCACGTTTCTTTGATAGCTTCACTTCATCCATCTTATCTAACTTCTCTATTGCCTTCTTCTCTTCTTCGTAATTTGCATCATGGTACTCCACCCCGCATGGATCCCTTGTGGTAGGTGTTTTTTTTTGGTAATAGCATACGCTCTTGCTCTCTGCTCTTGTCGGGTTTCTTTCGTGGGTGGCCTACCTTTTTGTGGCCCCTTTTCCGATTTTAATATACATTGCTGGGTGTGAGGATAGAGGATTGGCATCATGTTTTCCCATAAGATTCGTTTATGAGGTCGCAACATCCCATGATACATTTCCGCCAACCTTTTTCCATAAGGTGTGTCCCAAATCTCCACATCATCGTCCTTTTCGGGCATATGATCACTACTCAATTGTTTCCAATGAGGATCAATAGCCTCAAAATGTATCCTACAATCCTTATACCGAAGTAGTTCATGCCGACACGGAAGTCCCATGCTTTCCCTCATTTTACAAACACTCTTCTTGGGAGTTAGCGTCCATTTTGTCCATCAAATCCACTTCCTTCATTATAAGTTCAATGTACAAATGAGAGACCATATGGGTTAGTCCCCGGAGCAAATTATCATCCGGGAATTCATCATGCTTTATCATTAGACTTTTTTTCGAATAACGCTTTAATTCTTATAACGTCACTCATGAAATAGTCTTCCATTGCGTCAAAAACCGTGACGAACGTGTCCACGCACCCAAATAGATTCTTATTCAAACGATAGTGAGCCGACTCTACCATACTTGTATCTTGGTTGTTGAAGTGCTTGTGGTGGTTTTTAAATGCACTAACAAATCTATGTACGTTCGTATCCAAGAATTTCTTCCATAAATATATAATGATTTCAGGGTATTTGACGCCCCAATTCGCAACGAGCTTTGCAACATTTTCTTCAAACACTTCTTCGGTGATGGACCAAGTCAAAGCTTCCCAATCATTATGGAAACATGCCCACATCCTTTCATTAGACTCATATGCTTCCTTGAATTCTTTCTTCTTCACTTCTCGTTCTCCATCCGGTAATGTAGCAATCTTCTCTAGCTCTTTCAATTTGAGCGGTTGGATTATCCCTTAGCATTTCTTCTTAACATTACTCCATACATGAAAGGTACATAGAAAGTTTTCGCATTCGGAAATACCTTCCTTATAGCAAACATCAATGCCGCCTCTTGGTCGGTTACCATGACCTTTGGAAGAGCATCCTCCCGGAAGATTAAATTCACTTGTTCCAATGCCCACACATAGCTTTCTTTCAACTCATCATGTAAAAAACAAAAAGCAACGGTGAAAGGTGACTTGGTTGACGTATGACCAACAACGTTCATCAAGGGAATCTCATACTTATTGGTCTTGTAAGTGCAATCCAATATGAGAACTTGTGGGAAGCACAACGCCAAATTTACGCATTCCGGATGGGAAATAAAAAGGTGCGTCACATGGCCGAATTCATCCAATTTCTTTTGGAAAGCATAGTTCTTCTTTTGCGCCAACCACAATAATTGTTGCATCACCAACCTACCTTGCAAATCCTTTCTTCTCAAAGTACTTCTCGCGTTATAGATTTGTTGCAACGTAGTCTTGTTATTCTTATCATCCGCCTTCAACTTGCTAAGAATTTTAGAGGGAGGCATACGTGATCGTGTCATTTTATCTAGCTCCGCATATTCATGAGATTTGAGTCGTCCGGCTCTATAATTTCCATGAAGATCCTTTGAACGTGGGTGGTTATGACGGCAATCCATATCTTTATTCATTGTGAAAATTTCTTCATCTGCGTTCCAATTTAAGAAGATCTTGAAAGGACAATTTATCTTCCTTGCTTTAGTCTTATATTTTTTCCCGGTCTTCCCAACATATGGCTTACCTTTTTTCTTCTTGCTTACTTTCTTGCCGCCCCTCTCACAAACCATCTCAACCCGCTTTTTTCGGATTTGTCTACCTTTAACTAGGACGCAATTGATTTTCCAAGAATTTTCCTCAACCCATTTAACAACTTCTTCTTTGGTTTTCCACGTCTACATATCCACAAGCACAAAACTTTAGTTTTATTAATGATTTTTCATACAACATACTTGAATATTAATAAAAAAATAAACTACGTTATTTACCTACCAAGTCAGTTTGGAAGTGATCTCTAGTATCTTCATGAATGACATCAACAGGCGGCGGTTGATCCTCCATAGTTTCCATTTCAGCAACAATCTACAACAATATCGCACGAAAAAAACGAAAAACCTAGGGTTTGGGCCGGCTAGCTCCGGTTTTTTCTCTAATTTTTTTTCTCTTGCGTTCTTGAGTTTTTTAGGGTTTAGCGTCAAACTATGGAACTAAATTAATCAATACCACCTGATCTTAATGATCAAAATTATCAACAGCATTCATGGGGACGTTTTAATCAACCCCCAAACAGATTTCGATCGAAATCTAGAACAAGGAAGGATCAACAATCGGGAAACCCTAATGCTAACGCTGTTTGGAAACTGGTTGAAGCTGGGAAAGCTAATGCAGTTATAATAGGTGCTAACCAAGATGAAGGACAGTCCTACCCGTCAGTTCTTAGGAAGAGAACCCATGTTTTATCAAAGATTGATGCAGATTCACTATCTCTACCTCTGGTTCATACCAAGCATGGTGATGTGATTATCAAGATACCGAAGGCTACACATACAAGAATCATTGAAGTTTGGAAGTATAGTTTGGTTGGGCGTTTAGATTTTAAAACCCTAAGATTTGAAGAAGCTAAGCGCCATTTTCTAAATCAATGGAAGTAATCTGGTTCGGTGCAATTTATTCCATGGATTCGTGGGTATTTTGTTATCAAGCTTGAAAACGAGGATGATCGTAAGAGAGTTAGCTATAATGGTCCATGGTGGGTAAAGAAGCAACTGCTGAAAATCCAGCCATGGACGCCTATGTTCAATCCTGATGTTGATAAGGTCACGAGAGCTGCGGTTTAGGTTCGTTTTACCAATCTTCCTTGGGAGTTTTGGGATGAAGAGACGCTGTTTAGGTTGGCAAGGGGTCTTGGGAAACCTGTAGTTGTTGATCCAAGAACTTTGTGTCATGAATATGGTTACTTTGCTGCAGTATTGATTGATATTGACTTTGCTAAACCTTTGGGCAATATTGTAGTTAATCACGAAGATGTTACTGAAGGTTTCTATGTTGATTATGAAATTATGAATCAGCCAAGCTTCTATGACTATTGTAAGTCAATTGGTCATGAGAACAAGGACTTTAGAATTAAGCTTCGCAAGGAGTTGGAGGATCAGGAGAGGATTGAGAAGGATCCGGAGCTTAAGAAAAAGCTTAGGGATCAGATTCATGAATTACGGAATTTTTGGCGCCTCCGTAAGTATAATAAACCAAAAGATGATGATGTTAATGACAATCCACCTAAGGGAGATGATGTGACCGTGCCTATTGCTCCTAAGAAATCACCGAAATTCCCATTGACTGAGTTGTTTGCTGGTGCGCATACTTACATTGCTACTCCAGCAGCAAGCGCAGCTAAAATATCTCGTTCAAACAGCATGCCTAACCTAACTGATGTGGCTCCAATAAGTGTTGTAGCTAAAAATGTAGATTCAGCTGAGGTTGAATCAACGCCTTAAAATATTGATAGTGATAATGAGGATAATGAAGAGCTTGAGGCGATTCGGGAGTTGGAGGAGCTAAAGAAGAGAGCTACGGAACTTGACAAGTCAGCCGAGATGGATGCAATAGAGCTGGATGCTGCAAGGGCGAAGGTTAATCACTTACGAGAATTGGCCTTGGAGAAGAGGAAGGCCAAAGAGGTGGAAGCACGCAAGAGGGAGGCGCAGGCGCGCAAAGCAGCTGATGTGGAGGCGCGTAGGGCCAAAGACGCAGAGGTGCACAAGGATAAGGAAACTGAGGTGAATGCTAGTATTGGAGTGGCTTCTATTATTGAGGTGACTGCTAAAAATGGAGCGGATGCTAATATTGAGGTGATTGCTAATTCTGGGCGAATTGAATATGCAGGTGGAGAAATGCCAACTGCAGATCATGTTTTAGAACAAGTAGTGGGCGATGGCTTTAGTCCGGCTACTAGAACTTCACGAAGATCTTCACCAGTCAAACCTGTTGATTAATTGGCGACATCAAACATGTTTGATACTGGGAATGACGATTTAGAGTTGGTGGAGGAGGAGGTTTACTCGGAGGTACCACATACTTACGTGGCTACTCCTTCCGTGGCTGCTGCAACATTAGTTGAGGAAGAGACTAAGAACTTAGAATGGAGCGCGGTGCAAGATCAGGAAGAGAGAATGAAAAAAGAACTAGATGCTAAGAAGAAGTTGGATGCTACGGCTAGGAAACTGGCAACGGGGAAGACAAAACCAAAAGATCAAGTTTCTATGCCATCCAAATCAGAGGTTAGCACAAGAGGCAGAAGTAAATCTCGTAAGGGTTCGGCAAGCCCTCCTAGAAAAGGGGTTCCTTAATGCGTGTCTTCTAATGGAATGCTCAGGGCTTGGCTAAAGATGGTGCAAGGGCCAAGTTGGAGGAGCTTTATCACTTGCACAATCCTGACATCATTTGTATTGCAGAGCCTCAGGTTTTTTGCAAGACGCGTTTTGTTAGGAAGTTGAGATTATTAGATTTTTCGGAAGATGTTATTACTAATGAGGTGAATAAGGAGAAAGGTGATATTTGGGTCTTATGGAGGAATACTTTAGCAAGGCCGGCTGTTTTGTCTTCTTCAAAACAAGCTATTACCTTAGATTTTGCTGGAATTTATATTTCGGCGGTTCATGCTTCTTATGCTCCAATGGTTAGGAAAAACTTGTGGCGTCAACTAGGTTTGGGTGTTATTTCTAATCCTTGGTTGGTACTTGGTGATTTCAATTGTGTCTTGCGTTTGGATGAGAAAAAAGGGGGTATGCCAATGTTGGATTTTCTGATGTATGAATTCCGAAGTTGGATTGCTGATAATGGAATGGTTGAAGCGGATTCTCTTGGGAAGAAATACACTTGGTGTAATTCTAGAAAGGGTAATAAACGTATTGTTTCTAAGCATGATAGGGCTATTATTAATGAAGCTTGGAGTGATATATTTCCTAATTGGAGATACAAGGCACTTCCTAGAATCTGTTCGGATCATTCGCCTCTTATTGGGTTTGCTATTGTCAGTCCAAGGCCGAGGAGATCTCCTTTCAGATTTCAAAAGATGTGGCTAAGTCATCCTTCTTTTATGAATTTGGTTGAGGGGGTTTGGAACATTTTCATAGATGGGGAACCACCATTCTTTTTTATGTATAAGCTGAAGCGGTTGAAGGAAGCCTTGAAAACTTGGAATCTTGAGGTTTTTGGAGATATTAATTTTCGTTTAAAGAGGGCGGAAGCAACTTTGGAGGCTGAATTTGATTTGCTTGACTATGAGCCACGCGATGAAGTTCAATTTCTTAAGGTGGCGGAGGCCAAGAGGGCTGTTGATGAAGTGCGGAATGATTTGGCTACCATTCTCAAGCTGAAGGCGAGAGTTTCTTGGTTGGAGGATGGTGACCAAAATACTTGTTTTTTTCACAATAGAATTCGCATGAGGAGGAGTCAAAACACAATATCGGAACTCAAAGTTTCATCTAACTCTACTTTATTTTTGCAGGATGATATCAATCATTATATTGTGAATCATTACCGTGACAATTTCAACGGTAGTGGGGTTACAATTGATCCAAAGTTATTTGATATTCAACATGAGCGTATTTCAGCTGAGGAGAGTGATTTTATGGATGCTGTTCCAACTATTGAAGAAGTCAAAGAAGCCATTTTTGACTTAGGTGCGGATTCGGCTCCTGTCCCAGATGGTTTCACGGGTTCTTTTTATAGGCATTGTTGGAGCATTATCTCTGGAGATCTTTTTAAGGCCATTACTAGTTGTTGGACTATGCTCTTTTGATTCCTAAAAATGGTAAATCTGATGCTATTAAGGACTATAAGCCGATTGGTTTGAGCAATTTTTTCTTCAAGATCATCACGAAGATCATGGCTACCAGATTGGGAACTGTTCTGAATAGGTTGATTTTTGAAGAACAAGTGGCGTTCATGAAGGGTCGCAATATTCATGAAAATATAGCTTTGGCATCGGAGTTGATCATCAAAAGTAAGCATGGAAACGTGGGCTTAAAGCTTGACATTTCCCAGGCTTTTGATACGGTAAGCTGGGATTTTATTGTGGAGGTTTTTAAGCAGTATGGTTTTTCGGAAGATTGGTGCAATTGGCTTCTCAGTATTCTTCATTCTGCTTGGATTTCTGTCATGATTAATGGCAGCCCGGAAGGATTTTTCAGCATTACAATAGGTTTGAGACAAGGTGATCCTCTTTCTCCTTTGATTTTTGTTCTTATTGAGGATGTGTTGCTCCATAATATTAGGAAGCTTTTTACTTCGAAAAGAATGCAGCCTATGGTCTGGAAAATAGGTGTGGCCCCTACGTATTTGCTCTTTGCAGATGATATTCTTATTTTCTGTAAGGGTAACTTGGAAAGTTTAAGTAGCCTGAAGGAGATGCTTGGCATGTACCAGTTAGCTTCTGGCCAAAGTGTTAGCTATGCCAAAAGCAAGTTCTATTTTGGTGGTGACAGAGTTTCTCGCGCGATTGCAATTAAAAAATTTCTTGGCATGGAGAGGGCTTTTTTTCCGGACAAGTATTTGGGTGTTCAGCTGAAGACTGGCATTGTTCGACACATTCATGTCCGTGGAGTGGTGGAGAAGATTATGGACAAGCTGGCCGGGTGAAAGGGTAATCTCTTATCTTTTCAAGCAAGGTTGGTTTTGATTAAGTCTGTTATTTCGAGTTATGTTATTCATTATATGGCTGTCTACAAATGGCCGTGCAATATGATCAAGCAGGCGGAAAAGGCCATTAGGAATTTCCTTTGGTCTGGTGATGCGGAAAAACGTAAGTATTTTACGGTTAAATATGACTCCTTGTGCTGTCCTAAACGTGAGGGTGGTCTAGGTTTGAAGACGTTGAATTATGTTAATAGGGCCATGATTATGAAGTTGTGGATTTCTATCCGTGACTCCAACAAGACTTGGGCCAGATTCTTGCGTGCGAAGTACTTCAAAGTGAATGGTAATTTAATCAACTATAAGTTGGGCTCCTCGGTTTTCCCAGGAGTACGCTTGGTTTACAATTTCGTTCAAAAACACACATGTTCAATTATAGGCAATGGTGATAATACTTCCTTATTCTTTGATAATTGGTGTGGTGATTTTTCGATGGCGGAGAGGCTTGGAATCTCTTCAAAAGGTCCGAATAATTTTAAAACTAAGGTGAGTGATATTATTATAGATGGCGCTTGGTCCATACCTCAGGCTACTAGAGATTTGATGATTCGTTGCAATATTGATATGGATAATTTGCCTATCATTTCTAGTGGGGATGATTACAAGATTTGTGATCTAGATAAAAAAGGGGCTTTCTCGGTCAAATCGGCCAAGGAGGCCATTAGGGTGCCTGCGGAAGTTGCTCCTCATGCTGTTCTTTTTACTCGGAAGGTTGTGCACCCAACTTTGAGTGTGCAATATTGGAAGATTTGGGCTAATCAGTGCTGTGCTACGGATAATAATTTTATCAGGCAAACGCGTAGGTCTATGCCTACCTTTTGTCGCATTTGCAAGAGGGATGGTGAAACTATGCGCCACATCACTTGGCAGTGTAGGTTCAAGAGACGTATTTGGGCCTGGGCTGCGGGGATTTTCAATATGAGGCCTATAGAGGACCTGGTGCACTCTTATAAGGTTGCTAAGGTGCGTAGTAGGATGATCAAGGATTTGTGGCTTGTTGCGCACCTTGCAATTGCAACAGAGCTATGGAAATTGAGGAATAGCATCTATTTTGATGAGGCGAAGGTAAATTGGTGATCGCTGTCGTAAGCGTCAAAAATAATTCACTCTCTTACTCAATAAAATATGAATGAAGTATAAAGTAAGGAAGAGTTCGTATCCACAGAGACGCGATTGTAGTTATCAATTTCTAGTTTCTTAGTAACCAAGATGAGGGATTTCTGATTTTTGTAAAGTAAAAGTAAAATAAAGACAAAGTAAATAGTTGGAAATAATCAATGGAGAAAGATATTGGTCAAGGAATTCATCTTCAATCTTAAACATGTGCTTGCATATGTGATTAAAATTACAATTTAATCTCTTTTATTATCAAAAGCCTAGAAAATCAAGAGAGCAAGATAATCTAATAATTTCCCAAGTTAATCAACACACACATTAGAGCTGCGTATGTGACTTCTACCTAAAGAATAACCTAACGCCTTGCGCTAATCAAGTTCAATTCCCAGGAGCATTAAGTTTTGGAAATAGGCTAATCAATGCAATTGTCATACATTGCGCATAACAATTCAGACAATGGTCAAACTCTACATATGATCATAAGAGTGTATCACTACAAACTATAATCATATCATGCTACATGTATTTGGGGTTATCGCTCGATGAAAAACCCTAAAATAGCTATGGACAAGATGCAAGTTCAATTAATTGGCCACTTAACTAAACAAACATCAAAACTCTATCACAATACATCAATCATGTGATATTAAAACAGTGGAGATATGAACGATAATCAAGAGAGAAAACTAATGCATTAATCAAGCACAAGTTGTAGATATAAGACTACATCCTTAACCTACTCATAGCTATGGAGTTCATCATAATCAATAATCAAATAAAGGATATGAATATTAAATACGAAAGCAAACCCTAGTTGTAGTTCTCTTCTCTGCTCCAAGAATAATACCCCCTCCAAAGTTGTAGAAGTCTTTCTTTTGTAGTCTTTTTCTCCTTCCAAAACTAGGTTTTGTCTTCAACGTCCATTAGTTGGAAATTCACCCGGCCCATGAGTAAGATAAACCCAAGTAGACAATCTGTCCCAAAAGTGGTCGCCGGAAAACTGGTATTTGACCGAAATCCGTCGCCGGCCACCTAAAAAGTTAAACGGTCAACGGTCCAATCTCGGGTCAACTGCCGGGTCAAACACAGTAAGTCACACCGGGTTGAAACGGGTAAGTGACGAGTCAACTCGATGTCAACTAAGCCAGTTGACATGAGTTAGTTGAGGCCAATTGTTGAAGTTCGCGGTCAAGATGGCCCTGCTGCTTTCCTGCACGTTTTCTGTAGCTTCTTTGAAACCCTGCAACTGAGTTCTATTCCCTTATTCATAGTGTCAAGACCATAAGCTCCAACACCTACAAATTCCATTCCTACAACAGCTGTAACTTCGTAATTCAATCCATACTGCTCATTCCATCTACACAAATTGAACCATCCTATTCGAAACCACTCATTGATTCACTACTGCGACAACAGGCATTGTATCAACCAAAAACCAGTTAGTAATCTCAGATCCAACTACTACCAACACAATCAGCAAACCCTGCAATTTCATCATACATTTTTCCATCTTCAGCTTGTAGTCATCACCATATGTTAGCTTCTCTTATCCACCAATCTGAGCAGCAAAGTCTCTCTATCTTGCAGTTCCATTCTCCATACAAACACCACCAGTTCCATTAGTAACAGCTACACCTGCAAGTCATGGCTGCAACCACAACCACCAAATCCTCCCATATACATCTACAATCATCACCATCACAGTAGCCCATACTGTTCATCACTCACCATTCACTTCTACCAACTGCAATTCCATTCATTCACCAACAATACCAGATTACTCAATCCACAGTTATCTCCTTGTTCTTCTCTGTACCAGTACTGCAGTACTCCTCCACTGCATCTCATCTATTGCAACCATGGCTACAACCACCATGAGTTAGTACCCAAAGTCCATAATCACAGCACCTGCAATTTCTCAAACTCAAGCTTCTGCCATTTTCCACTGCAACTTCATTACAAACCCATCATTTCAAACTCAAGTATGAGTCTAACCCTTCACTCATCACCTAAATCTTGAATCTCAACATAAACCATTTCATGGCAGTAACTCAGGTACAAACCCATATCCCAGATCTCTTTTTTCACAACTCAGAACCTCCATCAATTGCTGAAATCGAACCCATCTTCAAATCCCTATCGTGACCATTGGGAGACAACCAAAATAGTGAATTTAACTTCAACACATTAAAATCTTCATTATAGAGTTTCACTTTCTCGATCTTCAAATCGCAATTTCAACATTTCAAACCCTAATTACTCTTTCATGAATTAGTAAAACTTCATTGCTCCTCTGTAATTTCTCGATCTCCCTGCTAACTCATCTTCCTTTCTCAGTTTCAACCAAGACCCGTTCTTCATAATCCAAATTCAAATCTCAAACTCAGCAGGGTCTTCTCACATCATCAGTTCATCACTGATTTTCTTACACAACAGTCCCTTCTCAAATTCAGAACAATGTAATGACAATGATTGCCTGAGAGAGAGAGAACTCTCGATTTAGGGTTGTGTAGGCCAGTGGATATTTCCACCCTTGTGAGGTAGATAAGGGCAAACCTCAAATAATTTGGCACATCGTCGTTATCACGGAACCGACAATTCAAATTTCCGCTCCATTTGCACAACCTTCGCTTTACTGAACATAGCTACTTTGTGAACTGGCACTTGCTCCTTTTCACTCCAAACGAACGCTTTTTCGCTTTCAATAGCTGTATCTCCCTTCTCAGATTCACTTCTACCCTTCAATATATTTTCATCACTAAAGTTTTCATGCTTTTCAGACAAAATTTGCATCACTAAAGCCGACATACTTTTCAGACAAAGATGAAGAAATAAAAGCAAATAATGAGAAATAGTTCGCCTCCAACACCAGTTGCACTTGGAATGAACTTTTTCCCTATTTCTTCTCCTTTTGATCCAAATGACTCCAAAGTACCTAAATACTCAAAAACAAAACATAAGATACATATTTTACAAGAAAACTAGCAGAGAAAGCATAAACAATAGATAAATAATAAGGTCTTTTAGACACCTATCAGATTCCCCCACACTTAGACTTTGCTAGTCCTCGAGCAAATCAAACAAAATAATTATAAAGAATACATACAACTCCGTCTCGTCAAGGATACGGTCACTTTAAGCATAAATAACAAGCCTTTAAACCCCTAGGTGTCCCTAGTGGACGAGTTTTAGTCTCGTGAAGGTTTACAAGAGGTCTGCCTACAAAACCTATATTTCCAACTTCGTCTATTTGTGACAAATAAATGAACGAATCCAAAATGACTACAGGAGGAGGTACCTTGCAAATTCAATTCATATATTAGTAAATAAACTCTAATTAGATAGTCGAACAAGCCACAATACTCGGAAACTAACAAACCACAATCACAATGAAAAGATTAAGAAGATGGATTTAGATGTAGATGTTGGCGAATGTTCACAAGTGATCGATGTTTCCCATATCATGTCCTGAAGGTCACTTTATTAAGATGAACCTATTCCTATTGGATTGAGCTACTTGGTTTGAATTCTACATCAACTCACTGGCATATACAAGGGAACCAGGAGTGACCTTATTCAACCAATATAATACTTTCTTTTCTTTTTCTTTTCTTTTTCACTTTTTTTTATTTTTTTTTAAGACAACATGATTGGATCAAAATGGATCCAAGCGCATGCTTCCTTGTCAACAAGTATGTGATAGTTGCCTTGGATATTGCATTACACGCTTGTTTAGGCGACGGAGACATGGACTACGTTTCACATATACTGCTATTCCCTAGTGTCATTTTATTCCGTTTTGGTCTAATTGGTCGGTCTCTTTTTTTTTTTTTTTTTTTTTTTAGTAACTCGATCACTCTATTTCATCCTAGCAGCAATAAAAAGTCGATGTTTAGTGACCCACCGAAACACTTAGAGAACAATATATAAATATGGAAAAATAAAAATAGAATGTGATATGGTGATATTCCGAGATATGGTAACAACTATCATGTTATTTGTGATTTCTGAGCTATGTTCGTTCTTTTAGTTAATGGGTTCCTCAACTCCTGCAATCAAAATGGTTCCATCCACTGATGGTGTCATTCTAAAGGCACAAGTTTCTAGATTTCGGAGTTCAAAAAGCACAAATTTTTCTTGGTTTTTTCTATTTTTCTGATATTTTTTTTTAAAGATATAAAACAAACTTAAAAGAAACTATACAAACATATAAATTCTCCCCCACACTTAAACCTTATATTGTCCTCAATGTAAAATTGAATAGTCCAAAGAAAGTTCAAGGTGGGAAATTCTGCAAATGATATGCAAAAACAAGAAAATAAAGATAAAATGCATAAGGAATAAAAATATCAAGGTAAAGATACAAAACCGGTGGGTTGCCTCCCACTTAGCGCTTGGTTTAAAGTTTTCATCCCGACGTTCTCCTTGTTTGCTAAGACTCCTCCAGAGGGATCACTTCCACAAGGTTCACTCCTTCCACGACTTCCAAAGAGAAGTTCTCATAATATGGCTTCAACCGGTGCCCATTCACTTTAAGTTCATTTCCTGTAGCCAAACTATGAATTTCAACTGCACCATGAGAAAACACATTAGTCACAACAAAATATCCAATCCAACGTGACCTTAGTTTACCCGGAAATAATTGCAAACGAGAATTAAACAAAAGCACTTTCTGCCCAATGCAAAATTGTTTCTTTGTAATCATATTATCATGAAATGCCGTCGTCTTTTCCTTGTAAATCCTTGAGCTTTCGAATGCATCATTTCGAATCTCTTCTAACTCTTGAAGTTGCAACTTCCTTTGCTTTCCAGCACCATCCAACTCCATATTGCATTGCTTAATAGCCCAAAATGCCTTATGCTCAATTTCTACGGGCAAGTGACAAGGTTTACCGTAAACAAGCCTAAAGGGAGACATCCCAATAGGTGTCTTGTATGCGGTTCTATACGCCCACAAAGCATCATTGAGTCTCAAAATCCAATCTTTCCTTGTTGGATTCACCGTCTTCTCAAGAATGGATTTCACCTCTCGGTTGGAGACCTCGGCTTGTCCATTTGTTTGTGGATGGTATGGTGTTGCAATCCTATGCGACACATTGTACTTCCTTAACAAGGCTTGCAAAAACCTGTTTTTGAAGTGTGAACCTCCATCGCTAATTATAGCCTTTGGAATTCCAAACCTTGCAAAAATATTTGCTTGCACAAAATCTGAAACAACTTTAGAGTCATTAGTTGGGGTGGCTTTAGCTTCCACCCATTTCGAGACATAATAAACAGCAAGCAAGATATAATAACTCCCATTAGAATTGACAAAAGGACCCATAAAATCAATTCCCCATACATCAAAGATTTCAACAAATTGAATAATAGTTTGTGGCATTTGATTTCGAGCACCTAAATTGCCTGTTCTTTGGAACCTATCACATGTAATACAAATTGCATGTGCATCCTTAAACAAAGTCGGCCAATAGAAACCATATTCTAGTACCTTGAGAGCGGTTCTCTTGCTCCCAAAGTGTCCTCCGCATGCATAAGAGTGGAAAAAAGACAAGATAAATTGAAATTCAGATTCGGGAACACACCTTGGTATTACTTGGTCACTACAATGTTTCCATAAGTACGGATCATCCCATATGTATTGGTTTCCTAACTTCTTTAGTTTGTCCCTCTCAGCACGAGACAAGTTCTTTGGGATTTGTTTAGACACTAAGTAATTAACAATATCAGCGTACCATGGTTCTCCAAAGGAAATTGAGAATAGTTGCTCATCCGGGAAACTTTCATGCAACAGGATAGCTTCCTTGTCCACAGCAAGACGGCTCAAATGATCCGCAATGGTGTTCTCGATTCCTTTCTTGTCCTCGATTTCAATATCAAACTCTTGTAAGAGTAAAATCCATCGTATGAGCCTCGGTTTCGCCTATTTCTTTGTAAGCAGGTACCTAAGTGCTGCATGGTCAGAAAAGACAACAACTTTTGTACCAATTAGATAAGAGAGAAACTTTTCCAAAGCAAAAAAAAATAGTTAATAACTCTTTTTCAGTGGTTGTGTAGTTTTGCTGGGCCTCATTTAACGTTCTAGAAGCATAATAAA
The DNA here is from genome assembly GCA_023529315.1 of Papaver bracteatum. Lineage (NCBI taxonomy): Eukaryota > Viridiplantae > Streptophyta > Magnoliopsida > Ranunculales > Papaveraceae > Papaver > Papaver bracteatum. The sequence continues at coordinate 125,842 of JAJJWX010002035.1, read as the reverse complement.
TGGCATGAGGTATCTTCCCCACACGCTGCCCAAGCACCGCACCAACCGCATAATCACTTGCATCACACATGAGCTCAAAAGGCTTGCTCCAATCCGGTGGTTTAATGATAGGGACTGAAATTAAAAGTTCTTTCAAACGATTGAATGCCGCCACACACTTCTCATCAAAGTTAAAAACCACATCTTTTTGCAATAAGTTGCAAAGTGGTGATGCTATCTTGGAAAAATCCTTGACGAATCTACAATAAAAACCTGCATGACCAAGAAAAGAACGTATCTCCCTCACCGTAGTGGGAGGGTTTAGAGCACGAATAAGGTCCATCTTAGATTTATCAACTTCCAAGCCTTTAGAATATATAATATGGCCTAAAACTATGCCATGAGTTAGCATGAAATGGCACTTCTCCCAATTCAGCACAAGGTTTGTTTCAACACATTGTTCAAGGATTAGTGACAAATTGTTCAAGAAAAGGTCAAATGAATCACCAAAGACACTAAAGTCGTCCATGAACACTTCGATTATGTTTTCAACATATTCAGAAAAGATACTTACCATACACCTTTGAAAGGTAGCTGGAGCATTGCATAAGCAAAAAGGCATCCTTCTATAAGCAAAAGTACCAAAAGGACAAGTGAAAGTGGTTTTCTCTTGATCCTCCGGTGCTATCACAATTTGATTATAACCTGAATAGCCATCAAGAAAGCAATAATAAGCGTGTCCAGTTAAACGTTCAAGCATTTGATCAATAAAAGGTAAGGGAAAGTGATATTTTCTAGTAGTGGCATTCAATTTTATATAATCTATACAAACCCTCCAACCGGTTTGCACACGAGTTGGGACAAGTTCATTCTTATCATTCTCCACCACGGTCACACCAGATTTCTTTGGTACAACTTGTACCGGGCTCACCCACTTGCTATCGGATATGGGGTAGATAACACCCACTTCCAAAAGCTTGAGTATCTCCTTTTTCACAACTTCCATCATGGGAGGGTTCAAACGACGTTGCGCTTCCCTTGTAGGCTTTGCATCATCCTCCAAATGGATCTTGTGCATACAAACGGCAGGGCTTATACCCTTGATATCGGCAATTGTCCATCCTATGGTCGTCTTGTGCTTCCTTAGCACCCTTAGAAGTTTTTTCTCCTGTAATTCACTAAGCTCGTTAGAAACAATCACAGGTAACTCTTCATTGTCACCCAAGTACAAGTACTTTAAATGACTAGGAAGAGGTTTCAATTCTAACTTTGGAGATTTAATAATTGAAGGTACAAGCTTTTCATCATTGCGAGGTAAAGAAACATATGAAACATTCTTAAGTGCAGATTTTTCCGGTAATGAGTCAAGAGAACCAATGGTTTCCTTAATCTCATCACCGTACTCCAAACCGTTATCAATAGGTGTAGTGAGCACGGTTTCCAAAGAATCAGCGCCATTCAACTCAAACATTTATTGCGCCAATGTGTCCATCACATCAACGGAGAAACAAGAGTGGATATCACTAGGATATCTCATCGTCTCGAAAATGTTGAAACGTATTATTTCTCCATCAAAATCCATAGTCAGCGTTCCCTTGTCAACATCAATAACGGTTTTCGCCGTTTTCATGAAGGGACGCCCAAGTAGCAATGGAAGAGACGAGTCTGGTGAATCTTCATCCATCTCTAAGACACAAAAATCAGCTGGAAATACAAGTTGATTAACCTGCACAAGAACATCCTCAACAATACCCATTGGGTATATATTAGAGCGATCGGCTAATTGCAACATAATTCCAGCCTTTTTAAGAGGACCTAAATCAAGTGAGTTATAAATAGATGCAGGCATAACATTTACGGATGCACCTAAATCTAACATAGCTTTCTTAAATGTAGTGGTACCAATTGTGACGGGAATGTCAAAGCTACCCGGGTCCTTGCATTTTAGTGGGAGTTTGTGTTGTAAGATTGCCGAGGCATTCTACCCCACACTTAGAACTTCATTACCTTTGAGCCTTTTCTTATTGGTACACAAGTCCTTCAACACCTTTGCATACTTTGGAACTTGCTTGATTGCATCTATGAGTGGTATGTTCACATGAATCTTCTTGAGAACGTCTAAAATCTCCTTTTCTAGTGCCTCCTTCTTGGAACTTGCAAATCTGCGAGGAAAAGGTAAAGGAGGAACATAAGAAGAAACCGGAGTTTTAGAGTTAGAAATAGGTACCTCAGAAGTTTGGGGAGAATCCTCATTCTTCTCCTCCAAAACAGGTTCCTTTGGTGTTTCCACCTTGCCCGAATCAGCAACTTCGGGTTGCACAAGTGTTGTACCACTTCTCAACGTAATTGCATTGACACCCTCTTTTGGGTTGATAGGTTGAGAAGGGAGTTTCCCACCAATTTTTGCCTTCACTTGGTTCAACTCAGTAGCCATGGAACCCATTTGAGTATGCAACTCCTTTATCGCACTCTTAGTCTCTTATTGGCTATCCTTAAACATATAAGAAATGCCTTGCATCATTGTTTGAAGCTTTGTATCGATATCAGAGCCTTGATTTTTCATTGATTGTTGTGGTTGCTGAAATTGTTGACGCGGCTGGAATTGTTGTTGTTGAGGTTGAAATCCACCCGAATTGTTGAAAGTAGGTTGTTGAACCGCTCCTTGCTTGTTCGCATAGCTAAAATTGGGGTGATCTCTCCATCCCGGATTGTAAGTGTTGGAATAAGGATCATACCGTCTTTGCTGACTTGGAAAGACCACGTTAGCTTGTTCATTGGCTTCTTCATACCCTTGATGCGAACTTGGGATCACCGCAGCTGAAACTTGTTGTAGAATTGTTGTTATGTTACCCATTTGTTGATGAAGTTCCTCTACCTCGCTCACTTCATTTACTCTCCTAAGAATCACATCCGAGCCACGACTCAAGAATTGGTGGGAGTTTGCTGCCATGTTCTCAATCAACTCTCTAGCTTGTGCCACCGTCTTGCTCACTAGTGCACCACCACCCGCAGCGTTAATAAGATTCCTATCACTTGATTGGAGTCCTTCATAGAAGTATTGGATGATCATAGCGTCACTAAATAGGTGATGAGGACAGCTTGCCACCAACCTCTTGTATCGTTCCCAACAATCATATAAGGATTCTCCCACATTTTGATTCATTCTGCAAATCTCCTTGCAAATTTGAGTAGCCTTAGATGCAGGAAAGTATCTCTCTAAAAAGAGTTTCTTCAACCCATTCCATGTTGTGACACTTCCGGGAGGCAAATAGTATAACCAATCCTTAGCATTATCCATCAAAGAGAATCGAAACACTTTCAACATAGCACCATCCGCCTCAACATCATCTGGAAGCATGGCCGTGACAATGGTGTGGAAGTCCATAAGATGCTTGTTTGGATCTTCATTCACCATGCCATGGAACTTTGGCAATTTCCTAAGCAAACCCGGCTTGATCTCAAAGGTAGAGTTTGTTTGAATACAACCCTATTGAGTATCAAGCTTGTGAGAAGCCAAGTCCTTGAGTGTACGATTTGCAGCGTCACCCATTGCTTCTTCTTTTTCTTCAAAAGGTGGTTCTTGTTCAACCGGAACCTCTTGTTCTACAACTTCTTCTTCTACTTGCTGGAAAGTACCTTGTTCTACTTCCAAGTTTTCTTCTTCCGTTGTGCCTTGCCTTGGTTGGAGTATTGTGCCTTTTTGAATAGTTATCCCGCACCTTGGATAATTCCAATCTTTAGAAGCCAAAAATAAGGTACCTGAAGAACAATTCTCGCAAACAAGACAAGAAACGAAAAGCAAGTATGCAAGCAGAAAAATAAAAAGAAACTAAAAAAAAACTTAATAACTAGCTAAATGCCTCCCCGGAAATGGCGCCAAAATTTGATCGCTGTCGTAAGCGTCAAAAATAATTCACTCTCTTACTCATTAAAATATGAATGAAGTATAAAGTAAGGAAGAGTTCGTATCCACAGAGAGGCGAATGTAGTTATCAATTTCTAGTTTATTAGTAACCAAGATGAGGGATTTCTGATTTTTGTAAAGTAAAAGTAAAATAAAGACAAAGTAAATAGTTGGAAATAATCAATGGAGAAAGATATTGGTCAAGGAATTCATCTTCAATCTTAAACATGTGCTTGCATATGTGATTAAACTTACAATTTAATTTCTTTTATAATCAAAAGCATAGAAAATCAAGAGAGCAAGATAATCTAATAATTTCCCAAGTTAATCAACACACACATTAGAGCTGCGTATGTGACTTCTACCTAAAGAATAACCTAACGCCTTGCGCTAATCAAGTTCAATTCCCATGAGCATTAAGTTTTGGAAATAGGCTAATCAATGCAATTGTCATACATTGCGCATAACAATTCGGACAATGGTCAAACTCTACATATGATCATAAGAGTGTATCACTACAAACTATAATCATATCATGCTACTTGTATTTGGGGTTATCGCTCGATGAAAAACCCTAAAATATCTATGGACAAGATGCAAGTTCAATTAATTGGCCACTTAACTAAACAAACATCAAAACCCTATCACAATACATCAATCATGTGATATTAAAACAATAGAGATATGAACGATAATCAAGAGAGAAAACTAATGCATTAATCAAGCACAAGTTGTAGATATAAGACTACATCCTTAACCAATAATATTAAATTTAGCTACTCATAGTTATGGAGTTCATCATAATCAATAATCAAATAAAGGAGATGAATATTAAATACGAAAGCAAACCCTAGTTGTAGTTCTCTTCTCTGCTCCAAGAATAATACCCCCTCCAAAGTTGTAAAAGTCTTTCTTTTATAGTCTTTTTCTCCTTCCAAAACTAGGTTTTGTCTTCAAAGTCCATTAGTTGGAAATTCACCCGGACCACGAGTAAGAGAAACCCATGTAGACAATATGTCCCAAAAGTGGTCACCGGAAAACTGGGAATTTGACCGGAATCCGTCGCCGGAAAGTTGCCGCCGGCCACCTGAAAAGTTAAACGGTCAACGGTCCAATCTCGGGTCAACTTCCGGGTCAAACACAGTAAGTCACACCGGGTTTAAACGGGTCAGTGACGAGTCAACTCGATGTCAACTAAGCCAGTTGACATGAGTTAGTTGAGGCCAACTGTTGAAGTTCACGGTCAAGATGGCCCTGCTGCTTCCCTGCACCTTTTCCGTAGCTTCTTTGAAACCCTGCAACTGAGTTCTATTCCCTTATTCATAGTGTCAAGACCATAAGCTCCAACACCTACAAATTTCATTCCTACAACAGCTGTAACTTCGCAATTCAATCCATACTGCTCATTCCATCTACACAAATTGAACCATCCTATTCGCAACCACTCATTGATTCACTACTGCGATAACATGCATTGTATCAACCAAAACCCATTTAGTAATCTCAGATCCAACTACTACCAACATAATCAGAAAACCCTGCAATTTCATCATAAATTTTTCCATCTTCAACTTGTAGTCATCACCATCTGTTAGCTTCTCTTATCCACCAATCTGAGCAGCAAAGTCTCTCTATCTTGCAGTTCCATTCTCCATACAAACACCACAAGTTCCATTAGTAACAGCTACACCTGCAAGTCATGGCTGCAACCACAACCACCAAATCCTCCCATATACATCTACAATCATCACCATCACAGTATCCCATACTGTTCATCACTCACCATTCACTTCTACCAACTGCAATTCCATTCATTCACCAACAATACCAGATTACTCAAGCCTCATTTATCTCCTTGTTCTTCTCTGTACCAGGACTGCAGTACTCCTCCACTGCATCTCAGCTATTTCAACCTTGGCTACAACCACCATGAGTTAGTACCCAAAGTCCATAATCACAGCACCTGCAATTTCTCAAACTCAAGCTTCTTCCATTTTCCACTGCAACTTCATTACAAACTCATCATTCCAAACTCAAGTCTGAGTCTAACCCTTCATTCATCACCTAAATCTTGAATCTCAACATAAACCATTTCATGGCAGTAACTCAGGTACAAACCCATATCCCGGATCTCTTTTTTCACAACTCAGAACCTCCATCAATTGCTGAAATCGAACCCATCTTCAAATCCCTATCTCGACCATTGGGAGATAACCAAAACAGTGAATTTAACTTCAACCCATTACAATCTTCATTACAGAGTTTCACTTTCTCGATTTTCAAATCGCAATTTCAACATTTCAAACCCTAATTACTCTTTCATGAATTAGTAAAACTTCATTGCTCATATATAATTTCTCGATCTCCCTGCTAACTCATCTTCCTTTCTCAGTTTCAACCAAGACCCGTTCTTCATAATCCAAATTCAAATCTCAAACTCAGCGGGGTCCTCTCACATCATCAGTTCATCACTGATTTTCTTACACAACAGTCCATTCTCAAATTCATAACAATGTAATGACAATGATTTCCTGAGAGAGAGAACTCTCGATTTAGGGTTGTGTAGGCCAGTGGATATTTCCACCCTTGTGAGGTATATAAGGGACAACCTCAAATAATTTGGCATGTCAGTTATGCGGAACTGACATTTCAAATTTCCGCTCCGCTGCACAACCTTCGCTGGTTCCGAACATAGCTCGCCTGTGAACTGGCACTTGCTCCTTTTCACTCCAAAAGAACGCTTTTTCGCTTTCAATAGCTGTCTCTTCCTTCTCAGATTCACTTCTACCCTTCAATATCTTTTCATCACTAAAGTTGTCATGCTTTTCAGACAAAATTCGCATCAATAAAGCCGACATACTTTTCAGACAGAGATGAAGAAATAAAAGCAAATAATGAGAAATAGTTCGCCACCAACACCAGTTGCACTTGGAATGAACTTTTGCCCTATTTCTTCTCCTTTTGATCCAAATGACTCCAAAGTACCTAAATACTCAAAAACAAAACATAATATACATATTTTACAAGAAAACTAGCAGAGAAAGCATAAATAATAGATAAATAATAAGGTGTTTTAGACACCTATCAATTGGCTTGGCTTTAAGGGCCGAGTGTATCAGTTGATTCTTGATAATTCGATCTGTATGAAGGGCTACATGTACAACAAGGAAGATGACTTGCGGATCTTGAAGTACTTCAAGGTGGCGCACAGGGCTTGCAGGGTTTCAACGCCTTTGGAAATTGCTTGGTGGCCTCCAAATCCAGGTGAGATTATGATTTGTTGTGATTGCGCATCCCTTGGCAACCCAAGCCAGGCGGGTTGTGGCGTCACTTTCCGTGGCTCAAACGCTGAGATTTTGGGCAGCCTTCTAGTTGGCCTAGGACGGCAAACAAACTTCTACGCTGAGGTATGTGCTATTATTTATGGAGCGATGATTGCCAAAAGATGGAATATCAAGCAGCTTTGCGTTCGATCAGACTCAATGAGTTGCATTCAAGCTTTTCAGGAAGGGGAGCTGTCATGGAAGCTTATGCAGAAGTGGAGAATGGCTATATATTTTTATGATAATATTAGATATGTCCATAGCTATAGAGAAGTTAATTTTTCAGCCGACGCCTCGGCCAAACAAGCTTGTTTGTTGGCCGAGGATATTTTTGAGTTTTATGAGGGTAGGCCAGTGTCCACTAAAATCTATGAGTGGCCTGGAGAAGTTTATTTTCGTTTCAATTAAGTCTTCTACTTCTGATAGCCTCACGGATATGCATTAGTAAGGCTTAATCCCTGTACAGTTTTTTCGTTTTTTAATAAATATTGACCGAGTAAAAAAAAAACTACAACAATATCGCACAGGTTTTGGGTCAGGTTCGGCTAACACGAACAACTATATGAAAGCCGAACTAAAGGTTCGGCTGATTCGTGTTTGACTTATAAAGCCGAACTACATGTCAAACATGGATTCGGCCTATTTGGGACTAATATTATAAGCTGAACCTTAACACTTGAAATTTCTAAAAAATTCTAAAAACAAAAATTATTATTCGGCTGTAGAACGAGTAAGCCGAACATTACACTGTAACTCGTATGTTTCTTTAGATATGGTTCGGCTTACAATTTTACCTCACATTTGAGCCGAACCATGAAAATTATTTGGCGCGGAAATAATTGAATGACAGTTCAGCGTACATATTTCTCTAACGAATAAGCCGAACTGTTCTTGTTTACTATGGTTCGGCATACATATTATCTGCCGAACATTGCTCTGTTGCGCCGAACTAGTTGCAAAAATCATAACTTTTGGTGAAATCAAGCTACAAAACGAACATTAAACAACTTATACAACCATACATGTGTATTATTAGCATTGGGTTCTTCATCTATGTACTCATCTTCGGGATTTGGATCCATAAATGAATCATCTAGAGCTTGAGAAAAAAGTTGAGTTTGGGTAAAATCATTTTCATAATCCAACAAATCAGCCATTTCTGGATCTCCATCATAATTGATATATATTTTGTTAGCTTTACGTGATGAAGATTAACCTTGCTCACTCGAATTTGTATCACACATCTCTCAATATTCACAAAGATCACAAACAAAGAAGAAAAAAAGTTTTTTTTTCCTCCTCTCCTTCTTTCCTCCTTCTTTTTCTAAAATTATTCACTAACTAACTATCCTTTAACAAAAAATTATTATCATAAATTAATACTAAACTAATTTTAATCATTAACAATTAATTAATTTTTATTATCACTAATTAAACACTAATCTCATGAGGGGTATTTTAGCATTTTTGAAAAATACATGATAAGGGCCACCCTTGAAATACTATTAGCACCCATGTTTTTGTCTTATATGTATGACCCAAAATTTTCAGGTCTGCCCCAAATTAGGGTTCTAAATGAAATAGAATAGAATAATATTTTGAATACGAGGATAATAGGTTTTGTATTTGGGCCGTCTAATCACAATCATTTGATCATGATCCTAGGACTATTCTTGTGTTATGAGGAGGGGCCATTATGAGGATTGATTGGGAAAATTAAAAAAGGAGGAATTAGTTTGGAGTGAGTATAAAAATACAGTAGAAATCGTAGTTCAGTCGTTCGATGCATATACTTTTGTAAGATTGATACTATTTTTCAACACGGTTTGAAGACGGTCTTTCATCTCGAGTAACATTATGGGGAATGTAAGAAATGATCCCACTATTATCAGCCGATTCACAAAATAATCATAGTGTTACAAAGTATTTTCAAAGTGATCATAATTCTGTTAGGGTTAGAGTTATGTCACACGGGGTCCACCATTTAGAGTTAAATTGGTAAGGACTATTACCTAACTGTCCCTAACAAAGGTGATGGGTTTATGTATGGTTCGGGTGATGGGTATTTGTTTTAGGTGGTTCCGGCGGTGTTAGTGGGTTCAGGTGGTGGTGGTGGGTTCAGGTGGTGGGGGTTCAACGTTTAGGTGGTGGGGGTTCATGGTTCAAGTGATGGGGTTTTTCAGCGGGTTCAGGTGGGTTCAGGTGATGGTGGTGGTGAATTCAGGTGGTGAGGGTTCAAGGTTCAGGCAGTGGGGTTCAGGTGGTGGCGACGGTTGGGAATAAGATGGTGATTCAGTTTAGGGTATTTTTGGAAAACATAACACCGTTTTCTTCCTGAAATTTAAGTCGGATGGAAAATAATCAATTTGTAAGGTAAGTGAAAAGGCATGACCAATTTGTAACCGAATTTTAAAAAGTAGGACCATTTTGTAATTGGTCCTAATATTATATCTATTAAACATGAGAAGCGAAACTGATATATTCTGTAATTCATTTAGATGTAAATTTTAATCTCTATTGCAATGCTAATGATGATATTTATTACATTGGTGAATAATATTATGGAGATGACATGGTTAATACATTCATGCAACTCTTATAGGCTGCGTAAATAGAGCTGGAAAACGGGCGGGCCGGGGCTGGCCCGTTGCGCGTTACACGGGTTCGGGTTAACACGGGTCAAAACCCGCGGGTCGAAATTCTTCACGGGTGGTCATTTCTTCAACCCGTGCCTGTAACGGGTTAAACTTGCGGGTTCACGGGTTAGCCCGCCCGTTTGCCAGCTCTAAATTTGACAGAGTTTCCTCTGATTTATGGTCTATTCCCGGCCACATTTAGGCCATCTAAAGCTCCTTCCCTGCAACCACAAACCCATACTCGATTCCTTCGATTCAATTACAGTTCAACTTCAACCAACAAAACCTTAATAAATGACAAGGAAAGGGGGATTTCAATCAACACCTTGATTTTGCTGCCAATTGAAGCCAAACCCAGCTTGTAATTCAACAATTTCCATCATCACAATCCCACAAAACAGCACCACAAATCACTATTTTTCCTAAAACAACAGCAGCAACTCAACACCAAAACCCATTCAAACTCAGATTATCTATGCTACTATTCCATCCAAATCTCTATTCCCTTCGTGAACCCACTAACAACACCAACAATCAATTATGTTGTTGTTTTGTCCACAGAAGATGATGAATCAACTTAAAAATCGGGTCTTTTCTAATATAATTGATCCCTAACAATAGATGGTGTCCACTAACAACACCAACAATCTTTAATTTATCCCTATTCTCGTAAGACTAGAAGATGAATCAACATAAAAATCAATCAATTGTTGATTTCTCAACAAATATAAATAAAAAATTAAATCTTCATTGTCTGTGAACCAGAGTTGGATCGTCGGAAATAGATTGGATCTAATTAATGAGTTAGAAGATTGGATCTGCTTAGTGATTGTTGATCGGTTATTTCCTTTGGATTGCATCTGCTACCTCTTAGATAAAAAATTGCAGAAGAAGGAGAAAGAAGAAGAGAGACGAAGGGACGGGTTAACCAAAGAAAATAAGTTTTCTTTCGATTTTAACAATGATAACACGCGACCGTGATGTGCGACATGTGGCTTGTGGGGAAACTACGGGTATATCTGGGTTAACCCGGGTTTTACAAGCCGGGCCGGGTTAACCCGTTTTCCCACGGGCCGGCATTTCTCCAACCCTAACCCGGCTTGTTAGACAACCAGCCGAGCCGGGTGCGGGTTTTTCACGGGTCGGGCCGGGTAAATCCGTGAGTTTTGGCTTGTTTGCCAGCTCTATGCGTAAAATTCTACATTGACCGCAGAATCCAATCATGTGGTCCGTCCCTCTCCTTATACTGGTGGGACCCATTTCCTAAACCCACCCCATATTGACCACGGGTTGAGCAGGATCCGCCCCAACTTTTAGAGGTGGGACACGCAACAAGATTGAACCCGGATGAGTATATCAGTTCCGTATTCTATTAGACTATTACTGTCGGCGCTTTAACATTGATTCTCGTCAAACTATTTTTTGTGTAAATTTTAATCTCTATTGCAATGTTATGACGATAGTTAGTTCATGGATAAACGATATTATAAAGATGAGATGGTTAATAAATGACGACGTTTCTCACCAAAATCTCAACTCAGATTCAATTGAAGCTCGTATTGACATTCATATTCAGTTCAATCGAAGAATGAGTATCCTATGCGATCATCCTAATATGAGGAAGATTTGTCGTGATCTATTAACAAGGAGTGTTGCAAAGAAATTCCCTTGGAAGATGATGATGATGGATTAGCCGGGTATTGATTCAGAGGTGCATCAGCTGATTTCTAAAGGGGTTTTTAGGCTAAGACCCCACCCATAAATAACCCATAATATGAGGCTCCTAGTTAAAAGAATTTTAAAATCAAACCCCTATTGTGACACAAAGAAAAGACAAGAGAAAGTAGAGAGAAGGAGAATTCTTATTAATGTGTAAACAAAAAGGGAGATTCAAATCTTTCAAGAGCGTTTGTGGTGGGTTATGACAAAATCTACAGTCCGGTGAAGGAAGGAGGTCTGGGTCTTTGTAGCCTTAAAACTATGAACATGGCTATGCTGATGAAACTGTGGTGGAATATTAGAAATTCGGATAAAAAATGGGCTCGGTTCTTGGAGTCAAAATTCACTTGCAGGGATGGTCGTATCAAGGTTGCTGGAGTTAAGTCTTCGATCCTGCCTGGAATCCGTTGGGTTCATAAGGATATGGTTCGAAACACTAAATGCATCATTGGTGATGGTAGAAGCACTTCACTGTTTTATGATGTGTGGTATGGTTTTTCTTCTTTGGCTGATGTTTTAGGAAGCAATGACATGAATAGAGAGGCTCGTGTGAGTGATATTATTCAGCAAGGGCAGTGGGTGTTACAGGGGGTGCATCTGCATGATTTGGTTGTTGCGGGTGTGGTTTTGGAGGAGCTGCTGAGGTTTCAAGGTGGCATAGACAAGAAGATTTGGATGCCTGATATAAAAGGAAATTTCTCTGTAAAATCAGCTAGGGAAATGGTTAGGATAAAATATCAAAATTTGGTAGAAGCAGACCTGTTATGGAGGAGGGTGGTTCATCCATCGCTTACAGCTCAAAACTGGAAATTTGTTCGAGGGGCATGTGCTACTTTAGACAAAGTTAGGAGCAGATTCAAGATTTCGCTGGCTTCAAAGTGTTGTGCCTGTCAAAAAGATGAGGAGACCCTGGAGCATGTTCTTTGGCTCTGTTCAACTGCGAAACAAGCCTGGAATTGGATTTCAGGTATCTTTAATCTTAATCCTCATTATAACTTAATAGTTTCTTATAAAGCTTCGAAAGGTTGTAGTAGAATGGTAAAAGACCTTTGGCTAGTGGCAAATTTAGTGCTGCGTTCGGATTTGTGGTACCAGAGAAACAAGAGGATCTATGATAACAAGAAACCATGCTGGAGTTTCTTTAAGAAAAGAGTTTTTCATCTTCTGCACGAGTACTCGGCCAGAATGAAGGGTTGTATGTTCAACACTGTTGAAGACCTACAAATCCTGAATTTCTTCAGAGTCAGTTGCCGAAGGGTGAAGGTTATCGAGCCGGTAGAGTGTTACTGGAGTCCTCCAATGCAGAATGAACTTTTGTTGTGCTGCGATGGGGCCTCTAGGGGAAATCCAGGAGTGGCGGGAGCAGGAATAGTGGCTAGAAGTGATAACTGTGAAGTGCTAGGTGCGTTGTCTGTGGGCCTGGGAATTACTTCAAGTTATTTGGCTGAGTTGTATGGCATTCTCTGTGGGTTAGAATGGGCTATTCGCTGGGGATATACAAATATTTTGATTCGTTCGGACTCTTCTAGCGTGATTACTGCTTTGGAGAAAAACAATGTCCCTTGGTTCATTCTTCAACGATGGACTGAGGTTAAAGGTCTGTATGATTCTATTCGTTTTGTTCATACTTACCGTGAAGCTAACTTTGCAGCTGATAAGATGGAGAAAACAGGGTGTTTATTGGATTATGGTGTTTGGGTAAATTTTGTTGGTCGTCCTAGTTTTTTAAACTCAATTGAACTCCCAAATGTACCTTATTACCGCTTTAATGAGCCTGCTAGAGTTTTGGAGGTGGCTGTGACCTCTTTTTCTCTAAGGCTTGTTTGTAATCTCTGGTTATTTTAATTTAAATTTTTTGACTTAAAAAAAAATTAAACAAAAAGGGAGAATACAACCTATATTTATATAGGCTAGACACAAGGGCATCCCGGTAATAAACAGGATTTACCCTAGACATTATTAACATAAATAAACGTTTATAACACTCCCCCTAATGACCAATGTGTTTAAGTCACAAAAATATATCAGGAAAATCAAGAGAGAGAAAAACTTGAAATGTATGAGACTCAGAACAGTGTTGGACACGCATATGCTGCCTCATTAAAACCTTGACAAGTAAACCCAGTGGGACAAACCTTGACGAAGGAAAGAGTACAATGCATTTAAGTCCTAATGATACTCCCCCTTATGGATACTTCAGCGAAATCTTGGCCTACAAATCTTTAAGTCGACGCATTCCAATCTTGTGAACTAATTTCTTGAATATAGAAGTTGGTAATACTTTAGTGAAGAGGTCTGCTAGATTGTGGCTTGAACGTACTTGTTGGATATCAATCACACCATCATTCTGTAGATCATGTGATAAAAAGAACTTTGGACTGATGTGCTTTATTCGATCACCTTTGATAAATCCTTCCTTTAGTTGTGCAATGCAAGCAGTATTGTCTTCGTATAATATTGTTGGTGAATCTTTAGTTGAAGGAAATCCACATGATTCTTGAATATGGTGTATTACTGACCTTAACCATACGCTCTCACGGCTTGCTTCATGGATTGCTAGTAGTTCAGAATAATTTGTATATGTAGCTGAAATTGTTTGCTTCACTAACCTCCAAGATATAGCTGTATCTCCATAAGTAAACAAATACCCAGTTTGTGATCGTCCTTTGTGTGGATCTGAAAGATAACCTGCATCTGCGTACCCAATTAGTTTTGAATTAGATTCATAAGGGTAAAATAAACCTAAATCAATAGTGCCACTAAGATAACATAATAAGTGCTTGATTCCATTCCAGTGTCTTCGAGTTGGAGCAGAACTATATCTAGCTAATAGATTAACTGAAAAAGAAATATCTGGCCTTGTGCAATTTTCAAGATACATAAGAGCACCAATTGCACTTAGATATGGCACTTCGGGACCAAGAAGTTCTTCACCATCTTCTTTAGGTCGAAATGGGTCTTTATTCACGTCAAGTGATCTCACAACCATAGGGGAACTCAGTGGATGTGCTTTGTCCATATAAAATCGTTTTAAGACTTTATCTGTATAAGTAGATTGATGGACAAATATCCCATTTGAGACATGCTCAATTTGTAAACCAAGACAATACTTAGTTTTACCAAGATCTTTCATCTCAAATTCCTTCTGCAAGTAAGCAGCGGTTTCAGTGAGTTCTTTTAAAGTTCCAACAAGATTTAGATCATCAACGTATACTACAATAATAGCAAACCAAGTATTGGATTTCTTAATGAAAACACATGGACAAATATCATTATTGATATATCCCTCTTTCAATAAATATTCACTGAGGCGATTATACCACATTCTTCCAGATTGATTTAGTCCATATAGAGCTCTTTGAAGTTTTATTGAGTATACACTACGATCTCTGGACTTGTCTGCTTCAGGCATACGAAATCCCTCGGGAAGTTTCATATAAATGTCACTATCAAGTGACCCATAAAGATAAGCTGTAACTACATCCATAAGACGCATTTCAAGCTTTTCTGAAGCAGCCAAACTAATAAGAAACCGGAATGTGATGGCATCCATCACTGGAGAATAAGTTTCTTGATAATCAATACCTGGTCTTTGTGAAAAACCTTGTGCAACGAGTCGAGCTTTATATCTCACAATTTCATTTTTCTCGTTACGCTTTCGTACGAATACCCATTTGTATCCGACAGTTTTTACATTTTCAGGAGTTACAACAATAGGACCAAGGACTCCACGTTTTACTAATGAGTTGTACTCTGCTTGGATTGCAACCTCCCACATAGGCCAATCTTTTCTATGACGACATTCTTCGATAGATTGTGGTTCAGGATCATCAATATTTTCAATGACATCCAAAGCAACTGTAAAAGCAAATTTACTATCATGAATAATTATATTCCTATCCCAGTTTTGTCTTGTACCAACATAGTTTATAGAGATCTCATTGTTTTGAGGTACATGTGCCTCTTCAGGTGCAACTTGTGTATCGGTATTTGATTGATCAATCAATGTTTCAGAGAGAATGGCTTTTTCTGGAATGCCAACTACTGATCTCTTTTTCCGCGGAACTAAATCCTTTGCACCAAGAGGTCTTCCACGCTTTAAGCGTATCGTAGACTGATTATCATGATGTCCTTATGGGATACTTACTCTCGCAGGAGTATTTGCAGCAAGTATATGTGATTTTGTTACCTTACCTGTATCAGTAAATGCATCAGGCATTTGGTTTGCAATATTTTGTAAATGTATGATTCTTTGAACCTCAAGTTCACATTGTTTTGTACGAGGATCAAAGTGGGCTAATGATGGTGTATTCCATGAAATTTCACGGCGTTCCTCAAATTTTGGCTTATCTCCCCCTAACGACGGGAAATTTGATTCATCAAATTGGCAATAAGCAAATCTTGCTTTAAAAGCATCTCCTGTTTGAGGTTCTAAATAACGAATGATAGATGGAGAGTCATATCCAACATATATGCCGAGTCTACGTTGAGGACCCATTTTCGCTCTCTGTGGTGGAGCAATAGGAACATACACAGCACAACCAAAAGTTCGAAGATGAGATATATTTGGTTGATGCCCATATACGAGTTGTACAGGTGAGTATTTTTGATAGCTGGTTGGTCTTATACGGACCAATGCTGCAGCATGTAATATTGCATGACCCCATGTTGAAAATGGCAAGTTAGACCTTAAGATTAATGGTCGGGCAATCAATTGTAAGCGCTTAATAAATGATTCTGCTAAGCCATTTTGAGTGTGCACACGAGCGATGGAGTGTTCAACATCAATGCCAATTGACATGCAATAATCATTAAATGTTTTAGAGGTAAATTCACCAGCATTATCAATACGAATAGTTTTAATAGGAAAATCTGGAACCGAGCTCGTAACTTAATAATTTGTGCAAGAAGTCTTGCAAATGCAACAGTACGAGTCGAAAGTAAGCAAACATGTGACCATCGTGTTGAAGCATCAATAAGAACCATAAAATAACGAAATAGTCCACACGAAGGGTGAATTGGTCCACATATATCACCTTGAATTCGTTGCAGAAAATTAGGTGATTCGATGCCAACTTTCATCAATGATGGCCTAATAATCAATTTTCCTTGATAACAAGCGATGCATGGACAATCATTAAATGATAAGACTTTTAGTCTATTTAGAGGATGTCCATATGAGTTTTCAATAACTCTACGCATCATAGTTGTTCCCGGATGACCCAAACGGTCATGCGAAAGTTTAAAAACACCGGGATCAGAAGTCTTAGAATGACTCACAAGATGTGATTCAATTAGGATAGTGTGATATAATCCAGAAGATAGAGATGGAAGTTTTTCTAGGACTTGTTTCTTACCTGAGACAATGGCAGTAATGCATAGATACTCTTTGTTAGCTTCGTTTATTGTCTCAATATGATACCCCTTAAGACGAATGTCTTTAAAACTCAACAAGTTGCGTTTAGACCTTGTTGAAAATAAGGTATCTTGGACATGGATTTTCATACCATTAGGGAGCATTATCGATGCTTTTCCATGTCCCTCAACAATATTAGAAGTCCCTGAAATTGTTGTAACATTGGCCGTAGCTAACGTTAAATGAGAGAAAAACCTTTTGTTACGAAAAATTGTGTGCGTTGTTGCACTGTCAACAAGACATATATCTTCGTTACTTGTTTTCGGCTTTCCATTAGCAATATCCATATCCCTTAAGAAAAATAAAGACAATAATATAAGTTATGGAGAATAAATACTAAGAAAATAATTTCATTACTAAAGAGAATTTAAATAACTAATACATTAAAATCAACTGCCTAAAAGAAAAATAATCTCTAGAAAATATGACAAAACATTGTCACTTATTCAAAACAAACTACTAAAAAGAACTGATCATAAAACAAATAAACTCAGATATCCTTGAAAATGGAATCCATGTCTTCAAACTCTTCTTTTCCCTCATTCTTGAAGTCAGAAATATCAAGATGGGCAATATCCATTGGTATGTCATATTGGGAAAAATTGGTTTCAGTCTTCTTTTCCTTAGATTTAATAGACGCCTGGTAAAGATCAACAAGATGCCTTGGAGTACGGCAAACATTTTCCCATTGCCCTGGTGAACCACAACGGTGACAAACACTTTCATGGTGCTTTGAATGACTTTGCGAGCTTTTGCCTTTGTGTTTTGGAAACACGTTCCTCTTCCCCTTCTGATAATGGGAATTATTACCAGCCTTCTTCTTGAAATTGGGATTTTTAGGACCTAACGAACGTCCCTGTTCTTTCCCACGGCTTTCAGCAGCATTGACGCGACTTGCTGTAGCGTTCATCTCTGGAGCAACTATTGAACCTTCTGGGTGACTTTGATGGTTCTTGAGTAATAACTCATTGTTCTTCTCAGCTACTAGAAGACAAGAGATAAACTCTGAATTTTTCTTAAACTGCCTTTCACGATATTGTTGTTGAAGCAAAATGTTTGAAGCATGAAAGGTGGAGTAAGTTTTCTCCAAAATATCAGCATCAATAACTGTTTCACCGCATAGTTTTAAATGAGAGACAATTTGAAAAAGTGTTGAATTATATGCACTTACACTCTTGAAATCTTGGAGGCGCAGATGCATCCACTCATACCTTGCACGAGGTAAAATCACTATCTTCTGATGATCAAAACGATCTTTCAGCTCTGTCCACAAAGTGTACGGGTCTTTCACCGTAAGATATTGGGACTTCAAAGCCTCGTCAAGGTGATGACGGAGAAAAATTAAGGCTTTGCTACGATCCTCATGGGATTCTTTGTTGTTCTGAACAATAGTGTTTCCCAAAGTCTTGGCACTAAGGTGCACTTCTGCATCCAAAATCCATGACAAATAGTTCTTTCCAGTAATGTCAAGGGCCATGAAGTCCAGGTTAGAGAGTTTGGACATTGTCTGAGTATAAAAAAAAAAAAAAACATGGCACAATAAATAATAATATAAAATTAAATTATTGGTTAGACGGCATAGTCAGACATGACCAATAATTTTTGAAGCACGTATATAAGAAAAAGAAATAATAATAGTAGTAAAAAATTGGTTAGACGGCATAGACAGACATGACCAATAGAAAAATAAATAAATAAAAAAATAACTATTGGTTAGACGGCGTAACCAGACATGAACAATAATTAATTAAGGTGCGGTAAGAGAAGATACATAACGTACAGAAAGAATAGGGAACGCAAAAGTTGTGATAATATAAAAACATTAATTGTAGTATATTATCGTGGATACTAGAGTTCCCCATACAAAGAAAGAAATATATATTTTTAGAAGTTAAACTTCTGAATTTTGGCTTGGATAGACGTGTAGCATAATTACATGACTTGTAAAACACTTTCACCAACCCAAGAAATTATCATCATCTCTGTCTTTGCAAAGGAGACATAGAAAAGATAAGAAATAAAAAAAAAAATTGTGTAAGTTATATATATCGTACAACAACAGGACAAAAAAAAAAACTGTTAGAAGATTATACAAGCTATTAAGCCTCTTTGTAGAGAAGAATAGTATAATAATAGTGATGATCTAACTATGTAATCATTGAATCATAAAGATATTCAAAGTTTACAGATTACAGAGATTCAAAAAGAATCATAAAGAAAAACTGGAGCTGACACCTTCACATGCCGAGTATATTTCAATGATTAGGCATCCAGTATATTAACAGGGAAGAAAGCAAATAATTTTTTTTTAATAATAATAAAATAAAACGATTGTTAAGACACCCAATATCGATCAGAACAGAGTATATGAATATCAAATAAGGGTACAGAGATTCACAAAGAAGAAAATAAAAATAAACTGCTCAATCGGAAGAAAAAATAATAATATTAGGTTTAGAAAAAACATGTACCGCTCAATTGGTGGGGCTTCGTAGCTGATGACGTATTGTGACACAAAGAAAAGACAAGAGAAAGTGGAGAGAATGAGAATTATTATTAATGTGTGTAAACAAAAAGGGAGAATACAACCTATATTTATATAGGCTAGACACAAGGGCATCCCAGTAATAAATGGGATTTACCCTAGATATTATTAACATAAATAAACGTTTATAACAACCCCTAATTAAAAATAAATTTTAATAGAGATTGAAATGACCATATTGACCTTCACTATATAAGTATCTAACATAGGTTTTCTCTCAAACAGACACGTTTATTTTCATTTAAAGAGAGAGAAACAAGATCTCACTTGAGAAACCTTCCGATCGAGAATTGCAGAGAATTTTTTCTCCAGATCGAACCGAAAACAAAATTCACATTCAGAATCATTAAAGGATCGATCTATCATACTCAAAACAAACATTAGAAGAAGAATATAAAGGTAGGTTTTCGATCAATCTTCTTCTTATTCCTGTTTAATCTTTACTTCTTCTTCATGTTTAATCTTAACTTCTTCTTCCTCGATTTTGATTCATGTTGTTACTGATTAATTCGTGTTGGTTCAAATATTTCTATCTTGCTTGATTGTTGTTGTTACTGATTAATTTGATTTTGATTCTTTTTCTTACTAATTAATTCGATTTTGATTCCTGTTGTTGCTGATTAATTCGATTTTGATTCATATTGTTACTAATTAATTCGTGTTGATCAAATTTGTTACTGATAATATTATTTTTACAGATCAGATAAGAAAGAGCAACTGCAGATTTAGTTTCAAACTAGATCGGAGAAGAAGAACAACTGCAGATTCAGTTTCTAACTATTATTTATCTACGATGATGAAAGGAAGAAAGAGAAAACCTGAAGAAGATCCTACATTAACAGGTATTATTCTTTCAATCGTTTGTGATAATATAATGTTAGTGTTCTTTTGTGATTTTTGCTTCTGAGTTTTGCTTGTGATGATATCATGAACTAAATTTGATCTCATGTTATGCTTGTAACATGTGTAATTGACGTCTACACATCCAATTTGCATGTATAACTTGCGTCTACACATCCAATTAGCTTGTGTAGCTTTCCTATACACATCCAATTAGCATGTGTAACTTCCGTTTACACATTCAATTAGCAAGTGGAACTCGAAGTTACACATTCATACAATCAGATGAATATGAGTTTCTCATACAAAGTTGTATTGAAATGCCTTGATCTGTAGGTTATACTCATAAAACTATGTTTGTACATAAATTATTCAGATTACATATGCATGATATTGAGAGTAAGTATATATGATCTTGGATGGCAATAAAAGTATGTAGATGACATGATATTGATGTAGTGATTATGTTGGTGATTGTTATATGATAAGTTTTATATTAATTAGCTTGCATTTCTGGTTATGGCACTCTTCTTACAGTGGTGATGGTGGTTACATGAGTATTGATGGTGCCGGTGGTAGTGGTGGTAGAAGATCTAGTGAAAGTGAGACTTGACTGAAATCAACTGTTGAAAGCGAAGAACGAAGATCAATATTGAGTGATCCGCCTATAAAATTTGATTTAAGATTAATGTTTTGTGTTTTATTTTTCGTTTTTGTCTACATTGAGTGATTATCTTGTCTACATTGAATATTATGCTTAAATTTGTATTTATTATTAATGATCTTGTTCAATCAAATGCAATTTTTTTCTAGATATTGGTTGTCTTTGTCTGTAACTATAATTTTGATACTCTTTTATGTGCTGATGTACAACATGTGTAACTTTCTACTACACATCCATCTAGCATGTGTAACTTGTATCTACAAACCCAGTAAGCATGTGTAACTTGCATCTATACATCTAATTATCATGTGTAAGTCACAGTTACACATAAATATAGTGTGTTCTAGTTCTGAGTCTGTTTTTTCTTTCAATTAGCATGTGCGACTTTCGTTTACACGTCCAATTAGCATGTGTAACTTGTATTTACTATATTTTTTTTTCCAATTAGCATGTGTAACTTTCGTCTATACATCCATTTAACATGTGTAACTCATGTCTACACATCCAATTAGCATGTGTAACTCGCAATTACACATAAATATAGCTTGTTCCATTCTGAGTCTGTTTTTTTCTTATTCATTCCAACTCCCATTTTTATCTCTTTCAGAACAACAACAATCAAAATATTCTCAAGTACAAATTGTATGAACAAAAATTTGAATTTGGGTCACAAATCTAATTACTCGTTCTTGCTATTAAATCAATAACAAATTAATGCAAAAAAAAATAAGCCAAAAAGAGTTGGGATGTCTGTATAACAAAAACGAAGATCGGCTGCATATTTAAACCCTCTCAAATTTATTGGAAGTTTCCATGTTCCAAACCAAAAAAAACCACTATTGGAAGTTTCCATGTTCAATGAAACTCACAACAGCCATGACAACCTGAAAAATATAAACATACAATAAAAATATCAAAAAACAGACGAACGCAATTCCTATGCGGCAAGCTAAACATAAAATGAGCAATCAACATACTCAACAAAAGGAAAACAAGATAAATATGAGTAAAAGATATGTCTTAAAAGATACAAATGCTAGAACTGTTTACAAATACACATGAAACAGGATATATATGTGTAACTTCAAATTACACATGCTAAAAATACAACATGATATATATGTGTAACCTCAAGTTACACATATTGTAACAAAAAATAACATCTCTACATCAACTGTTTTCCTTCTGAAACAAAATTGTTTTCCTTCTGAAACAAAATTGTTGTGCTTCTGAAACAAAATTGTATCTTTATCCTCTTTACACATGCTAAAAATACAACAGGATGTATACGTGTAACCTCAAGTTACACATACTGTAACAAAAATCAGCATCTCTACATCAACTGTTTTCCTTCTGAAACAAAATTATTTTTCTTCTGAAACAAAATTGTATCTTCATCCTCTTTACACATGCTTAAAATACAACATGATATATATGTGTAACCTCAAGTTACACATACTGTAACAAAAAAACAGCATGTCTAAATCAATCTGAAGTAGTTATTCTGAAACAAAATTGTTTCTTCATACTCCTCTCAGCATCAACAAAAAATAAAACAACAAATAAAAAAAAAATCTCAGATCGGACATGCAAGAACAACAAATAATCAAAAAAAAAATTTGAAAAAAGTTATGAAATCAAACTTAAATAATGTTCATACTTAGATTTGTTGTTTTCCTTCTTCAGAAACAATGTTATTTCTCATCCTCTTCTCAGTATCAACCAAATCCTGTTATCAGTATCAACCAAATCAAAAAAAAATATAAAAAAATAGAAAGTTCCAAATCATAAAAATCGAAATCAATAGAATTCAAAACTAGATCGAAAACACACCTATATTGATTTCTCTATTCCAACCTGTCTTCTTCCTCTTCTCAGACTCAACAAAATAAAAAATAAAAAAACGGAAATCAGTTGTAGATCGAAATCAAATAATCGATCAGAAAAACTAGTGAATTAAACGTATTTGATACAAACAGAAAAGATAAATTGATACAAACCTATTTGTTGTTCTTCAATTCAATTACTCACTCTCGTCAAATCTGAAACCAGTGAATAACATCAATAAAATTGAGAAAAAAATTAACGAATTGTTGTTCTTCATCTCGTCTTCAACATAGAAAACTAACGAACTCTTGTTATTTAGTGCAACGATTCGTGTGAAGAAAAAATTCCAATTATGTTTCTGAAGAAAAAATCTACGAGAGCAGAGAGAACTAAAAAAAAAATTGATTTGATTTTTTGTTTTTGTTACTATATAAAACGACTATAAATAGTGGAGGTTAGTTTTGGTATTTTTAGATTTATTAAAAAAGTTGTCGACGTCAGCAATCCGAAAGAATTCAAAACCTGGCCCAAAAAATAAAATTTCTGGGCCTAGAAATATCAAAAAATGAAAGTATGGAGTTGATAGTGAAGGTTCCATTTTGTGGGGTTTCTATATGTTGAACCCATATAGTAGGGTGGTTATAGTATTTTTCACATTTCTAAATTGAAATGCTTCTCAAATTGATGACGTACATTGCTCAATTGATAAATAAAATTGGGATTTAGAAGGTAATTTTAATCCAGTTCCTTCTAATTCCATGGTTAATATTTGTTCTTAAAATACTAAGATGGAATATTAGGGGTTTGGGTCAAGTGAACAAAATTGTTGTTGTTAGAAATGAAATTTTGAAAAACAATGTGTCGATATGTTCAATCCAAGAAACCAAATGTGAGCCTGTTGATAGTATTCTAATTACGCGTTTATGGGATAGTAACAGATGCAACTTTATTTTCTTAGTTTCTGAAGGTTCTTCTGGTGGTTTTATAATTCTGTGAAGGAAGGAATTTTAGTGATGAAGGATCATCTTATCGACGTTTTTATGTGATAACTGAGTTCAGAAATGTCTCTGATGGTTAAATATGGTTATATACTTCAGTGCATGGTGCCTCTGATTCAAGTTATTACAACAAATGCTGGCAGTAACTTAGTGATTTTAGGCTTCTTTTTGGAGACCCTTGGTTGATATCCGAAGAATTCAACTCAATGCTATCTCAGGATCATAGAAATTTTCTTGGTGGCTTCCTTATTAATATAATATCTTTTAGATATTGGTCAACATGTGTTCTTTAATTGATCTTCCTTTATCTGGTGGAAGGTTCACATGTACAAATTTGCAGTAGCCTTCTCGGATGGTTAGATTAGATAGGTTCT
Organism: Papaver bracteatum; assembly: GCA_023529315.1. Taxonomy (NCBI): domain Eukaryota; kingdom Viridiplantae; phylum Streptophyta; class Magnoliopsida; order Ranunculales; family Papaveraceae; genus Papaver; species Papaver bracteatum. The sequence continues at coordinate 101,617 of JAJJWX010002035.1, read as the reverse complement.
TAGTTACTGCTGATTGGGAACCTCATTGTCCAAAGTTGGTGCAATTCAGACTTAAAAGGCCAGTCTTGGACCATGCACCTATTGTGGTGAATTTCAAAGCTGGGGTGAAGGACAAGTCTCCCTTCAGGTTCGATATTTTTGTTTTATATCATCCGACTTCTTTGTTTTATATTTTTGTTCGATATTTTTGTTTTACTGGCAAGCCAAGTTTTGTTTTTGCGAAAAAGTTATAGGGATTAAAGTTCTTGATTAAGGCTTGGAAAAAAAGCTACGTTAAGGGATTTTCAATCCAGAATTGATTTTTTAGAGGAATCAATTGACGTAATCGATAGTATGGAGGAATTTGCGCTTTTAAATGAGAATGATATCCTTACCAAATAACAAGCTAAAGTTGATCATGTCTCTCTTTCTCTCAATTTGGCAAGGAAACTTGCTCAAAGAGTAAGAGAAATGGGCTAAAAAAAATGAGAAAAATACTAAATTCTTTCTTTAAGTATAAAGTTAATAGTATTAATTGTTATGAAAATAGCCGATTCTCTACGTTATGAGAAAGATATTATAGCAAACAAATCTGAGAAGTTCTACTGTTCTTTATTCACACAACACTACCCTGTTAGACATGGGTTTGAAAACCTAGAAATTCCACCCATTTCAGTTGCTCAAAGCCTGGATTTAGATCGCCCATTTACGAAACAAGAAGTGAATGAGGTGATTTCTCACTTTGTAAGAACAGATCTCCATGCTCGGATGGTTTCTCTATGAATTCTCCAATGACTCTTGGGATATTATTAAGGAAGAATGAAATAACGAGGGTACCAAGTACACCACAATATTTTTGATATCAACCTATAAGTCGGATACCTTGTGTGATCTAGTATAGACAGAGACTGTTAAGAAGATGACAACAACAAGGTATACACTTGGTATATAGTATAAGTCCGAAACCGAACCTAACTAAAGGGAGCAACCTAAGTGTATAGATCAACGTACCGTGTATTTACTTTTAATTATAACTAAAATAATAATTATAATTGTGGAAAGCAAAAGTAAAGACACAACAATATTTTGTTCATGAGGAAACCGAAAATCTATAAATCCCCGGGACTTAATCCAGTTTTAAATACTCTCGGAATTAAACCTCTATACAAAGACTACTACCAACTTCGTATAGTTGGGTCCAAGTAAACTACCCTTGGTTAGTTAGTTTCCTCAGTATCCCTGCACCTACAACCAATCTTGCCAACGCACGCGCATTTTAAGATAGAGTCCACTATCTTAAGTTTATTCAGCCGCTGTGAAGACTTAAAGCGCTCAACTTCTTTGGATCATTTTCCGAAATAGTAAAGGAATAATCTGTTCAGTAAACACTCTTTCAATCTCAAGAGATAAATCAGAGATTTATGTTGAGTTCAACAAAGCATCTTCCGTTTAATATAATAAACTCATTTGTTCGGTAAGATCTACCAAGATCTAGATTATCAAGATAACCAGATCTATATATGCAAACTGAAAAGACGAGGGTACCCAAATACACAACAATATTTTATTATCAACATATAAGTCCGATACCAAGTGTCATCGTCTATGGACAATAGTCGAGACAATACGACAACTTGATATTCACTTGACAATAGTTATGGTAATAAAACCGATTGATTGTATGATCAATATCAAGTGATTAATATTAACACATAATAATATTATTTACTTAATTATAATAACAATTATAATGCAGAAGTAAAGTAAATGACACACACAATATTTTGTTAACGAGGAAACCACAAATACAGAAAAACCCTGAGACCTAGTCCAGTTTTGAATACTCTCAGAATTAAGCCGCTATACAAAGAAAAAAATCCAACTTCATATAGTTAATACCAAGTAAACTACCCCTAGTTATTTAGTCCCTCAGTATCCCTGTGTCTTCGACCTTTTGGTCACGCACTTGAATCTGAAGATAAAAATCATTATCTCAAGTTGCTTTACTCCTTTTGATCGTATTCCAAACAGAAAAGGAATGAAATTGTTTGGTAACCACTCTATTTAGTCTTTGGTAAAAGATATGTTTGAGTTGTTGAGAAATTCTCTTCTGTTAATAAACTCCTTTGTCCGGTTAGATAAATCAAAAACTTAATTACCGAAATAATCAATTTTTCGGATTCGCAATCAATCAATATAGAACTCAAAGAGTAACTATAAAATAACTAGATAATCACATGTCTATCAAATATAAACAAGATTTAGTTGGATCCCAACCGATCAAGATGTACACGAATCACGATATACGAAAACTAATAAGAAATTTTTCTACGTCTTTAATCTTCAATTGCATTCTTAATAACCTGCACTACACAAACTTGAATCCTCTTATAATCAATCACACACAGAACGGAGTATGTTAACAATGGATTATCATAAAATATCTTTGGATCTAACAATAGCTCTAAATATCCTGTCGATACTTTGATATAGTTTGAGTGACTCTTAAGTCAGAAACGAAGGCTCTCAAGAATATTCAAACTAGGTGCAATAAAAGTTTCAAAAATAATTATTCAATTAAATGAATAATCGAAAACTAAAATAACAATGCAATTATCTAGGTTCCCACCGATAGTACTCGTAGATCTTCTTGATCCCACATAATTCTTTAAACGAGCTGTCGGAAGAGATTTCGTCTAATTAGGATGCCTCTCCAGATAAACGGCTCCACCAGAAACAACAAAAAGGAAGTTTTTCTGGCTCTTAAGATAGTTTGCAGGAAATGCAAACTCAAGTATTTATAGACCAAGGTTGTTTGGACAACAAGGAAATTCCAAAACCAAAAATATTCTTGAGATATTCATTAAAGTACCAAATTTTGGTTTTCCAATTTCTAATTAAATGTCAAACAATATTTCCGAAATCTCTCTTAGAAAATTTCTATTATTAGTTTAGCACATTAACTAATAATTTTTTTCCAGAGGATATGATTTAATTGCTGGTAATTAAAACATATATATTTGAAAATCATAATTAAATGCTTTTCAAAATTTCGGTTTGGGATCACCTTGAGCATCAAGGAATATCTTTGAACAATTAATGATAAGAGTTATGTACATGTTCAAATAATATCGACATCGAGAAGTTTCATATCTTAGCAAACCCTAATTCCAAAATCACACAATACATAAAGAGATATGTGAATATTGGAAACTCGGTTTTTCTCTTGGGACTGGTTATTCCATGACTCACAATATAGGTTGTGATCGGTTACACATTGCTTCCCAAAGTAGGTTGTGATCCGTTACACCATGCTTCCCAAAGTAGGTTGTGGTCGGATACACCATGTTTCCAAATGTAGGATGTGATTGGTTACACCTTGCTTCCCAAAGCTAGTTAGGATCGGTTACACCTTGTCACACAATATAGTTTATGGTTACACCTTGATTATCAATATAAGTTAAGATCGGTTCTACCTTGTCATCTTGTATTGTTCATCCAAATATTATTCAATGAATAAGCAGACCAACACCCTTTATGATTTCCCTTTCGATTATAAAACAAGTTCATATATCTACATCCCTAAACCAATGGAATAATACATAGTTTCCTAGGATGAAATCATACCTATATCCCTCACATAATAAAGTAACTAAATACTTAGATTATGTTATTGTCGTATTTACAAAGTTCAAAACATAAGTGTTATACTTTGTAATTTAATATAATTCCTTGATACTTTGATCATAATGTTATGACCAAGTCTATTCACTAGAGTGTCATAAATATAGCTTTGCATGTTATGTTTTCAATATAAAACGAATTGAAAGATACATTAGAAATAAAAACAATATCAAGTCAATATTACTAACCTCAAGTGGAAGGATGATGTCTTCTTTACAGTCGTTACTTCTTCACATTCTCCAGGTTTTTAGAGTAATACTTATAAGTCCCAACATTCCTAGAATTTCTAATCTAACCTAAACGAAGATGACACTAGTAACTAATCAAGCGACTCTAGATGAGTTTTGATACTAAAATATGACAACCAAAATTGACATACCAATGTTTGGTGGGTTCAACCGAGTTATGCTCTAACACAAACTATCAAATTCGGATACTGGAGAATACCACCAATTGATAGTTTGCCGATCTAATACGGCATCAAATAAGATGTTTATCAAAGATAAACAAACTATAGTCGGATATTGCCGATCAAGTTTATGCACAGAGTTAAATCACAAAGATACCAAATGAAAAAGCTGGGGTCAAACAACCACACCCAATATTTCAATTAGCAATATGTATGGAAAAACTCCAAGTTACTTTCTAGAGAATCTACTGGACAGTCAGACTCAATGTAGATAGAAATATCTCAAGGAGTTATTATCTCAATCTCTCAATTTGATCTATACTCAAGCAAATCAAAATATGCGAGTATTTGTCAAAGAGAGATAACTTGGATGGTACCAAAGACCAATATCCAAGTGTCAATTAATTTAAATCAACAACCAAATAGGTCGGATATTCTAATTGATTGAACAACAACGCACAACCTGTATTATTTCAATTATAAAGATAAACAATATAATGCGGAAAATGAAATAACACAGACACCAGAATTTTGTTAACGAGGAAACTGCAAATGGAGAAATAACCCGGGACCTAGTCCAGATTAAACATACACCATATTAAGCCGCTACAGACACTAGCCTACTCCAAGTTAACTTCGGTCTGGACTGTAGTTGAACCCCAATCAATCTCACACTGATACAAGGTACAATTATGCTCCTACGTCTATGATATCAGCAGGATACTACGTACTTTATTCCCTTAGTTGATCTCACCCGCAACCAAGAGTTGCTACGACCCAAAGTCGAAGGCTTTAATAAACAAATATGTATCACACAGAAAAATATACAGTAATAGATAAATCCGTCTCCCACGAATATACCTATGAGTTTTGTTCCGTGTTTTGATAAATCAAGGTGAACATGAACCAATTGGTAAAACCATACTTATATTCCCGAAGAACAGCTCAGCTTTATCAATCACCTCACAATAAACTTAATCGACGCAGCGAAGAAGATTATTGAGGAATCACAAACGATGAGACGAAGTATTTGTGACTACTTTTATATCTTGCCTATCAGAGATAGAAATCTCAAGACAATTATTCCAATTGTACTCGTACGATAAAAGAAGCAAGATCAGATCACACAATTAACTATAAGAAAAGTAGTATCAGTCTGGCTTCACAATCCCAATGAAGTCTTTAAGTTGTTAACCTGGTTTTAGAAGAAGAAAACCAAAGGTTAAAGGAGATCGACTCTAGCTAAGAACAACTAGTATCACACATAATGTATGGGGATTAGGTTTCCCAGTTCCTATAGTTCTCCCTTATATAGTCTTTAAATCAGGATTTGCAATCAATTTTAGCTTAGTAACAAAGCATTCAATATTCACCGTTAGATGAAAACCTTATTAGATTCAAGCTAATATTTATCAACCGTTAGATCGAAAACATAGATTGTTATACACACATGTAGATGACGTTTTTAGGTTTGTGTAACCGTACCCAAACTTGTACATTAGTTGGTTCAACAATAGTTAACCAATTGTTTAGCCATATGATAAATTTCATATCAACCATATTCTTATTCACCATAACTAGTCCAAATGACTCAAATGAACTAGTTAGAGAGTTGTTCAATTGTAAGAAAATCTCATGTACTACATAAGACACAATTGAAGAAAAAACGATGTGATTCACTCGAATCAATTCATGAACTATAAAGCCACGGTTTGCAATAACATTCCTTAGTTTATTAAGATAAGTTCACAAACATCGTTTTTAGACATAATTTACTCAAGTTCGCGGACGGAGTTCACAAACTCCACCAGAAATTATCGGGTTCGAGAACTTCATCAGTTCGCGGACTGGGTTCACTGACTGAGTTTGTATGTTGAGTTCGCGGACTGATCTCACGCACTACTCCGGTTTTACTTGATCAACAAAGTTCGCAAACTTCGGTTCAAGCAATAAGGACTTATACATATATGTGTTGCCACAACAATGCTTATATCCTCCAATGGTTATATTGTCTAACTCTTATTCCAATCATTGAAACATTCTTAGAGGGCGTTATATAGTTGTTATTCACAAACTTTTTTTTTTCAGAGCGATTTCCAAAATGATTGAAACATAACATGACTTTCGTCACTAGGTAAAGATGAACTTGGTTAAAGTGAAAGCTTTACCAACACATATTTCAAGAAATAGATAAGCGAGATATACTCAGCTCGAAATATCCACATGTGTATAATCTAAGTCTTTATAGCAAAATGACTTTTGTCTCAAGATAGGAGATAGAATAGATAGACTTTTGAGTGATAGATAAGTTCAAGACTCCACATACCTTTTAGTCGATGAAGATCCACTAGTTCCTTGAGTAGTCCTTTGTCTTGTATGATGATCACCATGGATTTCTTGAGCTCAACTATACTTTCTATCCTAGTCCGAGACCTTAGCTATAGTATACTGGAAATCAAAGACTTTATAGTTTTGATCACTAATATTGACAAACATGCTTGAGATAGCAACGCATGCGAGTTCGACCGAGCAATGCTTTAACAATATCCCCCTTTGTCAATTTTAGTGGAAAAACTATTAATACATATGAAATACAAAAATATATAAATAAATTTTGTAGCTCCTATTCCGCATGTCATCTAATCTTCAACAATACTCGAGTAATCCAATGATCCTAAAGGTTGTAAGTTTAGCATCATCGTTGTTGAAAATCCATAGCTATAACAATGAGAAAACAAGAGTTCTCAATCATTGTTATACAGTGTCATAGTATCATTACACATCGTCAAAGTCCAATTGCATCACAACTTTAACAACAGTACTATGGTGATACTTCACCCCCCCCCCCCCCTTAGTCAATACTCCATCTCACATGGAAACCACTTCCCCATACATAATGATCCGAAAAGCATATGTATTTGTAGTGTAAATTACATATTAATTCTCCCCCTTTTTGTCAATAAAATTGGCAAAAGTACAAGAACGGGATCCTAATGAAATTTCCGTAAGAGACATTTCATGACCAAAAGGTAAATGTATACCATATTGTTTAGATGCAATCATAAAGCCGAAGCTAAATGCATTCATCAAGGAGTTCATAAAGATACAAGATAACCCCTATAATATTCCACAGCCGCACTCCCCACAAAGATTTGGCAATTAAGAACAAGTTCAAAAGAACTCTCACCCATAAAATATCATTCCCAAGGGAACAACAAGAGATACCTTAATTTCAAAAGAAAAGGAGGATTTCTTTGGACTCAACAAATATCATACAAGTATGAATTTGGAATCCAAAAAGAAATATTCAATCAAATTAATCGTAAGCGAACCATTATTAATTTTACTAAATATGCTCAACATAAGTAAACTAACGGAGACTTAAGAAATCAATTAGATTAATGACAAGAAAACTCGCAAATAATCAAATTGTCATACTCAACCAAACTAATTACAAAAGTAATCAATTTAATTGGTCACACTCGACATAAGAAAAATCTATGGAGCAATGACTAAGCTAATCATGAATAACCAACCCAGTCAAAGAAATGCTCAAACATAAGAAAACTTATGGAGTGCTAACTAAATAACCACACAAGATGATTAATTTAGTTTAACATGTTCAACATAAAGTATCTTGAGGAAAAACAATTAAGCTAATCACAATAGAAATTAACTTTTGTTGTTTTAGTGCTCAACATAAGACACTTCATGGAACAACGCAGTATTTACACAAAAATTGTGGATCTGAGATCGACCTTATACCGTGGAATAATCAAGCATTCATTCTATTTTCCATAACCATTTTCACAATGAAATACAATAGACATAATCCTTGAATCACAAAAGATTTTAACCTATCTTACATCAATAATTGAAAATATAGGCTTAACTTTTGTGTTTGTCAAAAGTCTATTCAATCTTTTATCAATACTTGCATATCAATTCACGAACGACTTTACTTTTGACAAAGTAAGGGACAATCAAGTTCACGGACATAAACACACATATCCCATAACAATATTATAATATATAAAACCATAAAGATTAATACTGCAACAATCATCTTCCAAACAAGTTTAGAATTCAAACTAATAAATCTAAAAACAAGAAGATGAAAACGTTGGACATAGCTATGTGAACTCGCAATAATTTCTATTCCAAACTCTAGTAATACTTCTCAAAAACAAGAATAAATTCTCATAAGAAGTTTCCTAGGAAAAAAGACAAACTCGTAATGAACATACAAGATGATTTGTCCTTACAGGGTAGAATCAATCTTTTTCGCATGGATTTACACCAATAATAGCTACCAAAGGCGTATAAAAATATTTTCAAACAAAATTCTTATAAAAGTTACAAATTATCTTAGAAGAGTAGTACTCTAATAATCCAAGTGCCCAAGTTCAAGAGAAGTGAAACAAGTACAACGAAACGGAGCAAAACACTCAAAAACAAGAGACATGACAAATACCAATCTTAACTCATCCAAATTCAAGGTTTATCATCTCCATTTTGAAGATAATTCCAAGAGGAAGAGAGTGCAAACAGAATGAGGCCATTCCAAGTTCGGACGAAGAAATTATGGCCAAGACAAGTTTACCGAATATCGACGTCTACATGCAAGTATGCATACGGGTTTGCAAACGAATTTTCATAACTTTGAGAGTTTGCAAACTGGGTTTGCGAACTTAAACCCATGGATTTTGATTTTAAAAGATGGTATGCATACTTGGTATGTCTACCATGAAGTCAAAACATCCCGAACTATTATTTTCAAACTTAAACATATAAGAACCTTAAACACAAATCAAGTTAGGTAGAAATGAACGATAATCAAGGTACATGGATCATTATAAGTACTCAGACAAGTAATAATAAAACTTTCTCAAGTTTATATACATACCTTTTTAGAAAAGTCCAATTGAATTCTACAGCCTTACCGAACATAATATGTGCTCCCCAATTCTCGTGCTTCCCTCACCGTATACATAGCAGGGCATTACTTGGTGAGGATGCACATACAACAAAATCAAGTTGTGTTGGGGTGAACAATGTCTTCCTCACCACAAGTGACCTTTGGATTGTCATGAAAGAGATCTCTTTTAGATCCTTTCACATCCAATTCCATTTCCCCAAAAAACTTGTTAAAATCCAACATCATGGATACTTCCTTCTCCATAGTCATGGAATTTTCTGGAAGATCATTCCTCTTCACACTCAAAGCATCATTGAATTTCTTTGGTACCCATTTTTGAGTGCATTTAGGAACAACCAGAACCTTCTTCTCATTACTATTTTCAAGATTTTTCAGAAGAGAATTGGATTGACTATTCTTTTGCAAGTTAGTCTTTCTCCAATTGGGAGCATCGGATCTTGTCTTAGTCTTTACGAAGTTATCCTTTTTATAACCATTACGATTGTGAAAAGACTTCGTATGACGTTTATAGTCAAATATAGGATTATTACAGCACTGATTTCTTTGCCTGAAGGTTGGACAGTTACAACCTGTAACGTTAAGGGGATTATTCTTAATATATGATCTTGGTTTCACAACTTCTTGTGATGCCCAAACAAGAACATCATGAAGTTTTTCATTCCTTAAACGGAAACAACATCTCCTTTCCAGGTGACCTCTGATTCCGCAATAGTGGTAAACATAAGGAATGTTCTTACCTCGATCTGTGTGTGCTAAATTTAGAGGTTGATATACTTTTCCCTTTCAAACTTTAACTGCCGGTGAAGGTATTTCACTTTTGACATCAATGGAAACCTTTTGTTGAGAAGAATCACTAGCCTTGACAAATTTTGCCTCTTTGCTAATACTTGGAGCATCTATTCCCTTATAGCCCAATCCTCGTGTATCACGATGATTTTTACTTGCTCCTAGCATAGTGGTTAATTTGCTTGAACTAGTATTGAACTTTTTCAAGTCATCTTCCAACATCTTGATTTTATCAAGAGCAGCAGCTTAATTAGCCTCAAGGCGTTTTTCTCGAGCGAAAAAAACGCTTTCTCTGTCATCAAAACTTGCTTGCTAAGAGTTAATCCTTCCTTCAGTTTCTGCAAGTTTCTCTTCCAATAAGAAGTATTTTTGATATAAACGATCACATTCAAGTGACTTTCTACTCAGGTTTTCCTCGGTATCTTTGAGGACCGCTTCGCAAGAGCGATTCTGACCATAAAGACCACCGTAGATCCTTTTCAATTTCTTGTTTTCTCGACATATAGGAGTCAGAAGAGATGTGACATGAGAAGTTGTAATCTTCTTCATTTTCAACGAATCCAAAACTTATCATACTCTCAGACTTCCTCATCAACATCTCTATCAATATCCGAATCACCTTCATCAGAAAGTTCATCCAACTGTTCTTCTATGAGTGTTTCCCGATCAACAGTTTTTACATCAAGAGAATGTTTAGATATTAACTTAGATGTGATAGTTCTGTCAGATGAATCCAAGCTTTCAGAATCATCTGGTAATTTCTAAACTTGTACGTTATTAGAGATAGACACGTCCATAATCAGAGATCTCTACAAACACAAACTTATAAGGTTTTTATCGTGTTTTCCTGCTCTGATACCAATTAAAAAAGCGGGGGTCTAACAACCATACCCAATATTTTGATTAGCAATCGGTATGGAAAAACTTCGAGTTACTTTCTAGAGAATCAACTAGACAATTAGACTCAATCTATATAGAAATATCTCAAGGAGTTATTGTCTCAATCTCTCAATTTGATCTATACCCAAGAAAATAGAAATCTGCGAGTCTTTATCAAAGAGATATAACTTGGATGGTACAAAGACCAATATCCAAGTATCAATCAATTTAAATCAACAACCAAACAGGTCGGATACTCTAATTGATTGAACAACAACGCACAACCTGTATTATTTCAATTATATAGATAAACAATATAATGCTGAAAATGAAATAACACAGACACCAGAATTTTGTTAACGAGGAAACCGCAAATGCAGAAAAAAACCCGATAACTAGTCTAGATTAATCATATACTATATTAAGCCGCTACAGATACTAGCCTACTCCAAGTTAACTTCGGTCTAGACTATAGTTGAATCCAAATCAATCTCACACTGATCCAAGGTACAGTTATGCTCATACGTCTCTGTTCCTAGTAGGATACTACGTACTTGATTCCCTTAGTTGATCTCACCCACAACCAAGAGTTGCTACGACCCAAAGTCAAAGACTTTAATAAACAAATATGTATCACACAGAAAAGTCTACAGTAATAGATAAATCCGTCTCCCACGAATATACCTATGAGTTTTGTTACGTATTTTGATAAATCAAGGTGAATAGGAACCAATTGATAAAACTAGACTTATATTCCCAAAGAACATCTCAGCTTTATCAATCACCTTAAAATAAACTTAATCGACGCAGGGAAGAAGATTATTGAGGAATCACAAACGATGAGACGAAGTGTTTGTGACTACTTTTATATCTTGCCTATCAGAGATAGAAATCTCAAGCCAATTATTCCAATTGTACTCGTATGATAGAAGAAGTAAGATCAGATCACACAACTACAAGAAAAGTAGTATCGGTCTGGCTTCACAATCCCAATGAAGTCTTTAAGTCGTTAACCTGGTTTTAGAAGAAGAAAACCAAAGGTTAAAGGATAATCAACTATAGATTAGAACAACTAGTATCACACAAAATGTATGGGGATTAGGTTTCCCAATTTCTAGAGTTCTTCCTTATATAGTCATCAAATTAGGGTTTGCAATCAATTTTAGCTTAGTAACAAAGCATTCAATATTCACCGTTAGATGAAAACCTTATTAGATTCAAGCTAATATTTATTAACTGTTAGATCGAAAACATAGCTTGTTATACACACATGTACATGACATTTTTAGGTTTGTGTAACTGTACCCAAAGTTGTACATTAGTTGGTTCAACAATAGTTAACCAATTGGTTAGCCATGTGATAACTTTTATATTAACCATATTCTTCTTCACCATAACTAGTCCAAATGACTCAAATGAACTAGTTAGAGAGTTGTTCAATTGCAAGAAAATCTCATGTACTACACAAGACACAGTTGAAGCAAAAACGATGTGATTAACTTGAATCGATTCATGAAATATAAAGCCATGGTTTGCAATAGCATTACTTAGTTTATTAAGATAAGTTCACCAATATCGTTTTTAGACATAACCTACTCAAGTTCGCGGACTTAAGTTCCCGTACGGAGTTCACAATCTCCATCATAAATTCTCGGGTTCGAGAACTTCGTCAGTTCGTGGACTGAGTTTGTATGTTGCGTTAGCGGACTGAGCTCACGCACTACTCCGGTTTCACTTGATCAACAAAGTTCGCAAACTTCGGTTCAAGCAATAAGGACTTATATATATATGTGTTACCACAACAATGCTTGTATCCTCCAATGGTTATATTGTATAAACTCTCATTCCAATCATTGAAACATTCTCAGAGGGCGTTATATAGTTGTTATTCACAAACCATTTTTCGTCAGAGTGATTTCCAAAATGATTGAAATATAACACGATTTTCATCACTAGGTAAAGATGAACTTGGTTAAAGTGAAAGCTTTACCAACACATATTTTGAGAAATAGATAATACTCAGATCGAAATATCCACATGTGTATAATCTAAGTCTATATAGCAAAACGAATTTTGTCTCAAGATAGGAGATAGAGAAGATAGACTTTTGAGTGATAGATAAGTTGAAGTGTCCACATACCTTTTAGTCGATGAAGATCCACTGGTTCCTTGAGTAGTCCTTCGTCGTGTATGATGATCTCCATGGAGTTCTTGAGCTCAACTACACTTTCTATCCTAGTCTGAGACCTTAGCTATAGTAGACTAGAAATCAAAGACTTTATAGTTTTGATCACTGATATTGACAAACATGCTTGAGATAGCAACGCATGCGAGTTCGACCGTGCAATGCTCTAACACCAAACCAATAAAAAAAACCAATAGGAACCGTATCACCTATTCAATGATTTCTTTCAAATACGAAATAAGTTTTGTAAGTCTACTTCCTTAAACTCATGTAGTCAAACATAGTTTTCTAGGCATGTAATTAATCCTAAGTTCATTACACAATCTAGTAATAAGTTTCAAAGATTATTTCTATATCGCAATTACGAAGTTCAAAAGATATGCGTTATACTTCGTAATTCAACTTACCTAAGTTGTGATACAACTTCTATAATATTTCCTTCACAGTTTGATCATAATAAGATGATTAATTATATAATACTGGAATTTTGTATATATAACTTTGCATATTATGTTTTCTATCTAAACGACTTGAAAGTAACGTAGATATAAATGGAAACAAGTCAAGTCTTGTATTACTACCCTCAAGTGAAAGAATAATGTTTTCATTGATATTAATACATCTTTAGAATCTCCAGGTCTTCAGAGTAATGCTTGTATGTCTCAATATTTCTAGAATTTATAGTCTAACCTGACGAAGTTGACGCTAGTAATCTAATCAAGCGACTTTGAGTTTTGATACTAAAATATGACAACCAACTTTGGCATACCAATGTTTGGTGGGTTCAACCGAGCAATGATCTAACAAAGACTTCATGCTGGTTCTCAAATAGTTTGAACTAACTAGATCCTTAGATTGGAGATTAAACTGCACAAATCTGACCTTAATCCTGAAATGCAGTTTATCTCAACAATTTCAGTCCTATTAGGTTAATCCGGGGAGTCTACAAGGTCATTTTTGAATGATTAGAAGAGAAGTTGAAGCTTGTCCTTCCTTCCATCATTTGATATTTTGAAGAGGCATTTGTGCACGCCAGACAAATTGATGATGGTATTCTTATAGCAGCTGAGCTCATTGATTTCGCGAAAAAGGAAGAAAATCCAGGCATAATTGGTAAAGTGGATTTCGGTAAGGCGTTTGATAATATTAATTAGACTTGCATTGATTTAACTCTGGCCATGTTTGGATTTGGTTGCATCTAGAGAAATTGGATCAAATGGTGTATCTCTTGCACGAGATTTGCGGTGGTTTCGAATGGTGAGGATACTAAGATATTCAAGAGTCAGAAAGGTATAAGGCAGAGCGACCCTCTTTTTTTTTTAATATTATGATGATTGCTGAATTTTTATCCCTTATGATTAAAAAATATGCGGCTTCTGGATTGATCTCCGGTTTTCAAGGGCTCAACAAGGTATTGCTATCAATCATTTACAATTTGTAAAAGATTTGGTAGTTTTTCTAGATGATTCTGAAGAGCAAGTGGAAAGTCTAAAAAAAAAACTTTTGCCTTTTGAGCTTGTTTCCAGACTAAAAGTCTATTTTTGAAAAATTAAGTGTGGTAGCTGGAATCGTTATTGACCACAATGAAGCTACTTGTGATGTTGTTTTTGGTTGCAATTTGGTTGACCTTCCTATTAATTACTTAGGTACTCCATTAGGGAGCAAATCCAAATGCAAGGCTATTTGGGATATTATTATCCAGAGAGTGCAGCAAAAGTTTTCATCTTGGAAGAGGAATTATTTGTCTAAAGGAGGAAGGTTGATTATGATTAATAGTGTGTTAGCAAGTTTACTTATATATTACCTAGTTATATTTCAGATGCCAGCTCCAGTTGTGAAAGAGCTCGAAAGAATAATGAAGAATTTCCTTTCGGGTTCTATTCGGTGAAGAATGGACGTTGGGTGAAATGGTCTAAAGCAGTTTTTTCTAAATGCAGATGAGGTATTGGAATTAAAAATCTAAAATTGGTAAATTATACTTTGCACTGTAAATGATTGTGGAAATATGGGAATGAAAAGAGAGCTTTATGGAGGCAAATTATCCATCAAAAATTCGGAGGTAATTTTGATTCCTTTCTTTCTAATATCCGGTCTAAATCTTTTGGTTCAAGCTTATGGGCTGGCATTCTACAGGCTAAAGATCATGCGAAACAACACACTACTTTTGTGGTCAAGAATGGTGATGGAATATTATTTTGCAAAGACAAGTGGATTTGCGTGAAATCTCTTCAATATACTTTCAAAATAAAGTAACCATTCAACAAATTATTAGTAAATAAAGTGCTTGGTATTTGGACTTCAAAAGACACTTGAATGAGGAAGTAGGTAAGATTTCTCAACTATTACAAATTATGGGTGAACCAATGAAGCTAATTACTAAAGGCATTGACCATTGGAAATGGAATCATGACAAAGGTTTCTCAATGGCTAATTGTTATACTTCTTCTATGGACATTGATGGTTACCTATTTTTCCCATATAATTAGGTTTGGAATCCTAAATTCCCTCTAAAAGTCTCTTATTTAGTTTGGACTCTTTATCACAAAGGAGCGTCGGCGTTGGACTTTTTATTCAGGGATGGAAAGGTGGATAACCCGAACTTTCTGTTTTATGCGGCTTCTGTGGAATCATATGATCATCTTTTCATTCATTGTAAGGAAGTGGCTAAAGTTTGGAACTATTTCTTAAATAGTTTTGGCATCAGTTGGAATTTTGTGGAGCGCGTGCAAGATACTATTTGGGAATGGAGGAATAAGAAATGAAGGAAAATGCTCAAGAAACTTTGGGGTTTGTTACCCTTTTCCATCTAGTGGACAATATGGAGTGAATGGAAACAATCGTTTGTACTCTAACAGGTATATGCATACAAATAAACTCATTATCGTTGTTAAGTGTACGAATTTCAATTGGTCTTTCCATATTAAATTATTTGAGAGTTATTCTCTGTCTACTCTGATTTATGATTGGAATATTGTGATTATCATGATCTAGCCTTGTTCTCCCAATCTTTGAAGTTCATTGCTTTGTGAGCTTTCAACTTTTATTCTAATTTTCCTTTTTCGCCAAAAAAAAGTATAAAAGGATGATGTTTACACAAGTTCGTGCAACATCAACTCCTATTTTTATCGGCACTTTAGCTTTGATTTTCGTCCTACTGTTTGTTTTTTCTTTGTTAAGTGTTCTTAGCTAATCGATATCTCACGTGTATATTAAATTTGCATATGTGTTTAAGGGATTAAGCAAACTTGAGTCAGTAATAAACACTTCCTTCGTAGAAAATAGAAAGATGAAGAAGTAAAAATTTCTTAGTCCCAGTAGATAGGCAGAAAACTAATTTCAATGTAGTTTCTTCAGTATATACCCTTATTAAAGAGTATGGGTATCAACAAACTCAGTTGATGCCTATAGAAACTCCCAAGGAAAATTACACTACTCTAATACTTTATTAGTGTGGAAACTCTTAATATAGTGATATTTTGACATTATATGGGTGACTTAGATAGACTGACTCAGTCTCTGAGGATCGGAAAATAGTTTGATTGATTCAGTTTCACTTTCTCACTCATTTTTTCTTCTTTCAAAATTTGATGATGATGATTTAAGCATGTTTCTAGTTCTTTTAATCATAAAAATGTTTTATCTATGATCTAATAGTTGTTTCTCTTATTTTATCTCAAAATTTCCAAAAATATTTCCTCTTTTCCTTGATTTATATCCTTGATTTAATTTTTTAGGGTTTATATCTAACTAACTTGATCTTGTTTCCCCTGAATGTTTTCAGATTATTCATCATGTTAATGGCGTCTGTCGAAATCCCAAAATTGGTATTAGCGTTTGCAGTTATGGTTCTAATGTTTGCATTTGTCTATTTGTTACTTGTAGAAGCCACTAAAGAAATGATTTTAGCTATCAAAACTAGTCAAAAAAAACCAAGGTGACCAAACTTGTGTTACAAAAAATCCATCCATATTATTTTTAATAAGTGAAAACCATTTGATTAAAAAGTGGCACAAATACCCCAGATCAAATAATAATGAGTAAATTTAGTTTTTGTTATTTTTTAAAAAGCCAAACATACCCCTTTACCTTCTCTTCTTCATCTTCTCTCATTTCTTTTACCGTCGCCTCTTCCTCTAGCACCTCTTCTTCCTTCTCTCAGACCGTCGTACCCGTTATCAATTTATGATCCCCCATCAACGCCAGATCCGCCTCCTCTTCGTCCTCCTTCTTCACCAGCACCACTTACACCTTATCCAACTCCAATACAATCAAATCTCACTTCTAAACCATCTCCACCATCACCACCGCCAATTTTACGACCTTCAATTAGTTCCGGTATGATTAATTTTGGTTGATTTTTAATTTATACTGATTTTGTTTGATTGGTATTTAATCTCTCAATGAAAATCTTAATTTGATCAGATCCAAATTTTTTTTGAAATTTTTTGCTATTTTTCTTTTTAATTCTCAGAGATTGTTATCCCATCAATTGGATGGAATTTTTATCCTCACAAATGATCTAGATCTTCTTACCATTAGATCTCTATGTTTGTACCAATTATGTTTGATAGATTTTGCTAAAGCATTGGAATCGTTGTTATGTAAATTTTGAAACTTTAGGATTATGACCGACATGAAAATTTAACATTTGAGGTATAATTTGCTTAGTTCTTTAACAAAATGTTAAACTTGCGGCACTTCTTTTTTGTTAATAGATAACAAAATGTTGATTCGTTTTTTTCTTCTTAGGTTAAGCTTATCATGTTTGTGCACATGATTTGGTTTGTTTTCTGTCTGTTTTTTTTTTTCTTGATTAGTACCAATGATGGTTCTGAATATACTATGAGTTAACAGATGTGGAGGCAACTTAGAATTGAGGTACCACTTACAAGGTAACACCGAAAAAAGGAAAGCACAAAACAACATTCCTATCAAGTAAGTTGATCCTGCTCACCAATTAAACTTTCACAAGAGAGTTGAATTTAGTGCAGCTTCTGTCTCTTTAATGAGACTAAAGTATATAACATTGTTGTATGCTGCTACTGTTGTATTTATTAGGCGTTAACTAATATGCTTTTATTCAGGATATTTTGCTGGCCATATGACAACTCTTTTAGTAGCTCTTGTATTGGTTATAAATGCGAGAAAGCTTGTACATAAGGAAGGAAACATGTTTGCATTTTATAGGCAAGTAAAGACCTTTTCTCCCTTTCTTCTCCAATTCTTCCAATTATTCACTCTAGCTTGTATCGTTGTTTACTGTATAAGCTCCTTTATTGAATTCCTCATACAGTTTTGTGAAATGCCTAATGCAGTTAGGTCTTCAAGTTCGTTAATAACGTGGTGGTTGGTGGTATTAGTTCTCTTTGTATGGTTGCACTTAATGGGTGCTTTGATTGTGTCCAGCTAATACTGTATATCATGCAAGCACTACACATAATCGCATTACAGGTACAAAATTATCAGTTAGTGAGGTTTGTGACTTAAGTACATGGATCTTAAATGTCATTTTACAACAAAATGAATAATTTAGTATTGTATGGATATCAGATGTTATTTTGATTATCAGGTAATAAAAGAACTAACAGATAGAGGTGTTGATTACTGTCTCGAGTATATCGGGTTAGCTTCCGTGATGAATGACGCCTTCACTAGATGTCATGATGTACGTATCGATCCCTCTCTTTGTCTCTGATTGTTGTGTCATCTGTATTTGAGCTATTGAACTCAGGTACTTATTTGACGCCTTCACTAACTAGTTTTGGTTTCATCTAAATTTGGTGAAACCGATTTTGGTTTCATCTAATTTTGTTATATTTTTTTTTTTTAACTTTTATCGGTGAAACCAACGTTGTTGGTGATAAATAATTTTATATTGAAACAAGTTTGGTGTCATCTAAATTTACTTTTAAGCGAGAATGTTATTGGCCTGGGATAAAAATATATACACCACCACAATAGTTCTTAGAAAAACTTTTGAGTCCGCAAAGTGAATTTGTGTGAAATATTTTTGAGTTTGTTGTTTGTCTGTTGGTATCTATCACAATGTAGTATCTAGATGAGTTGATAACCTGTTGTAATGTATCGCCACTATCGGTTTCAGTTCCAGCTTCACCTCCAGCAACTGCAGAGTATCGAAATGAAAGACATATAGCTCCACCACCTGTTTCTGGTGCTGATCATCAAGTTTATTTGAGCACCAACACCAAATGGTTCAACTACCTGATCAAATACATTGGTAAGAACTACTTCACAATGGGTCAATTCCACGCCCTAATTGAAAAATTTTCTCAATTCTTTCTTGCTCAACTTTGGTTATTGTTATTGGTGTGGTCAAATAGAATGGATCATGGTTTATAATTTTTCTTGCAGTTGAATTATGACAAAACCAATTATGGTTTCATCTTATTTATGATGAAATCTAAATTGGTTTCATCGTATTTATGATAAAACCAAAATTGGTTCCATCTAATCTTATCCTTACTTAAATTGAATTTTGTTTATGAGTTTGAATTGTTGTTGTGTTTGATATCTGTGGATTAGGATTTACAATACTAGCTATGATGGAGATTATGTGCTTTGAATCAAAGAAGTGGTATTTGTGTTTAGGTTAAGTATGAAACAGAAAAAATTGAGTTACAAAATATTGTTGGTGGGTGCTTTACAGAATGTTATGAAACTGAATTACCTGTGATAATGTTTAGGTAGTTGTGTAGTTTGAATTCTAGATGTAACTAATGATGTTGCTGAGGTTTGAATGAAATTTTTGTTTCATCTAATATGTGATTTTTTTTCTAGATTTTATGTCGAAGAAACCAATCTTGTTGGTGTTTCAGATATATGGGTCGTGGAGTCAGTTATGGAGGAGGTCAGAGTTCTTTAGGATACCTTTTTGCTGGTCATGAGGAATCAAAACCATCTGCACATGTTGTTACTTCAACTGCTGCTGCTGCTCAGACCCCCCAGTTCAAAATGTACATGCATCTAACAAGTCTCCCCCTTTGCCCCTAGTGTATAAAGATAAGTTGTTATGCAATGATGGTTTCATCCGTTAGTTTTTTCGAAGCTTTGTGAAATAGCATTTAGGCATGCCATGTCAATTATGACATTTCAATGATGTCTTTCTATCAATGAACATGTATAATATCTCTTATAATTTTTCTGGCAGTTGACCAACTATGGTTTCATCTTATTTATGATGAAACCAAAATAGGTTTCATCGTAAATACGATGAAACCAAAATATTGGTTTCATCTAATTTTTGGTCAGTGGTGGTGGGCGGTCGTGGTGCTAGTGGCGGTACGGTAGGTGTTGGCGGTGGTGCTGGTTTTGGTCGGTGGTGGTCAGCGTCGTTGGTCGACAGTGGTGGTGCTGGATGGTGGTGCTGGCTGGTGGTGGCGGCGCGGTGGTGGTCGGCGGCGGCGGTGGCGCGGTGATGGTCGGCGACGGTGGCGGTGATGCAGTGGCGATGGTGGTGCGGTGGTGGTGGTGGTGGTGTGGTGGTGGTGGTGGTGCGGGGAGGTGGTGGTGGTGGCGCGGTGATGGTCGGCGGCGGTGGTGGTGGTGCGGGGCGGCGGTGGTAGAGCGGTGGTGAGGGCGGCGGTGGTGGTGCGGTGGTGAGGGAGGCGACAGCGGTGGTGGTGGCGCGGTGATGGTCGGCGGCGATGGTGGTGGTGGTGCAGTGGCGGTGGTGGTGCGGTGGTGACAGCGGCAGGGGCGGTGGTGGTGGTGGTGTGGGTGCGGTGGTGGTGGTGGCGCGGTGATGGTCGGCGACGGTGGTGGTGGTGCAGTGGCGGTGTTGGTGGTGGTGCAGTGCGGTGGTGGTGGGGTTGATTTTTATTTTTGTTGGGGTGATTCAAAATTAAATGTGGAGTTGTTTTTATTTTTGTTGGGGTGATTTAAACTAGAAGGTTAATATAGACAGTTTATGTTAAATGGGTTTTTGTGAACAATTTATTTTGTTGGAGTTTTTGTATATGGATAGTGACACCTTTGGGGTTATAACTCGCGGACCGCTTAACTATTATTGAATTGGAATTCGCTGGAATCGGTCCAATTCAAAACTTCCGTTGTTATCAAGTTATTGAAGTACAACAGGAAATCGGAGGCACGAGTGTACTACATGTAGAAAATTTGGAAGTATCGCTACAAAATACAAGTCATTATATCACTTCTCCTTGTCATGATTTCAAACTCCACTCTTTCCGACCGTTGCTGAAATATTAGCATCTAAATCTCTTATTTTTTTTATTTTATAAGAAAACAGAGATGCTGCCCAAAGCAACAAAAACCTCTAAGTTACAACTTGGTGTTCAGATGGGATAAGGCTAGTACCATGGTGAACATCCACATTAGGATACAAGATATTAGTGTTTTCATCAATAGCCAAAATATCAATTGACTGAAGAGCATCAAAAAATTGTTGGAGGTTATGACCTTTCCAGTTTAAGTTTCCTAGAATGTTTGACTGAATAGATAATTTAGCTAGTCTAATAGCCGAAATATTACAATGATAAGCTACTTTAGTTAAGTTTCCTAAGACACAATGTAGGATCAGAATATCGAAACAATAGCATTTTTGCGAAATTTTCAATAGCGATACTCTTGCGAATATCGCAGAATTATTACAGAAATGACGTGACAGATGACGACAGCTTAAACACGAGAAAGATGTGAAAACCTAACGAGATTTAAGAGTGTTATGAAATTTAACATTTGTATACTCGCGAGAATATCGCAAGCTATATCCGAAAATAAAGGATAGCTTAGCTGTCATCCACTATGTAATACCCTATATAAAGAGCCGAACAAGCTTAGAGTAGGAGGAGGAATCTTTTTAGAGTGGAGAGAAAGTTTTGAGGAGAGAGAAAGTCTAGAACAGTGGTTGCATTCTTGATTTCTTTTCCTTCTTGTAAAATTTCTAAACTCAATTAATAAAAACGTGTGATTATTGATCTTAAAGATGTGTTGATTATTATGAACTCTTGTGAGGGATGTATTGTGGGAATTCCTGCAACTACATAATGGCGCTAGAAACAGGGACTGAAGGATTGTTTTAGAGCAAAGATTGATATTGTGATTTGAGAGAATTTGAAGTAATTGGTAAAGAATTTTATATAAATTTCAACTACTCATTAAGATTGAAAAAATGGCCAGAAGAAGGAATGCTTCAAAACAACTAACAACAATTAGGAGTAAGAGGCTTGCTAGTGGGGGGAGAAATGAAATTGAGGAATCTTCAAGATTGAACGCAAGAAACAATGAAGAAAATCAAATTCAACAACCAATTCAATGTACGCCAGTACAAAATAGAACTATGGATTATGACAGATTAAGTGTACACACTTGGAAATCAGATTCAACAGATGAGATAGAAGAAGAGCAGCAATTAAGAAACGATAGACGATAAGAGAGAGACCGAGAAGCAGTTGGAGGAATAATTCATGGAAATGAAGAGATTGAAGAATTAGAGGCGTTGAGACAAAGTATACACGAATAAAGGAGACTAGTGGCAGAAGAACGTGCGAATCTGACAAGGCAAAATCATGAGTTGAGAATGGAAAACATGAGATTATAGAATAGAATGTCAAGAATCACTACAAGATCAAGTTCAAGATCAATTAGAGGAGAATTAAGACGAAATTTACCTGTAGAAAATGCTAATGAAGATACTCGAGAAGAAGTACGAAATCCAAACGAAGAACGTCGTGAAAGAAGAGAAATAACTGAAGATCGTTACATTCCACGTGGAAAAAATTCTCCAAAATGAACAAAACAAGAGTGATCAGGGGAATAGGAAACGTCGGGAACAAAATAACCAAGATGGCGAAGAAAATCAGGAAGAAGGAAGGAGAATATTACATGGGAGAGAAATTCAAAGAAATTAACAAGTAATTGAAGATGAAATCGAGAGACATTATGCTGAACAATCACGTATAGCTTGCGAAAGGGAAAGACTGAGAGAAGGAGTGGAAGAACAAGAGCTCCAAGAGGCAATTCACCAGAATAATCATGACAATCGAGAAAGAATGTGTGAACAAAACCGCAATAATGGTAATATCAATGAAGAATATGATAGAGTACAAAGAAGAGCTGAAAGACGACAAAGAGAATTGAAGAGGAATGAACAAAATCGCAGAGAAGAAAATGAGAGGTACAATCATGTGCGAATTCATGAGAGAGATAAAAGAGGAGATCGCAGGGAAAGACAAGGAGATAATGATGAAGAAGAAAATCAAAACAGGCATGAACGCAGGAGAAGAGAAGCAGAATAAAAAAGACCAATGGAATTAGCTCCTGGTGTAAATGAACAAATCTTAAGAGAATTGGCGGAAATGAGAGGAATGCTAAATAACAGAAGAGAAGGAGGAAGGAGACAGTTGGACGAAGCCATAAAAGAAGCTGCGAAAACTTCATTCACACAAGAAGTACAATTGGGAGGAATACCCCCAAAGTGAAATCTGCCCGCATTAACTAGCATCTTTGACGAAACAACTTGTACAATTCAACACATCAAAGCTTATGTGAGATGTATGCTACAATGGGAAAACCATGATGCTGTGTTGTGCAAGTATTTCACATCAAGTCTAACGGGAGAGGAATTAAAGTGGTTAGAAGGTTTACCGAGGAATACTATAACATCTTTCAACTATTTGTAAACTACGTTCTTAGGGGCGTATATAACTAACAATTCTTCGCGACCTGGCATTGAAGATGTATTTGGTTTAAAACAAAGATTTGGCGAAAGTTTGAAGAATCTAACCGTGTGGATGAGATATACCTTATTCTATTATTCATTAACGCAATGTTCGCAACCAATTTGCTGTATATTCAAGTTTTCAGAATCAAGAATACAATCACAATGACTGAGTTGCGAGAGCTTCAAGAAGAGTATATTGCTCTGGAGGAAAAACAAAATGAGATGGAATCATACCCAATTGCGAACACAAGTTCAAATGCAGCGAATGCAAGTTTATTTCCTAAATTGATAAACACAGTGGAGAGCACTTCACAAGTACAACAAGAAAAGATGAAGGGTGATAATCAACAGAAGCTGGTAGCTATGGGAAGTCGCGATCAATAAGAATTCGAAATAAAAAGAAATTTCTACAATCGTGGTGGAAATAACAAGATTCAAAGACTCGACCAACAACAAGAAACTTATGGGGGTCAAAAGAAAAACTCTCATAGAGGACAGGGAAGTCATTAGATAATATGGGAAGAAATCAAAATTCCACCTCTGAATGCTAGTGTATAAAAAATATGGGAAGCCATAATCTTGATGGAAAACATACCAGCACCATGGAATATGGGGAGTGAACCACCTCCAAGCCACAGAAGTCACGAATTTTGTTCTTATTACCATTTTCATGGATATTCAACAAATTATTGCAGAAATATAAAGAGAATCATCCTCAGAATGATAGATCAAGGAAAACCAAATCATTCTCTAAAAGACCAATCTTAGTCTCAACCATTACCACCTCCACCAGAAACTCGCAGAACAAACACAACAAAAGAAAGAAAAACATTTATAATAGAAGTAGGGGCGAAGGCAAAGAATTTGTTCTGTCACTCTATTGTACATTCGTATAAAACGATTGAAGACTTTCACGATAATAATCTGAGCAAAGTCTTCACAAGAGATGATGATGGAAGAGAAATAATGAACATTGCGAATATTTTGCCGCTAAAAGATTGGCAAAAGCAAATTATTTCTTTCACTGCCGAAGAAGTACCTGAGGGTGGAGAAATGCATGATAACTCATTAGTGATAAGATTGGATATTAACCCAAAACCTAGAGATGATGAAGATAATGAAGTTGTGGACTCATGGGCAATCAATCGAGTTTTAATCGATACTGGAAGTTCCGTGGATATCCTTTTTTATCATGCTTATAAAACCAAGGGAGGAAAATACGAAGATCTAATACCTTCAACTTACAAAATCTATGGTTTTAATGGTACTGCTAATAAGCCTAAAGGGGAAGTCACTATGCGAATTCCATCGAAATGACTATCTTCTGAAATTCTGTTCTGTATTGTCGATGTGGAGTCAACATATAACGATTTAATTGGGAGACATTGGTTGCATGGGATTCTAGGCATAGCATCGAAATTTTATCAGTGCATCAAGTTCCCTCATCCCAGTGGAGTTGGCATCATAAAAGGAGATTGGGTTAAAGGAAAGAAGTGTTATGAAATCGATGTAGAATCAAATGAAGAACGAGCTGCGAAGAAGGAGAATTGGAAGCATAGTGTCAGAGAGAAACAAAGAAGTGAGAGATTGATGGTAGATGCAATATAGCAGAGAGAAGAAGGAACCATGCGAAGCCAATGCTTGTTGAAAATAAGAAGTGGCGAACATTTCGCAAAAGATACAAAAGTAGCAGAAAATATCAAAATCGCAGAGGCAGAAAGCATCAAAGGTAAGAAACTTAAAATGTGAAATGAAAGTAAAATTGAGAATAAAAAGAATGATGTATGATTGATTTGTTGCAAAAAAATTCAAAAATATATTTTACTTAATGACGAAGATGAGATTGAGAAATTACAACAGAGCTGAAATGCAAAAGAAGAAATAGAATAATCATCAGAAAGGGGCGAACTTACTATGGCGTACACCCTAGTTCGCGAAATCAAAATTTCGTAAGAGGCAAATTTAAGACCTGAAGTGCATCATAGAAGGGGTGCCTATTGCATGACTCAGCAAAAAGATTACACTGCCCCAGGAACCTGAGTCATGGAGATTTGGGGTCAATAAAGCCCATCCAGAAGAGATACCTTGGATTTTCAACTTAAACTTATGATTTAGGTTGGACGACTGAGGGTCTCTTCTAAGGGGTGCAGAGTATGATCAAAGCGCCGAGGTACACGTCTGATCCAAGAGTGCATGGGGCGTCTGGAACGTACTTGTCCATTCTTGGCAAGTCTTGACTATAATGCACTCGGCCCGAAGAAAACCCCACTTAGGGTGCAGTCTCGTGATCATAAGGCATATATGAAAAAGGGATAAGAGGATGTGAAAACAACTAGTTGTTGTTAAGACCGTATGGGAGGAGCCAACCGTGTATGTTAGAGGTACGTCTCCTTGAAGGGGCAACCAGGGGGAAGATAAGGGCGACACCCTCCATTAGGGAGCTGATAAGTGTCTGAAGACGCAAATGTCATGAGGCTTTTTACTCACGGGAGTATTAAGGTTTTTCATATTTGTGCAACAATAATGAAGAGGGAATAATACAAAAGAGAAATATAATACGAGATCAATGGGTCACTACATGAAAGTGTCCGGACGTCCTGCGATTTCGTCGCAAGACGGTAATGTCATGGGGCTTTATTTTCGCAAGAATATTTAGGCCTGTCATATTGTCGCAACAAAAATGACAAAAGAAAAAAGTTAAGGCAAGATCAATGGGTTTCTGCATGAAAGTGCAAAGACGTCCTGCGATTTTTTTGCAATGATAAGAGGTGGAGAAATAAGACCTTTAACTAGGAAGGAAAAATAAGACCACATCATAAAACAAGAAAGAATGCAGTCTTACAACATGTGATTGCGAGATTATTCAGAAACGACTGCGAAATTGAGAACATGAATATTTTGCACAAGCTTACTATTAGAAAATGACTGGCTTAATCTTTTATTTGGACACAAATAACAAAGGAAAGTATGGGAATGAATAGAACGAGAACATGTTATTTTTCTCCATATGATAGATTTATACATACAATAAAAAGATTAATAATTTTATATTGATTAACCATATTGCAAAAAAGAGTTGATTTTCTAACATATGCAGGAATAAATAAAAGACATGGAATTTGTATTAGAATTCGAAGAAGTTCACAACAAAAGATTACAAGAACAGAAGATTAAAGAGCGAATGTACAAATATTACAAAAAAGTTAAAGAAGGAAGCACAATTTTTTTTGCTTGAATCTTCTTCATCAGATTCTCTTTCTTCTTCATCTTCTTCGCTAGCATCACTGTCAGAGATGTCCAGAGGAGGTACATTCTTTGGAATTTCTTCTAAGATGCAAGGATATGTAGAATGAAGAATGTTATTGTCATCACAGACCTTCTTAATAGTCTGGTTGCAAAAAATAATAGCATCATTTTTAAAGTTAGCAAAAGTGATCTTTAATTAACTCTTCAGTCTAGAACATTTATCATTGCGAGAAGAAAGAACTTTTGCGAGCTGCTCTTTTTCAGCCTCAAGTTCTTCAATTCTTCTGCGAAATCTCTCCTCAACTCCTGCGAACACATAACAATGAATCAGTAACTTGGTGAGAATTTATGAAAGATAAATTATTAATAAGGAAGTACAGTTAACAACCTTCTCTGTCAGAAATCATATCCATAATCAAAGCAGTGTGCTTAGTTTGGAGACTAACATTTACACCTAGATTATTTCTGGCGTCATCTAAAATTTTCGCAGCCCAAGCGAATTTATCATCATTATTTATGAGAAGACGGGAGCGAATTTGATTTTCCCTTTCGCAAAGCATAGCATTTTTGCGATTAGCCTCATCTTGTTCAATTTGAACCCCAAGAAGAATTTCCTGAAATTTCGCTAAAGTTTGAGCGCCTTGGTTAGCGATGCGATCTTTATCATCTATAAGATCACTATTCTTGGCTCTTAAATTGTTGATTTCCTCTTTAGGATTAAGATAGAAACGCTTAAATTTATTGGCTAAACCCAAACTGGATCTATGGTTAATTTCTAAGAGGCGAAGTTTGGATATGAGTTCATTTATGGAAAGAGATTTAATTCTGTCATTTGAAAATCTGTTTAAAGAATTATTAAGGCGCTCAAGAAGGGTATCATCATCTATAGGGTCGGGAAAAGAACGAAGAATGGTAGCTTCATCAGAAAGACCATAAATGTCTGCGAAAATGATAAATTAAGATAAGGGAGGATAGTGAGAAAAGTAAATAAAGGAAAATAGGAAAAGTCTCATACCATAGAGTTGCGAATTGGCACTTTGAAGACTAGATATCTGGTTCTTTTGAGTGAAAGACTCAATTTCTAATTGTTTATTATTTTCATGAAGATTAACAGCTTCAGCCTCCAGTTCTTCATTTCTCTTGCGAAATTGAAGATTCTTCTTTTCAAGAACCCTACGTCTATTTTCCAAATCTGAGGCAACATCAAAAGAAGCCTTTCCAGTCTGCGAAGGAAGATGAAAAATTGTCAAGATATAGTATAACTTTGAATCATAATTATGAAGAAATAGAGAAACGAAGGAATACCAAAATACCAAGTGAATTCATAAAGCTAGGAGTCACTGATCTGGAGACTCCATGAAGAGAACCATCATCATCCAGTAAAGGGGCATCACAGATATTCGCAAGAGCTTTGCATGTGTTAGTGAGATGATCATCCCCAATCCATTGCATGGAGTCATAGAAGATGCTAGACAATTGTGCCATTGAAGATTCAGATGGAAGATCTTCCCTTGCGAGAAAACTATCAATATCAGTATTATCATCATCATCGGAACTTTCGCCAGACTGAAGATTTGAAGGAGAAGGAGAATGAACTTTTCGTTTCTTTGAAGGTGGGGAAGCAGATTTCTCCTTGCGAAGAGAACTTTTACCTTTGCTTTTGGTCTTCGCAACCTTAGATCATTCTTCTTCAACAACTACAACACCAATCTTCGCCACAAATAAAGATAAGAAACATAGGCAACCATATTGTTAAAAGTAATAAAAAAAGTGTTTCTTACTTCATTCGTGATGGAACGTAGAGCAGACAAAGTGCTAGCTTTCCCAGTCCTGTTGTAGCTTGATCTCATCTTTTTAATCTAAAATTTTCGCAAGAGTTAGAAAATAAGAAATTAACAATAAATGAAAGATTATGAAGTGAGCAAGACTTGAAGACACACCTCTTTCTATTTCTCGGGCCAATTAAATACCCAAGGTTGATAAGCAGCGATATTCACAGGAAGTACATTTGAACTAGAAATATAAGGCCCCATCAGAACCAGTGGAAAAATACACCATCTGTCATCCTTAGATAGGCGAGGAGTATTATTTTTACCAGAATGCCAGTTGTTATCATGCATAAGCATTTTATCGTCAGCAATGTTATGTTTTCTCTTCAAGCGGACACCCCAGCGAGTATTATCTCTCTTCATGGGTATTAATTCATAATTCTCAAAAAATCCCTCTACTGTATATTTTTCGGTGAGTATTTCCAACTCCTTAAATTCTGGATCCCTAGCTTCTTTTTGATAAAGAGACCCTCTACCAGCACCACTGTTAGAGAATTCAAGAACTAAACGAATGCAGTCCCCACTCAATTGGTAGATGGCTCGCGAGAAGTTCGCATGAGCAAGAATTTCGTAAAACAAAGGAAAGTTAGGATCATAGAGAGGAATGGGAAGGCTAGTGAGAATCTGACCCAGCAAAACTATGATTTCTTTATCATCACAATGATGATCAGAAAACAATTTAGCATAAATAATGGATTTAGCTCCTTGATTGGGAATGGTAGCCAATGTAAAACCCTTCTTTTCAAGATCTCTCTGAATTTCTACAAAAGAAGCTTCATATTTATGACTGGTTGGAGGCAATTTAAGTATGGGAATGAAGAAGAAGTTAAATATTGAAAGAAGTAGGAACGATAAAATTTACAGCAGCAGGAGCGGAATTTATGGAAGAACAGTGAAGAAAAATTGCAGAAAAGATGAGAAGAAAAGTAAAAAAGAAGGGAAGAGAATAATGAGAAGAATATATATAGAGAGAAGAATTCTTGAGAAGATAAACACATTTAATGCGAAGAGTAGACGTGAACGGTTGAGAAATAGCGGTTGAAAAAGACGTGTCAAGAAATGGATGGAAGAAGAGATAGTGTAATAAATTCTGCATAAAGTACATAATCATATTAGTACAGAAGAATATGGAAAAATGAATAGCTGCGGCATTTTGAAGTACAAATTCTCATGACATTCTCCCCTTCGCCGAGAAGACATGAGAAGAGGCAAGTTGTGGGATCAGAATATCGCAACAATAGCACTCTTGCGAAATTGTCAATAACGATACTCTTGCGAATATCGCAGAATTATACAGAAATGACGTGACAGATGACGACAGCTTAAACATGAGAAAGATGTGAAGACCTAGCGAGATTTAAGAGTGTTGCGAAATTTAACATTTGTATACTCGCGAGAATATCGCAAGCTAGATCCGAAAATAAAGGACATCTTAGTTGTCATCCACTATGTAATACCCTATATAAAGAGCCGAATAGGCTTAGAGTAGGAGGAGGAATCTTTTTAGAGTGGAGAGAAAGTTTTGAGGAGAGAGAAAGTCTAGAACAGTGGTTGCATTCTTGATTTCATTTCCTTCTTGTAAAATTTCGAAACTCAATTAATAAAAAAGTGTGATTATTGATCTTAAAGATGTGTTGATTATTATGAATTCTTGTGAGGGATGTATTGTGGGAATTCCTGCAACTACACACAATCAGTAGCTTCAAAATTTCCTCCATGCATCTGGTGGAATCCTACTTGAAATCTTCATTGAACTTCCATTTGGTAACCTTTTTGGATAGCCTGTAGAGTTTTATCATCTTAAGCCTCAAAATATATATTGGATTTCCGCAGTTCCTTTCCCCACTAAAGAGCTAGTTATGATCCTCGTACTGCTCTGTCGAGTCCAATGGTTGTGTCCTTGTAGCTTCTTACTCCCACACATTGCCCTGAGAAGGACATGGTAATTAAAAGCAAAGTTAGCATACAGTGGAAAGTCACCATTAACAATGTTAGAGTTGTAAGACCAGAATATCGCTACAACGATATTCTCGCGAGATTTATAACATTCCTGCGAGCATCCCCGTGAGCTCTCCAACAACACTTTGCGAGTGTCACAAAAGCAGTCAAAAGAGTGACGTAATAGCCGACGATTGAATAAAACATGAGAAAAGCATGTTTGTCCCGCGATGGTTACAAAGCTTGCGAGAATGAACATTATAATTACCGCGATGATATCACAGAGCAGATCCGAAATAAGAGGAAAAATTAGCTGTCATCCACTATGTAATTCCCTATATAAAGGATTCTAATAAATTTAGAGAGGGATGACATATTTTTGAGAGTTGAGAAAGTCTTGAGGAGAGAGAAACTACAAGAGAAAAGTTGTATTCTTGAGTTCTTAAATTTCTTGTAAACGTTTCTGAGAATCATATAATAAAGTGTCGTTCTTAATCTTCAAATTTGGGTTGATTATTGTAGATTCTTCACAAGGGTGTAGTGTAGGATTTCCTGCAACTACATTTTGGCGCCCGAAATAGGGAGAATCAAGCTAAGAAATCTCTAATTACAACTTGAAGATTTGAAGAAATTGTTAGAGTTGAAGAAATGGCTAGAAGAAGAAGAA
The DNA here is from genome assembly GCA_023529315.1 of Papaver bracteatum. Taxonomy (NCBI): domain Eukaryota; kingdom Viridiplantae; phylum Streptophyta; class Magnoliopsida; order Ranunculales; family Papaveraceae; genus Papaver; species Papaver bracteatum. The sequence goes on along the minus strand of JAJJWX010002035.1, from coordinate 70,377 downwards.
ATACATCAGAACCACCAACAAATGTGAGGAGGAGTAAAAGACTTGCAGGTGGAGAAACAAATGAATTAGGAGAATCTTCAAGGATAAGAACAAGAAGAAATAGAACAAGGATTGAAGGAGAAAATCAAATTCCAGAACCGAATCAACAAACACCAATACAAGATAGAAATGTGGATTATGATAGAGTGAGTGTGCATACTTGGAGATCGGATTCGATGGAAGAAGATCAACAATTAAGAGACAGAAGAAGAGAAGAAAGAAATTAAGGAGTGGTTGAAGGATTAATTCATGGAGAAGGCGAAGATGAAACAACAGATGATCTAAGACAAAGAATACAAGAGGAAAGAATATTAGAGGCGGAAGAGCGTGCAAATTTAACAAGACAAAATCACGAGTTGAGAATGGAGAATTTGAGATTACAAAGTAGAAGATCAATAAGTACTGTTAGATCAAATTCAAGGTCATTAAGAGAAGAACCAAGACGAAATTACCCAATGAGAAATGCTAGAGGAAATATCCAAGAAGAAATGCAAAATCCAAATGAAGAGCAACGTCATAGAGAAGAAGAGGTTGTAGTTGCAGGAAATCCCACACTACACCCAACTCAAGAATTTATGACACAATTTGAAGATTAAGAACCTTTTTTATTGATATGATCTTAAAAGAATTATAGTAATCAAGAATACAATTCACTTAATAAGATTTTCTCTCTCCTAAAAACTTTCTTCGCACTCAAAAATTCATCCCTCTCTTTGGAACTATTCATTTCCTTTATATAGGCATTTACATAATGGATTACAGCTCATGACAGCTCATTTACTGTTAAGATTCCCTTTAATTTCGGATCTGAGTTCTTGCGATAAATCGCAGTTAGCACCGCCTTAATCATTCGCTGGTTTTATTGGTTAGTCGCAGAAATGTCACACTTTACTCATGTTTCTGTCGTTTTCATCTGGTATGTCATTCCTTACGTCACTTTGAGATTTGTCGCAGAATATCATTGATGTGTCGCAGAACTGTTATTTATTTCGCAAGAATATTGTTGTGACAATATTCTGATCCTACATCTTTCCTCTTCTCATATCTTTTCTGCGAAGAAGATAAAGATCATGAGAATTTAAGTTTCTTGATTTGCCGCAACTTCTTATTTTTTTACCCGACAAAGTTCCCTGTTTTACGTTTTACCGTTGGCACGTGTCAATCCTTAATTTTTTACCGATTAACCCGGTTACCCATCCTTCATCTATAAATAGATGTCCCACTCGAGGAAAATTTTTCTTTCACCTTCTCTCTTTTCTTCAACTTCTTTCTTTATCGTCTGCAACTTTGTCTTTCCTATTATCCTTCCTGCTGCTGCTCTAATGGAGACTCAAAGGTATGTTCTTATCTTGAACCTTATTTTGTTCATGTTTCATCATTTCTATCGCCTGATTTTCTTTGTAATCCCCATATTTTATATTATCCTTTTCAGTAACACTACTTCTCAGATTAAAATTACTGTCAAAAACCTAACCCTAAAGTTCCTCAGAAAAGGCGTGTTGGAAAGGCGAAAGATCTGAGAATGATAAGGTAGTAAGAAACACTTATTTCTTTGAAATAACAATATTGTTGCCTCTGTTTCTTATCTATATTATTATTCGCAGGGTGAATAAAATATTTCTAGACCTCTTAAGCGTTCTCGTCAAGTTAAAGTTCTTCCAGATGAAGTGGATATTCTTGATTTTTTGCCTGCAGACCCTGTTCCGCCACAAGATAAATCTTCTCCTTATCCTCGCGTAAATTCCAGTATTAACACCAATACCACTTCTTCATCATTTCCAAGTGAAGTTATTGATGCTAATATTTCCGTCGATATTTTAAAAGTTGTGATGGATGAATCTTTTATGGCTGGAACTAAGGTGAATGAATCAGCAGCAAATAAACCTGCGATTAATGAAACTGTGGTGAATGAAACTTCGGTAAATGAAACTGCGGTTAATGGATATGTGGTGAATGAATCCATGGTGAATGAAGTTGCAATGAATGATTTTGCGGTGAATGATACTGTAACTGCGACTAATCAAGTTCCTTCTTCCACTCCTACTACCGCGAATGATTCTAATTTTCAAGTTACTGTCGCCAAAACTTCTTCCTTTACTTCTCTTCCTTCTTCCCAAGAAATAGCAACAGGGGTTGAAGCTGCTTTTAAAATATTATCTGAAGTTTTGAACAATGCTACAAAATCTTCTACAGATCCTGCGAGACAGGATATTTATATGATTTTAAGCAAGCATTTAGGATCCTGCGGTTCTTCATCTAATCTAACTGCTTTAGAAAATGAAATTGAAATCTTAAAGAAGAATCTTCAAGCAAAAACTTTAGAATGTGAACTTCTCAATCATAAGCTTCGCAATTCTGAATTGGACTGCGAAATTCTTCGCAGCAGAAATGATGATCTGAAAGGTATAACTTTCTTGCCTTTGTTTTTGCCTCGGTAATTCTTTGTTTTCTATGTACTCAATTTTTCTTTATTTATTTGTTGACGCATATTTAGCTTCAAAACATAACCAATTAATGAAGATACTTGAATGGGAAACAATCGCTGATGAGGCCCGCATTGGGAAAGAGTCTTGGAAGAATCAATTTGATAGATTGAATATTCTTCACACATATTCAATTGATGAGATAAATAATCTTAAGAATGAGAATAATCAGCTAATCTGTGAACAAGATCGCCTAAGTAATGAAGCCACTTAACTTTTATATTCGCTAAATCAGACTAATTTGAAGGTGGAATCTTTATTAGATGAAAACAAAACCCTATCTCAAGAGAAACGTAGCTTTGTGAATAAAACAACGGTTTATTCGCAGCAATTGAGTAATCTTCAAAAGTTGTGTGTCAACCAACAACAATCTCTTCGTGTATTGAAAGATGAACTTAAAAAGATAACCGAATCATCTGCCGCTGAACAAGAGAAACTTATAAAAGGTAGATTAGCTCTAAGCGTAAAAGTCAACAGTCTCAAAGATGACTATGCTCTACTGAAGAAATCCCATTCCTCCTTAAAAAAAGAAAATGCTTATCTTCTTTCTAAAGAGAGAAGTATAAAATCTCGTTTGAAAGGTAAAGTTGGTGATACTTTCGATGATACCATGAATCAATGGAAGAGTTGCTTCCTTAACATAATTCAAACTTTATCCTCGCAAAAGGAAGGTAGTCATTTTGACTGCCTCGTCTATTAACTATTTCATTGTATTTTCCCATCTTATTTCTTGCGAGAATTCCATCTAATATGCAATTTTTCTTCTGCAGAATCGAGAAGCACCTTCAAGCTTCAATCTCTGATCTGTCTATGAGGTTGGCCAAACTTCGCAAAAAGAATACTGCGCTTTCTAACTCTCGCAACAGAGCATTAAGAAGATTTAACTATCTTGAGTACTTCAAAGATATAGAGATCAGAAACAGGGAAAAGAATTGCCTCCGTAAGGCTCATTTAGGCGTTGAGGTTTTTGTAAACAATGTTCTATTCTCTCATTATTTACCTCCTATGAAGATCAAACCCTTGGAGATAGATAATAACGAAGTCCCTCGTCTCATAGATGAAGATCTAAATTATTCAAGTAATGAAGAAGATTTTTCTGAGGATGAACAAAACCCACCTAAAGAAATAGAAGAAGAAGAGAACCCTCTCAATGATGGAGAAGAGGAAGAAAATCCTCATGAAAAAGCAGAAGAACAGAATCCTCCTCACAAAACAATCACTGGTGATGGAGAAACCCAAACTGAAAAAGAGATGTAGGATCAGAATATTGTCACAACAATATTCCTGCGAAATAAACAACAGTTCTGCAATACACCAATGATATTCTGCGATACATCAATGATATTCTGCGACATATCTCAAAGTGACGTAAGGAATGACATATCAGATGAAAATGACAGAAACATGAGTAAAGTATGACATTTCTGCGACGAACCAATAAAATCTGCGAATGATTAAGGCGGTGCTAACTGCGATTTATCGCAAGAACTCAGATCCGAAATTAAAGGGAATCTTAACTGTAAATGAGCTGTCATGAGCTATAATCCATTATGTAAATGCCTATATAAAGGAAATGAATAGTTCCAAGGAGAGAGATGAATTTTTGAGTGCTAAGAAAGTTTTTAGGAGAGAGAAAACCTTATTAAGTGAATTGTATTCTTGATTACTGTAATTCTTTTAAGATCATATTAATAAAAAAGGTTCTTAATCTTCAAATTGTGTCATAAATTCTTTGAGTTGGGTGTAGTGTGGGAATTCCTGCAACTACATTTTGGCGCCCAGAAACAGGGAGAATCAATTTGAGAAATTTCAAATTGCAATCTGAAGATTTGAAGAAATTATTAGAATTGAAGAAATGCCTAGGAGAAGAAGAAATACATCAGAACCACCAAAAACAGTGAGAAGAAGTAAAAGAATTGCAAGAGAAGGAACAGGTGAATTGGAAGGATCTTTAAGGATCAGATCAGGAAGAAGTAGAATGAGACATGGAGCAGAAAATTCAATTCAACCACCGAATCAACAAACACAAGCACAAGATAGAGATGCGGATTATGATAGAGTAAGTGTGCATACTTGGAGGTCGGATTCGATAGAAGAGGCATAAAATCAAGAAGAAGAAAGAAATCAAGAAGCGGATGGAGGAGTAATTCACGAAGGGCATGAAATAGTAGATGATTTGAGACAAAGGATACAGGAAGAAAGAAGATTAGAGGAAGAAGAACGTGCAAATCTTACAAGGCAAAATCATGAACTAAGAATGGAAAATTTGAGGTTGCAAAACAGAAGATCAAGAAGCAGCATGAGATCAAGTTCAAGATCATATAGAGAAGAAACAAGAAAAAATCACCCTATACAAAATATTGGCGAGAATTTGATAAATGATCGTTATATTCCACGCGGTGAAACTTTGGACATTAGACATAATCAAGATGAGGGAGAAAATCAAGAAGAGAGAAGGAGAATGTTACATGATGCGGAGATTCGAAGAAATCGCAGAATAATTGAAGATGATATTGAGAGGCATTATATTGAGCAAGTACATTTAGCGGGGGAGAGAGAGAGATTGCGAGCGGAAATAAAAGAACAAGAAATTCAAGCAGAATTGCGTCAGAATAATCATGATAATCGAGAAAGACGACGTGCACAAAATCGTAATAATGGTAATCTCAATGAGGAATATGAGAGAATTCGCAGAGACATAGAAAGGCAACGAAGAGAAACAGTAAGGGATGAGGAAATTCGCAGAGAAGATAATGAAAGACCAATTAACTTGCAAGTTCAATAAGTATAAAATCGTAGAAGAAGGCAAAATCAAGATGTTGGAGAAGAAGCGCGAAATATCGCAAGACAATAAAGGCATGAACGCAGACGAAGAGAGGCTGCGTTGAAAAAGCCAATGGAGCAAAATTCTGATAGGAATGAACAAATCTTGCGAGAATTAGCTGAAATGAGAGGAATGATAAGTAACAGAAGAGAAGGAGGAAGAAGACAACTTGATGAGGCAATTGAAGAAGCTGCGAAAACTCCATTTACTCAAGAGGTACAATTAGGAGGGATACCTCCAAAATGCAATTTTCCGGTGTTAACCAGTATTTTTGATGGGACTACATGTGCCGTCCAACATATCAAAGCCTATATTCGATGCATGCTACAATGGGAGAACCATGATGTTATTTTGTGCAAATACTTTGCGTCAAGTTTAACTGGCGAAGCATTGAAGTGGTTTGAAAGTCTCCCCAAGAATACAATAACTTCGTTCATGCACTTGCAAACTACCTTCTTAGGAGCATACATAAGTAATAACTCTACACGACCTGGAATTGGAGATGTGTTTGGATTGAAGCAGAGAGTTGGCGAGAGTTTAAAGCACTTAACGATAAGATGGAGGACAATGTGTAGTGAAATGGATGGAAGAGTAGATGAAATATATCTCATTTTATCCTTCATAAATGCTATGTTTGCGACAAATCTATTATACATCCAGGTATTCAGAGTTAAAAACACAATCACTATGACGGAACTGCGAGAATTGCAAGAAGAGTATATCTCTTTGGAGGAAAAACAAAATGAGATGGAGTCATATCCAATTCTCGCAGGCACAAGTTCAGCCGCAGAAAATGGAAGTTTATTACCAAGGATGATTAATACAGTAGCAAGTACCTCCCAAAATCAGCGAGAGAAAATGGAGATTGATAATCAACGTAAGATAGTAGCAATGGGGAGTAGAGATCAGGAGGAATTGGAAAAGGAGAGAAATTTCTATAATCGCAATAACAATAATAAGGTACCAAGGTTTGATCAACCGCAGGAGACTTATGGTGGACAGAGGAAGAATTATTCAAGAGAGAAAAGAGGTCAAAAGATTATATGGGAATATGTCAAATTGCCACCTCTAAATACCAATATAGACAAGATTTGGGAAGCGATTATTTTGATGGAGAATATACCCTCACCCTGGAACATGGGGAAAGAACCACATCCTAACAACCAAAATCAAGAATTCTGTCCTTATCATCATTTTCATGGCCATTCTGTGAATAATTGTAGAAATGTAAAAATAATTATTCTGCGAATGATTGAACAATGGAAGTTAAATCATTTTCTAGCGAGATATCCACAACCCCAGCAATTGCCGCAAGCACCAGAAATTCGTAGAGTCAATGCTGCGAAAGACGCAGAAACATTTGTCATTGAAGTAGGGGCTACAACAAAAAATCTATTTTGCAATTCAATTGTACATTCGCAGAAAACAATAGAAGATTTCCATGATAATGTGCTAAGTAGAGTATTTGCGAGGGATATAGAGGGAAAAGAGGTGATGAATATTGCGAAAATTTCTCCGTTAGAAGAATGGCAGAAACAAGTTATTTTTTTTACTGCACAAGAAATACCAGATCCAGGGAAGATGCATGACAACCCGTTGGTGGTAAAGTTAGAGATAAATCCAAAGTACAGAGAGGAAGAAGAAGATGATGGTGATGCAGCAAGTGATTCTTGGGCAATAGATAAGGTTTTAATTGATACTGGAAGCTCGGTAGACATCTTATTTTATCATACCTACCGTACAATGGGTGGAAGAGATGATGAATTAATCCCCTCCACTTACAAGATCTATGGTTTTAATGGCACTGCGAATAAGCCAAAAGAGGAAATCACTATGGAAATCCCATTGAACAAGATATCTTCAAAAATTAAATTATGTGTAGTGGATATAGAATCTCCTTATAATGCATTAATTGGAAGACCATGGCTCCATGGAATCTTGGGCATAGCATCCACATATCATCAATGCATAAAGTTTCCGCATCCTCATGGTATTGGGATAATTAAAGGTGATTGATTTGAAGGGAAAAAGTGTTATGAAATTGACATTAATACTTGCGAAGAAAGAAATGCCAGAAATCGTAATTGGCAACATAATAGGAAGCAAACTCAGAGAGCAGAGAAGTTAATGGTGGACAGTATAGAGTTGCGGGGAAAGGATATATTACAAGAATAGTTTGTGCCCAAAGAATCAATGGTGATTAATTGCGCAAAGAGGGGAAAAAGTTTAAATCTTCGCAGGAAAATAAACAAGTGCAAGGAGCTAGGAAAGGTTGAGATCTTCATTTCTCGCAAGAAAATAAAAAATAGCAAGATATTGCGAATAATCATTCATTACAGAAGAAAAGAAGTGCAACAATATCATGTTGCGAACAATCAAAAAAAAAAAACAAGAACAGCAAGAAGTATGCAGACAGATTATTAAAAGAAAAACTTTATTCAAAAATAAGAATTTTTCTATTAAGAGAAAAAGATGATGATTTCAAATCATATAAGAATTTTTAATGAAAATGCATAAGACGGGCGCAAATCGCCTAAAAACATATAAGAATGGGACGAACTTTTATGACGTACACTTTAGTTCGCGGATTCTATTCCGTAAGAGGCAATGTCCTTAAAGTGCGTCATAAGGGGGGTATCTCTTTGCATGACTATGGGAAAGGCTATACTGCTGCTGGAACCTAGTCATGGAGATTTGAGATTATAGAAAATCCATCCAGGAGAGATAACTTGGATTCCCAACTATATAAGGTTATACCCTGGTTGGGCGCCCGAGAGTTTCTCCTAAGGAATGCAAAGTATGATCAAGGTGCCGAGGTACACGGTTGAGCTGTGGGTGCCCAGGACGGATGAACCTACCCTGGCCATCCATGGAAAGTCTTGTCTTACGATGTGTTCAGCCTGAAGAAAACCCCACTAGGGTGTAGTCTCATAACTATAAGCCATATAGGCATAAAGGATAAGAGGCTACGAAAAAAACTGGTTTTTTCTAGAACCGGATGGGAGGAGATAGTCTTGTATGGCAGAAGTACGTCTCCTTGAAGGGGCAACCAGGGGGAGAGATAAGGGCGATACCCTCCATTAGGGAGCTGTGTATCAAAAAAGACGGCAATGTCATGGGACTTTATATTCGCAAGAGTATTTAGACCCGTCATATTGTCGCGTGACACAAACAGCAATGTCATGGGACTTTATATTCGCAAGAATATTTAGGCCCGTCATATTGCCGCATGACATGCCAAAAAGCCTAAAGAGAAATGTTAAGATGAGATCAATGGGTTTTTGCGATGAAAACAAAAGACAAGATAAATGAAATCAATGATAAGAGGATATAAATCGCGAAAACATCCTGCGATTTCATCGCAAAGATGCCAATATCATAAGTCTTAAAAGGCAAAGAGAGATTAATCTCGCAAGATGGCTTAGACTTATCATATTGTCGCATAGATCAAAATAAATGATAAGACAAGATCAATGGATTATTACATATAAAAGTAAGAATGTCCTGCGATCTTGTCGCATAAAAGTGGCATAATAAGACCTTTAACTAGGAAGGCAAAATAAGACCACAAGAGAGGTTATATCTGCGAAGCATATAACAGATTTTTTGCAACATTATTTGCGATAATTCATTTATCATATTGCAGATTAATAACAAGGGGCAAGTATGGGAATGATGCATAGAATGGTAAATATTGTTATTCATCATTATATGATAAATTCATATGAATAACAAACAGATAGAAGCAAAAAAAGATTTATATATTAAAAGATATCAGGAGATGAAGATAATTCGCAGAATATTACAAGTTGTCGCAGATAATTATCGCAAGAAAGAAAGAGAAAAATACAGGAGAAAATCAAAAAGAAAAAACAGAGCTATTTATCTCCATCATTATCTTCATCTTCGTCTTCGTCTTCACTATCTTCATAATTATCTTCTTCCTCATCTTCGCTTTCATTTTCATTTGTATCAGCCTCACTATCAGAAATAATTGGTACTTGAGAACTGGCTGGGATATTATCCATAAGACAAGGATATAGACTAATAGGAAGATCGTTATCTTTGCAAACTTTCTCAATAGCATTATTGCGAATAGTGAGAAGATTATTACGCAATTTTGAGTTGGATATGTTTATTTTATCTCGCAGTCTTGAGATTTTTTCATTACGGGAAGCAAGATTTTTCGTAAGACCACTTTTTTCTTCTTCAAGTTCTGCTACCCTTTTGGAATATCTTCCTTCAGATTCTGCGATGATATAATAATAAATTAGAAACTGGTTGGGAATCTACAAGAAATACAAAGATATTAGAGGAACAATCAATAACCTTCTCTTTCATGGATCATTTCTTGTATCAATGTTGCTTGCTCGGTATGAAGACTGACATCTATCGCTAAGTTTTTCCTAGCATTATCGAGAATTGTCGCATCCCATGCGAATTCATCATCACTTTGAATGAGAAGATGGGAACGGATTTGTTTTTCTCTTTTAAGAAGTTTACTGTTTTCATCCTTAAGTTTATCTCTCTCAAGTTCAGTATCAATAAGGGTATTGCGAAATTTTGATAGAGCTTCAGCGCCTTGAAGAGTAATGCGTTCTTTATCCTTCTCAAGTTCACTCTTCTTGGCTTTTAAGACTTTGATTTTTTTCTCTAAATTCATCTCTGCAAGTCTTTAAACTATTGGATGTACTCAAGACAGATCTATAATCCATTCTCATAAGGGAGATATGATATTTAAGCTCATCAATGGACAAAGTATTAATTTTTTCATCTGAATAATTATTTAAAGCGTCATTAAGATGCTCAAGAAGAGTGGTTTCATCTATGGGTTCATCAAAAGAATTAAGAATGATGGCTTCATCAGTAAGATTATAGGCATCTGCAAAATGGTTGCCCAAATAAGCTCCAAAAAAAAAAAAAAAGGAAGACTTATACCAATAACTTGTTTGCATAATTTATCCTTATCAACTAATTTCTATTGAAGAACTTGAATTTCTACTTCAAGTGATTTGTTTTTATTAAGAATCTCAGTATTTCCAGCTACTTCCAACTGTTTACATTTTTCGTGAAGAATAGAGATTTCAGCTTCGTATTGCTTATTTTTCTCGAGAAGTTTCGCAGATTCAGATTGTGAATCAGTAAGCCTTTTCTGTGTTGATGATAATCTATTTTCTAATTCTGAAGCAACAGAAAAAGAAGCTCTGGCAGTCTGTGACAGAAAAGAGAAAATAAGTAAGATAAGTAAAAGATTTTTGATACTCATGACAAATTTAAAGTTTACTACAAGAAAAATGAAGGAAAGGGGCATACCAACGAAGCTAAAGCATGAAGAAAACCTGGTTTAATAAATCTTGAGACTCCTTTAAGATCTTTATTATTAGTCAAGATTGAAGCATCGCAGATCTTTGAGAGATAGTCACAAGTACGAGTAATATCATCATCTCCAATACCTTGTAAGGTATTTCTAAAAATATTTGACAATTGATCCATTGGAGTCTCAGGTTGAGAAAGACCCATCGCAGACCTAATTCTTGTGGAAGAGATATGCATTGAAGTGCCCACAGAGGCATCATTATTAATTCCACTATTTTTTTCGATTTCATTATCTTTTTCAGCGATATTATAAGTTTCTTTGAGTTGAGGATTATCAGAAGGAAATGGTTGAGTTTTTCTCATTTTCTTTGGAGGACCGTTAGTGGTTTGATTTTTATTGCGGCAAGGAGAAGCACCAGAACTTTCATTTGGAGTTGCTACTCTTTTGCCTTTATCTTTGGATTCAACCACCGCGACAAATAGTATTTCCTTGAAAACAATCACATATAAAGATAAGAAATAGGGGCAACAATATATTGTTAAAGGTTATAGAAGATTGTTTCTTACTTCATCTGTGAAGGTTTTCAAAATTTGAAGGAGATTGGGATTCCCAAGTTGACATAGTTAAGCTTCATTCTTTCAATCTGATAAAAGATATCTCAATATAATCAATAAGAATGATACATTTATCCAAATTTGCGAATAATGATAAATGCTGCGAAATATACCTCAGAATTCCTTTCAGGCCAGTTAAAAACCCAAGGACAATACGCTGCAAGATTCGCAGGAAGATCGAGAGCGCCAGAAATATATGAACCTTTAAGGAGGAGAGGAAATCTACACCACTTATCATCTTTTGAGAAGCGTGGACCTTGGTTTTTACTTGAATGATAATCTATATCTTGCATAAGAAGTTTATCCTTCGCAACCTTTTTATTCCTATTTAAACGAACAGACCAACACGTGCTATCTTTCTTCATGGGAATCACTTGATAATTCTCAAAGAAATTCTCCACGGTATATTTCGCTGGAATAATTGGGATATCTTTAAAATCAGAATGTTTCGCAGATTCAGGATAGCGAGATCCTTTACCAGCTCCACGAAAGGCATATTCGAGAATGAGACGAATACAATCTCCACTTAATTGGAAGATTGCTCGTGAAAATTTAGCGTGAGAAATAATCTCATAAAAAAGAGGGAGATCTGGGTTATAAAGAGGGATAGGAAGGACAGCTTCTAGTTGACCTAGAGAAATAAGGATTTTTCCATTGGAAGAAGGAAATCATGAAACTAGATCAATGGAGAGATCAGAATCTGAAGTTTGACCAGGGATCTCAGAAAGTGTGAAACCTAAAGTTTTGAGCTTCTGTTGGTGTTTTTGGAAAGTGGGTTGACCTAATTTTTTAGTAGGAGCCATTTTTTAGTATGGGAATGATGATTAAGATGAAGAAGAATAAAGAAACAAAATTGAAACAGTAATAGATCCGGAATTTGCGGAAGAAGATGAAGAACAGTAGAGTTGCAGAGAAAAAGTAAAAAGAAGAGGAGAGAGTAGCGAAGAGGATATTTATAAGAGAAAAAGATTCTCGAGAACATCAATGCATTCAATGAAGAAAAGACGTGAATGGTCAGAATTCAACGGTTGAAAAGAGATGTGTCAAGGAATAAATGAGAGAAGAAACACGCGTAGAATATCTAGCGATGTGGATGCAGAGACGTGTTAAAGTGAAGGAAGCGCGAAAATATAAGGAGTTGCGGCAAATCAAGAGATTTAAATTCTCATGATCTTTATCTTCTTCGCAGAAAGATATGAGAAGAGGCAAGATGTAGGATCAGAATATTGTCACAACAATATTCCTGCAAAATAAACAACAGTTCTGCATTACACCAATGATATTCTGCGATACATCAATGATATTCTGCGACACATCTCAAAGTGACGTAAGGAATGACATATCAGATAAAAATGACATAAACATGAGTAAAGTATGAAATTTCTGCGACGAACCAATAAAACCTGCGAATGATTAAGGCGGTGCTAACTGCGATTTATCGCAAGAACTCAGATCCGAAATTAAAGGGAATCTTAACTGTAAATGAGCTATCATGAGCTGTAATCCATTATGTAAATGCCTATATAAAGGAAATGAATAGTTCCAAGGAGAGAGATGAATTTTTGAGTGCTAAGAAAGTTTTTAGGAGAGAGAAAACCTTATTAAGTGAATTGTATTCTTGATTACTGTAATTCTTTTAAGATCATATTAATAAAAAAGGTTCTTAATCTTCAAATTGTGTCATACATTCTTTGAGTTGGGTGTAGTGTGGGAATTCCTGCAACTACATTTTTCTGCCATACAAGACTAGCTCCTCCCATCCGGTTCTAGAAACAACCAGTTGTTTTCGTAGCCTCTTATCCTTTATGCTTATATGAATTATAGTTACGAGACTACACCCTAGTGGGGTTTTCTTCGGGCCGAACATATCGTAAGTCAAGACTTGCCATGGATGGCCAGGGTAGGTTCATCGGTCCCGGGAACCCACAGATCAACCGTGTACCTCGGCGCCTTGATCATACTTTGCATTCCTTAGGAGAAACTCTCGGGCGCCCAACCAGGGTATAACCTTATATAGTTGGGAATACAAGTTATCTCTCCTGGATGGATTTTCTATAATCCCAAATCTCCATGACTAGGTTCCAGCAGCAGTATAGCCTTTCCCATAGTCATGCAAAGAGATACCCCCATTATGACGTACTTTAAGGACGTTGCCTCTTACGGAATATAATCCGCGAACAAAGATGTACGCCATAAAGGATCGTCCCATTTTTGTATGTTTTTAGGCGATTTGCGCCCGTCTTATGCATTTGCATTTAAAATTCTTAATTATCTCGCAAATAATTGCGAAAAATTTCTTTGTATTTTGCCAATTTTGTTCTTGCGAATTATTTCTTTTATTCTCTCGCAATTGCTTGCGTATAATCCAATCATCTTAGTCTTTCAAAACTTTATTGATATTATTTTCTTAGATATTATCTATTCCATGGTCTGCCAAGTCTTTGACCCATGTCTCTTCCTTCTAGATCTATTAACTTATATGCTCCAGTTCCAATTATTTCTTTGATAATATATGGCCCGTCCCATTTTTTCGCTAATTTCCCTCCATTTTCTCGCTGATATTCTGGTGTTTCTCGCAGAACTAGATCTCCAACTTGGAACTCACGTTTATTTACTCGCTTATTATATTCACGAGCTAATCTGCGATGGTAGTTCTCCATATGTTGTAATGCTTTTTCTCTCTTCTCTTCTACTTTATCAAGTTTGTCTAGAATTATACCAGCACTAAGATTCTTTTCCCAAGATTCTCTTTTTGTTGTAGGAATAGCAACTTATATTGGTAATACTGCCTCAACTCCATATGTTAAACAAAAAGGTGATACCCCAGTTGCTTCTCTTCGTGTAGTATTATAAGCCCAAACTGCATTATGGACTTGTTGACATCATGTTCTATGATGCCCTTCTAACTTCTTCTTGAGGATATCTGCGATTGTTTTGTTAGTTGCCTCAGCTTGACCATTAGCTTGTGGGTATAAAGGAGTCAATTTTCCGCACTTTATCTTGAATGCATTAAGTAGCATCTCTATATTTTGTCCTTCAAATTGTTTTCCATTATCTGACACCAACTGCGCAGGAATTCCGAATCTGCAAATGATGTTTTCAAATATAAATGTAAAAATGTCCTTATCACGAATATGTTTGTCTTGCTTTAACTTCTGCCCATTTTGTGAAGTAATCTGTTGCGACAATTAAATATCTCTTTTGCCCTGTTCCTGGTACAAATGGTCCCACAATATCTAAACCCCACTTTCCAAATGGCCAAACATTTTTTGAGGATGTTAATGTTTCACCGAGTGCATGTATTCTTTTTGAAAATTGCTGACATTCCTCGCAACTTCTTGATAAATTCTTTGCATCTTCATGCATATATGGCCAATAATAACCTTGCATTTTAGTTCTGTATGCTAAAGATCTTCCGCCGCTGTGATTACCAGCATCCCCACTATGTAACATTTTTAGTATTTTTTTTCCTTCCTATTGTGTCAAACATCTGAGGGAAGGCCCATTTAAAGATTTTCGATATAATATCACATCTCTTAACTCATAATTTGTTGCTCTACTTTTTAATTTGTGTGCTTCTAATCTGTTTCTTGGTACCTCTCCCCTTGATAGATATGCGTGAATTTACGCACGCCAATCTGCGATAATTCGACTTGATTCTTCGCCATTATTTTCTACTACCATTGCCTCAGCTTCCTCTTCCTCTTCTTTATTAATTGAAGGTGCTATGAGTGTTTGTATTTTTATATTTCTCGCAGTTGGGTCTACCATCATACTTGATATAAACGCAAAAGCATCTGCGAGCCTATTATCTCTTCTTGAAATATGCCTCCACTTGAGTTTTGGAATTTCGCAGATAATTCTTCAACAAGTTTCTTATATTTTTTCAAAGTTATATCGTTAGTTGCGTATTCTCCTTCGATTTGGCGAATAATCAATTGCGAATCACTGGTAATTCTTGCATTCTCTACCTTCATCTCTATTGAAAATCTTAGAGCATGCACTACAGCCTCATATTCTGTTTCGTTATTTCTAGATTCAAATTCTAATCGGAATGCAAATGCCATTTTTGCACCTTCTGGTGAAATAAAAATGACTCCCACTCCATTTCCTTATCCGTTGGATGATCCATCTACTAATATCTCCCACCTATTTGGTTCTGTTAAAAGATCTCTTGGATCCCCGTATTCTTCTTCTATATCCATCATGTCTTCTACAGCTTCATCATCCTCCAAAGGAAATTCTGCGAGAAAATCTGCGACAATTTGAGATTTTGGCGAGGATAAAATTGCGTATTGGATCTCAAAATGCCCCACTTGTGGGTTCCATCTTTCAACTCTGCCTGATATTTTTGAATTTTTCATTACTGACTCAATTGGTACTTTTGTTAGTACTTTGATTTTATGTGCTTGGAAATATATGCGAATTTTAGATGCCGCATAAACTAATGCCAGAATTAGCTTTTCAATCTTTGAATAGTTTTTCTCCGCAGCATTGAATGTTTTGCTGATGTAGTAAATTGGTTTTTCAACTCCTGCGTCATTTCACAAAAGTACTGCGCTTAAAGCATGTTGAGTTGTCGCAATCTACATCAACAATTCTTCTCCTGGTTCAGCCTTCTGTAAAATGGATATATTCATCAAATATTTCTTAATTCCTTGAAAAGCTTTCTCACATTCATCTGTCCATTTAAATTTTGTTCCCTTCTTTAGTATGTTGAAGAAATGCTTGCATTTATCTGATGACCGTGAAATGAATCTGCCTAATGAGGCTAAAAGTCCATTCAATTTTTGCACATCTTTTATTGTTGCTGGGGTTGGCATATCTTGAATTGCTTGCACCTTTTCAGGATCAACTTGTATTCCTTCCTTTGATAAAAATATATCCCAAGAATTTCCCAGATGATACTCCGAAAGTACATTTCTCAGGATTTACCTTGATATTAAAAAGCCGCATCTGATCAAAACTTTCCCTTAAATCCTGCACATGATTTTTAGCTTCTTTACTTTTTACCAACATATCATCCATATATACCTCTAAAGTTTTATGTATCCATTTTGCGAACACCTTTTCCACCATCCTTTGGTAAGTTGCTCCTGCATTTCGTAACCCAAAAGGCATCTTTGTGTAGCAATATAATCCTCTGGGAGGAAAGAATGCAGTATGTTCCTGATCTTCTTCCGCAAGTGGGATTTGATTATAGCCCTTGTATCTATCTAACGAAGATATTCGATCATTTCCTGCTGCAGATTCCACCAGCTGCGGAATATCTGGCAAGGGAAAACTATCTTTGGGACATGCTTTATTTAGATCAGTAAAATCGATGCAAATTCTTATCCCCTTATTTTTCTTGGGAACTACTACCATATTGGCGATCCATTCTTGATATTTTGCTTGCCTTATAATTCCTGCGTCAAGCATCTTCTGCAATTCTTCTTCTATCTTGGCATGATAAGTGGTCGCAATCTTTCTTATTCTTTGTTTGAATGGTCTCACATTTTTGTTAATCTCCAATCTATGGCACGCAACAGATGGATCTATTCCAGGCATCTCATCCATATTCCACGCAAAAATGTCTCTGTATTCTCGTAGAAGGTTTACAGTTTGCTCTTCTTCCTCCACATCCATCTTAGTTCCAATTTTCAGCATTTTTGGGTCTTCTTCACTTCCAACATTTACTTCTTTTGTTGGTTATGCTGCAATATAACTGGCTTCATGTTCTCCCATTGGTGTTGGTGTTTTTATTATCTCTGCTGGTTCATCACTTTCTTGCGATACATCATTAAATATTCCTTTTCCTTCTTATGATCTTATCATGTAAATCTTGAATTCTTCTTCTTTACTTTCTTCTCTCCTCATTTTTCTGCGCTGTTTTCGCAACTGAATTTGATTTTCACAATTATTTACTTCATTCTGGAAACACAACGCTGCATAATATGCATCTCCTCTAATCTCGCCAATTCCACTAGGCATAGGAAACTTTATGCACTGATGTAGAGTTGATGATACAGCCTTGATTTCATGTATCCATGGTCTTCCCAATAGCATATTATATGGTGATTTCATGTCCACCACGCACAAAGTTATCTGCGTCTTTATTCCCCCAGCGGAATTCGCACTACAATTTCACCTTTAGGTTTTGTTAGAGATTTTCCAAATCCATGAATATGATATGTTGGACTAAGCATTTCTTCATCTTTGTATCCTATTTTCTTGAATGTGTGGTAAAACATTATATCCATAGAACTTCCTGCGTCCACCAGAGTCCTATTCACAGCCCACTCTTCTGTAGATCTTATTGATTTCTCTTTTCTTGTTGGTACAACAGACACTGTGATCACCAATGGAGATGTATGACTTAAATTTTCTTTCGGAAATTCTGCTGCCGTGAATGTGATCTTCTGTTTTTCCCAATCTTTTAGCGGTGATGCCTCATCTTCCGACATGATTTTCTTTCCTTCAAAATCTCGCTTGTGTATCCTTCCTCTTATATCTTCATGGAACTTATCTATCATCATCTTTGTTATTACATCACACTCCAATTTCTTTTGATTATCTTTGATTTCAACCATCTTTTCTTCCACCAATTTTCTTGATATTCTTCTAACTCTTGAATAATTTATTTCTTTTACCTAACTTTTGCTATGATTTTCAACTATTCATCCATGTTTCTGGGCGCCAAAATGTAGTTGCAGGAAATCCCACACTACACCCAACTCAAGAATTGACAAAATTTGAAGATTAAGAACCTTTTTTATTGATATGATCTTAAAAGAATTACAGTAATCAAGAATACAATTCACTTAATAAGATTTTCTCTCTCCTAAAAACTTTCTTAGCACTCAAAAATTCATCCCTCTCTTTGGAACTATTCATTTCCTTTATATAGGCATTTACATAATGGATTACAGCTCATGACAGCTCATTTACAGTTAAGATTCCCTTTAATTTCGGATCTGAGTTCTTGCGATAAATCGCAGTCAGCACCGCCTTAATCATTCGCAGGTTTTATTGGTTAGTCGCAGAAATGTCACACTTTACTCATGTTTCTGTCGTTTTCATATGGTATGTCATTCCTTACGTCACTTTGAGATTTTTCGCAGAACTGTTGTTTATTTCGAAAGAATATTGTTGTGACAATATTTTGATCCTACAGAGGTAATAGAAAATCGCTATGATCCGCACGGTGAAACTATGGAAGGTAGACGTAACAATAGAAATTAGGAGGATGGAAACAATCAAAATGGTGAAGAAAATCGAGAAGAAGGTAGGAGAATATTACATGGGCGAGGAATTCAAAGAAATCAAAGAATAATTGAGGATGAAATTGAGAGACATTATGTTGAATATGCACGTCTAGCTTGCAAGAGAGAAAGATTAAGAGCAGAAGTATAAAAACAAGAATTCCAAGAAGCAATACGGCAAAATAACCATGAAAATCGAGAAAGGAGATGGACGCAAAATCGCCATAATGATAATATTCAGGAAGAGTATGATAGAATACAAAGGAGAATAGAAAGACAACGAAGAGAAATGATGAGAAATGAAGAAATTCCCAGAGAAGAAAATAGACAGCGTAATCAACTGCGATTTCAAGAAGAAGGTGAAGAAGAAGATTGCAGAATAAGGAATGAAGATGTATATGGAGATACACAAAATATCGCAAGACAAGAAGTACATAAACGCAGGAGAAGGGAAGCTGCATTGAAAAGACCGATGGAATCAAATTCAGCTGCGAATGAGCAAATTTTAAGAGAATTAGCAGAGATGAGGGGAATAATAAACAACAGAAGAGAATGAGGTAGAAGGAAACTTGATGAAGCTATTGAAGAAGCTGCGATAACTCCATTCACTCAAGAAGTGCAGTTAAGAGGAATACCTCGAAAGTGCAACTTACCATCATTAACCAGCATTTTCGATGGAACTACTTGTACCGTACAACATGTTAAGGTTTATGTTAGATGTATGCTACAGTGGGAAAACCATGATGTTGTATTATGCAAATATTTTGCGTCTAGCTTAACTGGCGAGGCGCTAAAATGGTTTGAGGGATTTCCAAAAAATACTATAACTTCTTTTGATCATTTACAAGCTACATTTCTGGGAGCATATATAAGCAACAATTCATCGCGGCCAGGCATTGAAGATGTATTTGGATTAAAACAGAGGATTGGAGAGAGCTTGAAACACTTAACCATAAGATGGAAGTCAATGTGCAGTGAGATGGCTGGGAGAGTGGATGAAAGATATCTCATTTTGTATTTCATTAATGTAATGTTCGCAACCAATCTGTTGTACATACAAATTTTCAGAATCAAAAATACTATCACAATGACTGAGCTACGAGAACTACAAGAAGAATACATTGTTTTGGAGGAGAAACAAAATGAGATGGAATCATATCCAATCGCAAACACTTGCTTGATAGCGCCAAATGGAAGTTTACTTCCTAAAATGATTAACAATGTGGCGAGAACCTCACAGGCACAACAAGAGAAAGTGGTGATTGATAACCAGCAAAAATTAGTAGCTATGGGGAGTCGAGACCAAGAGGAGTATGAAAGGAAAAGGAATTATTACAATCGCGGTGGAAATAATAAGATTCAAAGACTTGATCAACCTCAAGAGACTTATGGTGGTCAGAGGCAAAACAATTTTAGAAGTCAAGGTAATCAGAAGATAATATGGGAAGAAATTAAGATGCCACCTCTAAATGCTAGTATAGAAAATTTTTGGGAAGCTATCATTCTGATGGAAAACATACCATCACCATGGAATATAAGAAAAGTGCCACATCCAAATAATCGAAGTCAATAGTTTTGTCCTTACCATCACTTTCATGGTCACTCAGTAAATGATTGCAGAAATGTAAAGAGGATAATTTTAAGGATGATTGATCAGGGGAAGCTAAATTACTTTCTAGTAGGGCATCCACAATCTCAGCAATTACCGCCAACACCAGAAATTCGCAGAGTGAATGCTGTAAAAGGAGCAGAAACATTCGTAATAGAAGTTGGGGCTAAAGCAAATAATTTGTTTTGTAATTCCATTGTACATTCATACATAACTATTGAGGATTTCCATGATAATGTTCTAAGCAGAGTCTTCGTGAGAGACACAGATGGAAGAGAGATAATGAATATTGCGAGAGCCTCGCCATTAGAAGAATGGAAGAAGCAAACCATTTCTTTCACTGCATAAGAAGTACCAGAGCTTGGAGAGATGCATGACAACCCATTGGTAGTCAGGTTAGAAATAAATTCAAAGCAGTTAAAAGAAGAAGATGAAGAAAATGATGATGAAAATGAAGATTCTTGGGCCATCAACAGAGTTCTAATAGACACGGGGTGTTCATTTGACATCTTATTCTATCATACCTACAAAACCATGGATGGAAGAGATGAAGATCTGATACCATCAACATATAAAATCTATGGTTTTAATGGTACCGCTAACAAGCCCAAAGGGGAGATTACAATGTGAATTACATTAATGGGAATATCTTCTACAATCTTATTCTGTGTTGTTGACATTGAACCACCTTATAATACTTTGATTGGCAGACCATGGTTGCAGGGGATATTAGGTGTGGCATCAACTTATCATCAATGCATCAAATTTCCACATCCAAAGGGAGTTGGAACCATTAAAGGAGATTGGGGAGAAAGCAAGAAATGTTATGAAATTGACATGGAAACTTGTGAGGAAAGATCCGTGAGGAATAGAAGTTGGACACACAACATCAAACAGAAACAAAGAGGTGACAATTTAATGGTTAATGTAATAGAACAGCGAGAAGATGAAATGATGCGAGATCAAAGAAGTGACAAATTAATGGTTGGAGGTGAGCGGCTCGCAAATGAAGAGAAAATAGCAAAGTGCAATAAGAAGGCAACAATAGAAAGTAGTAAGTAGAAAGGTAAAATGATGAAATTTAGAGAATCTTATGAATGATTTGTTTGAAGAAAATGTAATTGAAAAGAGTACTATGTTTGAAAAAATTTCAAAATTTTACAAGAACAAAGAAGATCAAAGAAGTGAAATTTTATCAGAGTTACAATACTCACGACAAGAGCGAATAAAATTTCGCAGAGATTAATAGAATGGGACGAACCTTTATGGCGTACACCCTAGTTCGCGGATACAATTTCGCAAGAGGCAAATGTAAGACCTAATAGTGCGTCATATAAGGGGGTATCTCTTTACATGACTCAGGGATAAGGTTATACCGCTGCTGGAACCTGAGTCATGCAGATGTTGGGGTTAAAGAAAACCTATCCGGGAGAGAGATCTTGGATTTCCAACTATATAAGGTTATACCCTGGTTGGACGACTGAGAATATCTTCTAAGAAGTGCAGAGTATGACCAAGGCGCCGAGGTACACGGTTGAGCGAAGAGTGCCCGGGGCGTACGAAACTACCCTGGCCATTCTTGGTAAGTCTTGGCTATGATGCACTTGGCCTGAATAAAACCCCACTTAGGGTGCAGTCTTGTAACTATAAGCCATATAGGCATAAAGGACAAGAGGATGCGAAAACAACTGGTTGTTTGTAAATCCGGATGGGAGGATCTAGTCTTGTATGGATGATGTACCCTCCTTGAAGGGGCAACCAGGGGGAAGATAAGAGCGGCACCCTCCATTAAGGAGATGATAAGTGTCTAAAGACGGTAATGTCATGGGTCTTTATGATCGCAAGAACATTTAGGCCTATCATATTGTCGCGTGACGAAAATTATACAGAGGCAATAATCCAAAAGAGAAAGGTTAAGATGAGATCAATGGGTTTTTACATGAAAGTGTAAAGACATCCTGCGATTCATCGCAAGACGGCAATGTCATAAGGTTTAATTCTTGCAAGAGAGTTTATACTTATCATATTGTCGCAGAGATGTTGAAAAATTATGGATAAGACAAGATCAATGGGTCAATACATGCAAATGTAAAGACGTCCTGTGATTTTGTCGCAGAAAGAAAAAGTGTGGCAAAATAAGACCTTTAATTAGGAAGGTATAATAAGACCATAAGATTACTGCGATAATACTCGCAGAATTTATGAGATTTGCGATTTTACGCATAGATCATAATGTTATGCAATTGTTGCTAGCGATAATATCTCCAATATTGAGGAAAATTTAATTTGATTTACAACTAATATCTAATCTCTACTCAATTTTTTCATATTGCAGATGAATAATAGAGGCAAGTATGGGAATGCACAGAATGATGAAATTATTATTCATCCATCATATGATAAAATTGCATAGATATTATGATACATTTATATAGATAATTAAAGGGTAATAATTATATTGATTGATTAATTTGCAGAAAAAGAATTATTTTCTGATTCATACAGAAGAAACTCGTAACAGGTTGGACAAAAGTGCAGCAATATTACAAGAAGAAGGAAATAAGTATAAAAAATTTACAAGGAAGATAAAGAGAAGAAACATAACTAAGTAGATCCATCACCACCTTCATCAGATTTCTCTTCTTCTTTAGATTTCTCCTCATTACCAGATTTCTCTTCTTCCTCAATATCATTATTATCTCTATCTTTGTCATATTTCTCTTCCTTGCCAGATTTTTCTTTATCATTATCATCATTACCTTCATCTTCACCAGAATCTTCAGTCTCGCTATCAGAAATAACAAGATTTGGAGTTTTTGCTGGAATCTCCTTTGCAAGATCAGGGTACATAGAGTAAGTAATATCATGATCATCACAAACCAATTTAACGGAATTATTGCGAACAACAACAAGAGAGCTATTAAAATTCGCAGTAGTAATTTTAAATTGTTCTTTCAACCGTGAATACTTCTCATTGCGAGCAGTAAGACTATTTTCGAGTTGATTCTTTTCAGCTTCAAGTTCTTCAATCCTTTCAGAATATCTCTTTTCGGCTCCTGCGAGTATATAACAACAAGTTAGAAATTTTAACAAAGAAAACTAATAAAAACAAATAATTAACGAGGAAGAATGATTAACAACCTTCTTTCTCAGAAATCAGATCTTTAATTAAAGCTGCTTGTTCAATATGAATACTAACATCTATGCCTTCATTAGTTCTGGAATTGTCAAGGACCTTCGCATCCCAAGCAAACTCATCATCGCTATCAATAAGAAGATGAGAGCGAACCTGAGCTTCTCTCACAAGAAGATCTTTGTTCTCGCAGATAAGACTATCTCTTTCCATTTGAGTATTCATAAGAATTTTATGGAAATCTGCTAGGTCCTTGGTGCCATTTTTAACAACACGATCTTTCTCGTCAATAAGATCACTATTCCTACTTCTTAATCTATTGATTTCTTCCTTTGAATTAAGATAAAGGTGTTTAAACTTATTGGTTAAACTTAAATTAAATCTGTGCTCAATCTTTAAGAGATTAAGTTTGGATTTATGTTCATCTATAGAGAGAGATCTAATATGATCATCTGAGAAATTACTTAGAGAACTATTAAGGCGAGCAAGAAGGGTATTCTCATCTACAGGTTCAGGGAAATATTGAAGGAATGTAGCCTCATCAGTAAGACCATAAACATCTGCAAATTAAAAATGGTTGCTTGAATAAGCTGCAATAAGGAAAGAAGAATTAAAAGAGAAAAGAAATAAATCATACCATAGAGTTGCTGATTAGCTTTATCAAGATCAGAGATTTTTTGCTTATCAACTGAAGCTTCAGTCTCCAACTGCTTATTTTTCTTGCGAAGCTTAGCAACTTCAACTTCTAGTTTTTCTTTATCCTGGCGAAGATTAGCAACTTTATTTTCATAAATAATACGTCTATTATCCAAATCAGAAACAACAACAAAAGAAGCTCTTCCAACCTACGATAGAACTATATAAGTTAAGATCTGGAAAAAAATATCAATAAATACATAAAAAAGATGAACAAGTAGAAACATATAAGTGAATTTAAGATAATTGGAGTCATCGATCTTGAAACCCCGCGAAGGGAATCATTATCAGCTAATATGGGAGCATCACAGACTTTGGCGAGAGACTGGGATATTTCATTAATAGCTTCATCTCCATACTCATTTGGGATACCAAATGTACCATTGCCAAATTTTTTTGATAGTTGAGCCATTGCAGACTCAGAAGAAGAAGAATCCTTTATGGATGGAACGTCATTATCAACACCAAAATTATCATCATTATTGTCCTTGTCGAAATCAACACTTAAATTTTCTGGAATAGGTTGAGGAGTTGAAGAAGAAGAGAGTTGGGTTTTTCTTCTCTTTAAGGGAGGATTGTCAGATTCCTCACTGCGAGGAGCAGTAGGCTTCCCTTTGGGAGGAGCAATAGATTTACCCTTGCGATCAACTGAAGATTTCACAGATTTCACCTTGGTTCTCGCGAGTTTTATTGGTTCTAATTTTTCGATTTCCTACGAACACAGATGAAGATAAGAAATAGGGGCAACAATATATTGTTAAAATTCATAAAAAGATATTTCTTACTTCATATGTGAAAGATTTAAGAGCTAAGAGAGTGCTGGGTTTCCTAAAGTTCTGATAATTGAGTTTCATCCTGTCAATCTGGAAAAGATCGAAGTCATTTAGCGAGAATATGAAAACATAAGGAAGATGATGGATAATAATTATGCAAAAATTGGAGAGAACATACCTCTTTAGTTCATTCAGGCCAGTAGAAGACCCATGGTTGATACTATGTGGCACTCGCAGGTAGTGCATGGGAACCAGAGATATATGGACCCTCTAAAGTTAGAGGGAAGATGAACCATTTGTCATCGCTGGAGTGGCGAGGACCTTGATTATTATTTGTATGCCAATCTATATCTAGCATAAGAACTTTATCATCAGCGATCTTCCATTTCTTCTGCAAGAGAACACCCCAGCAAGTGTTATCCCTCTTCATAGGAATTATCTTATAGTTTTCAAAGAAATTCTCCACGGTATAATTTGTAGAGACAATTGGAACATCCTTAAATTGAGGATTCTTCGCAGATTCAGGGTAGCGAGATCCTTTATCAGCACCGCGAGAAGCATATTCAAGCAGTAATCGAATACAATCTCTACCCAGCTGATATACTGCTCGCGATAACTTCTCGTGAGAAATTATTTGATAGAATAATGGAAGTTCCGGGTCGTAGAGAGGAATGGGAAGATCATCTTCAAGTTGACCTAGCGATACTATAACTTTCTCGCGAGAACATTGATAATCAGTAAATAATTTGAGAGAAAGTTCGGATTTAGGGTTCTGATCTGGAATTGTGGACAAAGTAAAACCTTTGCTTTTAAGTTTATCTCACATCTCACTAAAAGAAGCCAAATTTTTAGCACCAGCAACAACCATTTTTGAGTATGGGAATGAAGGAAAAGATTGAAAAACAAGAAAGAAATCACTACGATAGGAGATGCGCAATTTGCGGAAGAACAGTAAACTTGCAGAAAAGTTACGCAGAGAAATAAGATGAAAGTAAAAAGAGGAAAAGGGAAGAATGAAAGGATTATTTATAAAAGAAGAAATTTTTCGAGAAGATAAACGCAATTAATGCAACGAGAGGACGTGAACGGTTAGATCATATCGGTTTAAAAGGACGTGTCAAAGATTGAATGGAAGAAAAAATACGAGAAGACAGCTGGCGAAGGATACAGAAATGTGTCAAAGGAAAAGAATGCAAAAAGGTAAACAGTTGCGGCATTATAAAATATACAGTTATCATATCTTCTCTTCTTCGCAGAAAAGACATGATAAGAGGCAAGATGTAAGACCAGAATATCGCTACAACGATATTCTCGCGAGATTTATAACATTCCCGCGAGCATCCCCGTGAGCTCTTCAAAAACACTTTGCGAGTGTCACAAAAGCAGTCAAAAGAGTGACGTAATAGCTGACGATTGAAGAAAACATGAGAAAAGCATGTTTGTCTCACGATGGTTACAAAGCTTGCGAGAATGAACATTATAATTACTGCGATGAGTTCGCAGAGTAGATCTGAAATAAGAGGAAAACTTAGCTATCATCCACTATGTAATTCCCTATATAAAGGATTCCAATAGATTCAGAGAGGGATGATGTATTTTTGAGAGTTGAGAAAGTCTTGAGGAGAGAGAAACTACAAGAGAAAAGTTGTATTCTTGAGTTCTTAAATTTCTTGTAAACGTTTCTGAGAATCATATAATAAAGTGTCGTTCTTAATCTTCAAATTTGGGTTGATTATTGTAGATTCTTAACAAGGGTGTAGTGTAGGATTTCCTGCAACTACAAGAGTATACTTCCATAGTACTAATGCTAATAGATTCCAAATTTCTCCTTATGATTTCTTATAAGTCTATCAACTATGGTATTCTGATCATTGTTGTTACTCTGATAGTAAATATTATTCAGGATATTCCATGGATTATACATTACTCTATTAAAAGAGTATAGGTGCTGAGTTATTATTGTAGAAATATTATCAGTAGAGGGGGTGATACTCCTTAACACAATATCACATCTGGTTTTCTAAATATACCAGCATATAATAGGAAAGGCAACATTCCAGCTGGTACCAACATATAAATCTCTTCAAAAGGTGCAATCAGAAGTGCAATTGTCTTTTCAATCTCTAACTAATTGTACTCATAATTCCATTTCAAGAAAACCCCCACCTACTTACCAGCTGGTTTCACCTCAATATCCAAACCATAAGTCCAAAATCCTAAAAAGGGCACCAAATTTAATTGATAAGAAAATTGAAATAATTGAAGTATATGAAAGCCTTACTAGGTTGGAGAATGTTATTGTGGAAGATAGTAATTTTTTTACTGAAGTTACAAGTTGCAACTCATGCGAGAGAGAGAAAAAAAATAGCTGGAACTGATGGGGATGTTGATACTATTTATAATGTCATAATTATTGGTATAAGAGCAATTCCTATGGCAATGGCCAAACTGAAACATTTGTTCAGCCACTGGATGGCCAAACTAGATTTTCCACTATGGTAAAGCATAGGTGCGTTGGACCAACAGGCGCGCGACAGGAGGAGAAACTCGAGCGTTCGGATCGAAAACGTGGGCGTCACTAGGCCTGATGCGGGCGTTAGGCATGATAATACGGCGTTGGAAGGAGAAACTCCAACGTCCGACTCCCCAATGCTCATATTTGCAACGGTCAGATTTTTTAAACCCTATAAATTCGGCTACATTTCTTTCATTTTCATTCACACCATTTCCATTTTCTTCTTCTAAAACTCTTCTAAATCAAAATTTTCTACAGTTACATTTCTTTCATTTTCATTCACACCACTTCAATTTCCTTCAAGAATTTCTACAACTACTCTTCTAAATCAAAAATATCTACAATATGAATATAGTGAGACATGCGGCGAATAGTATAAGGAAGAAAAGAGATCGAAAAAATGAATCTGCACCGTTGCCTCCCACAGGTGTAGATTTTTTTTCAAAATCGAGAAGAAGAGTTTGCTAACCAAAAAATAGTTGATGGTCCATCATTAGTCCCAGGTCATGTGTCGGGGCATCATAAACGATCTGAGTAATTCTATGTCACGAGGGGTGGATTTTCAGAATTAAATGTTGTTTATACTGATCTACCGCCTGAAGTCCGAGAAAGGGTTGACAGATATCCTTGGCGCGCGCTTTATAGAATAAATCCTAAAAAACATAACAAAAAAATTCCAAAAACAGTGATAGAAAGGTGGTGGAGTACGACGCACACATTCCATTTTATTGATTTCGAAATTGGTAAGTTTTTTTAAACTTAACTTAAATTAAACTTTTTGAGTAATTATTAAATATACAAAATAATTAATCATAGTTGATACTATACTTGTAATATGAATTACTCCCCTTGATTTGTATTTCATTGTTGGGATTCTAAGTGGAATGGGAGACCCGCCACCATTCAACCAAGAGGAATGAATTTTAAATAGTAAATGGAAGACGCTTTGTCCCTCGTTTTTGGAATCAATAATGCGTGAAGATTATAAAGAATTGAAAGGAAATGGGACTAGATGTGCGGCGTTGAAGATGTTCCTAACCTAACCCAGAAACCCAGAACATGTAGATGACTATCCTGAACTCGAAAGGATGTTTATCTTCTGGGTACTGGGTTAGGCATACTTTCCAAACTCAACTTATGTTTCTCATGTTGGTTGGTTTGAAGCGTTAGAAGATCTCGACAAAGCACCAGATTATGACTGGGGATCTTCAATTTTAGGAGAATTATATTGTGCGCTGGATAAAGCGTCTTTGGGAGATTTTAACTTCGAGGGTTTCTGGGGCATCATAGAGGTAAATATAAAAAATAATTATTTTTAAATTTATTATTATTACTAATGTAGATTATTTAGTCAAAATTCTAAAATTATGGAGTAATTTGCAGTATTGGTGGTATACATACTTCTGTGTTGGTAAACCAATCCTAAAAGACCAGACAGTTAGATTTCCAATGTTTGACATGTATATGAAGAACAACATATAAAAAAACACTGGCAGCGACGTCTTTGGTTCCAGTTTTGTTCAAAGGTTACAGCAGATGACTCGAAGACACAACAATGTAGTTGTTCACCAATACATTTATTTACCTCAGTATAATGGTGATGTTGGAGTACGTATTCTTGATTATTCTATGGATATAGTTGTTTCTTACAGTACGGAATCACAAAGAGGGGTTTGGTATCTGGGAGAAAGAGTGCAGTACCAAATACAAGGTATATTTGCAATTGCAATTAACCCGCTACAACAGATGCAAACCTCTGCATCAGATTTTGATCGACTGACAAGAACAGGTTGGGAGAGGTATGAACTAAATACACAGAGGAATATTGATGAAGCGCAGTATGTCTACTGGTACACGTCAATTACTGAACCAGTAATTAGGACAGATAACATGCACGTCTATGGGTTAGATTTCCCAGGGTTATCAAACATGTCCCATGATCCAAGTATCATTTCTAGACAACCACCTCCACAAGAGCCAAGCTTTATTACTTATCCGAGGACGGGTGCAATTTCTTCATCATCTTCGTCCAATATGCCCGAAATTCAATGGGAGCTACAAAGTATTACTTCACAAGGTGAGCCAACCACGATCCCCATTGTTTCCCAAGGTATGGACCGTGATTATCCTTACAACAATGTGACTGCCACTAAGCTAGAGTTGAGGAAACAATTGAACTATATGTATTGGCTGACTCGACAAGTAGGGGTGAAGCTCTTGGAAGAAGTACAAAAATGGCACAGAAACACAATGTTTGGATTGAGTCCGCTTGTAAATGATGATGGGCAGTAGTCACAGTCTTCCGGTTCCACCAGGAGCAACAGATCATGGCACGAAGGTAAAGAAACCAACAGATCATGGCTAGATAGTGAAGAAACAGTAGTGCGAGAAACATATCAAAATGTGGTACGAGAAACACAACACAATACTGCACCACAACTTGTGCATGTATCTCAACCTCAGGCATTTCGGGTTGAACCTAGGCGCATTTCATCATCATTCTCTCCCTATAACCAAAATGAATGCTACACACAAACGACACCACAACAACAAACCTCGTATATGCTTGGAGGACCGAGTACACAGAGTGATTTCTAATCGCCTTATTTTATTCAGCCAGGTCTATCAACAACCGGAAATTTATATAATATGTTGGCAACTGGGATTTCCCAGGTCTATCCCCAGGATTTTCTTAATTTTTGGCTCCAGTAAATAACAATGAGGGAGCTAGAGATGAGCGATGTTAGAGAGATTATTGTAATTTTTAATTCCGCTACATTTGCAGTTTTAGTTTTAAAAGTTTGTAGTTTTATAGTTTTAAAAGTACGACAGTCTTAATTAAATAAAATTACATATGTTTAAAAGTAAGTGTTTTACATTGTCTTCAATAAATTACGACGGACTACATTCCATTATCTTCACTAATGAGAAGCAGTACATGGTAGAAGTCAACTACAAAAAATGGGTTGAACAGTTTCAACCCCTTAAGGAATTCAAAACATTTTTCGAAAGGAAAAGTCACATTTTTCCATCTTCGCCATTCAGCGAAAGATCTTGTTACCATCTCAGCATCAGTTTCAGCTCTCAGTCGATATCGATTTACTTGTATGGTTAAAGCTACAAACTCACTTACTTCTTTCTTAGTTGTATCAAAACGATGTTCTATGTCGCATATAGAACGACGACTTGGATTACGAGTGTAACTGCAGAACCCATCGTGAATAACATCCAAGAAATTCACCCATGGATAGTTTGCCGAAGCAAGCTGAGTAGATAAAAAAACATAGTTTCCGCAAATAGATTCATCTTCTTCTTTAGCATACGGAACTCGCCGAACTAACCGAGGCTGAGACATGTTCAATCAACAATTGAGAGTGAAGTGTAGGATCAGAATATCGCAGGAGTGATAATCCTTCGAAGCTAACAACAACACTCTTGAGATTTCCAACTGCTCATTACATATGTCGCAGAATGATTAGAAAAATGACGTAATAGATGACGATAGCACAAACATGAAGAAAGTGTGATAATCTTGCGGATAAAAGAGGTTTGCAAAGGAGTGCCACTAACAAGCCTACGAGATTATCGCAAGTCAGATCCGAAATTAAAGGATGCCTTAGCTGTCATCCACTATGTAATTACCCTATATAAAGAGAACTAATAGATTCAGAAGGGGGAGATCAATTTTTGGAGTGTTAAGAAAGTTTTGAGGAGATAGAAAGTTTAAGAGAGTGGTTGTATTCTTGATTTCTTTTAGTTCTTGTAATATTTCCGAAAATAAATCAATAAAAGTGTTGTTTTTAATCTTCAAATATGTGTTGATTATTGTGAATTCTTGTGAGGGGTGTAGTGTAGGATTTCATGCAACTACATTTTGGCGCCAGAAACAGGGAGTGATTAAAAGATAAAGATTGATATTGTGATTTTTGAGAATTTGAAGAAGTCGGTGGAGAATTTTACGTAGTTTTATACAATTCACTGAGGAAATGGCTAGAAGAAGAAATGCATCAGAACAACCAACAACCGTAAGGAGGAGTAAAAGACTTGCAGGAGGAGAGACAAATGAAATAGGAGAATCTTCAAGATTAAGAACAAGAAGAAATAGAACAAGAAACTGTGGATAAAATCAAATTCAACATCCAAATCAGCACACACCGGATTATGATAGAGTCAGTGTGCATACTTGGCGAACAGATTCAATAGAAGTAGTAGAAGATCGACAATTATGAAATGAAAGGCGAGAAGAATAAGATCAAGAAACATCTGGAGGGTTAATTCGTGAAGATGACGAAAATGGAGCATTGGAGGCGTTAAGACAAAGAGTACAAGAATAAATAAGATTAGAGGCGGAGGAGCGCGCAAATTTAACGAGACAAAATCATGAATTAAGAATGGAGAATATGAGGTTACAACATAGGAGATCGAGAAGTACTGCGAATCCAAGATCAATTAGAGGAGAAGCAAGGCGAAATCTACTTATGAGAAATTCTGGTGAAAATATTCGAGAGAAAATGCAAAATCCGAATGAAGAGCATTATGAAGGAGAAGAGATGATTAATGACTGTTATGTCCCACGTAGCGAAACTTTGGATGGAAGACATGATAATAGAAATCAAGGAGATGGAAATAGCCAAGATAGTGGAGAAAATCAGGAAGAAGGAAGGAGAATATTACAGGGAAGAGAAATTCAAAAAGATCGAAGAATAATTGAGGATGAAATTGAGAGGCATTATGCTGAATAAGCACGCCTAGATTTCGAAAGAGAAAGGTTGAGAGCAGAAGTGGAAGAACAAGAATTTCAAGAGGAAATACACCAGAATAATCATGACAATCGAGAAAAAAGATGCGAACAAAATCGTAACAATAATAATGTCAATGAAGAGTATGATAGAATACAAAGAAGAGTTGAAAGACAACAAAGGAAAAGGGAGAGGAATGAACAAAATCGCAGAGAAGAAAATGAGAGACATAATCATTTGCGAATTCAAGAAGGAGGTGAAGGAGAAAATCGCAGGATAAGGAAGAATTAAGATGCTGAAGAAGAAGCACAAAATCTCGCAAGGAAAGAAATACATGAACGCAGATAAAAGGAAGTTGCACTGAAAAATCCAATGGGACAACATCCAAATGTAAATGAACAAATCTTAAGAGAATTAACAGAAATGAGAGGGATGTTAAACAATAGAAGAGAGGGAGGCAGAAGGAAATTTGATGAATCCATTGAAAAAGCTGCGAAAACTCCATTCACCCAAGAAGTATAGTTAGGAGGGATACCCCAAACGTTCAGTTTGCTAGCGTTAACCAGTATGGTACAACTTGTGCTATTCAACATATCAAAGCTTATGTGAGGTGTATGCTACAGTGGGAAAACCATGATGCCGTATTGTGCAAGTATTTCGTATCCAGCTTAACAGGCGAGGCGCTAAAATGGTTCGAAGGTTTACCTAAGAACACTATAACTTTTTCAATCTTTTGCAGACTACATTCTTGGGAGCATACATAAGTAACAATTCTTCGTGACCTGGCATTGAAGATGTATTTGGATTAAAGCAAAGGGTTGGTGAAAGCTTAAAACATCTAACCATAAGGTGGAAGAAAATGTGAAGCGAAATGGCAGGCCGTGTGGATGAGAGATATCTCATTTTATCATTCATTAATGCAATGTTTGCAACCAATCTGTTATATGTTCAAATCTTCAGAATCAAGAACACCATCACAATGACAGAGCTGCGAGAGTTGCAGGAAGAATACATTGCTTTGGAGGAGAAAAAAAAAAGAGATGGAATCATATCCTATTGCGAACACCAGCTCAATTGTAGCAAACGCAAGTCTACTTCCCAGATTGATAAATACAGTAGCGAGTACTTCTTAGGTGAAACAAGAAAAGAGTATGGATGATGGTCAACAGAAATTAGTAGCTATGGGAAGAATAGATCAAGAAGAGTTCGAAAGGGAAAGAAATTTTTTCAGTCGAGGTGGAAATAATAAGATTCAGAGGCTTGATCAACCGCAAGAGACTTATGGTGGTCAGAGACAAAATTATAATAGAGGGCAAGGAAGCCAGAGGGTAGTATGGGAAGAAATTAAGATGCCACCTCTAAATGCTAGAGTAGAAAAAATTTGGGAGGCGATAATCTTGATGGAAAATATACCAGCACCTTGGAATATGGGAAAAGAGCCACATCCAAATAATCAAAGTCAAGAATTTTGCTCTTATCATCATTTTCATGGTCACTCAACAAATGAATGCAGGAATATAAAGAGAATTATTCTAAGGATGATAGACCAGGGAAAATGTAGTTGCACAATAACCTACAACTACACCCTCAATAGAATTAGTAAAAACTCAAGAAGTTCTTGATGATGAATAACAATTTTCTTATTAGTGTTCTCAATTGATTACAAAGAAGTATCTAAATGGAATTAGAATAGTTACAACTTTCTCTATTCTCTTTCCTAAGATATTTTCTAACACTCACTAAAATAACCTCCCGAATTTTACATTTGAACTCCTATTTATAGTAAAATTTATACAGCTGTATATGAATTGCGAAGTATCGCAACTCATACTCGCAACATTATTCCATCCTCGCAAAACTTCATATTTCTCCGCTCTACTTCTATCATCGTATCATTTTATAATTATTTTCTCCTTTATTTATTACGATACTCGTGAACTATTATCCTGCGATATTCAGTACCTACATCTTTCCTCTTCTCATGTCAATTCTACGAAGAAGAAATGTCATGAGAATCCCTATTCTCGTAAATTTAGTATAGTTATTACCACCCATCAAGTTCGCAACACGTCTTTTTACTTTTCCCTTATCTTTTTGACACGTTTCTTCGTAACCGTTCACGCTTACTCGTATTAATGAGTTTTTATCTTCATCAAACTCTCTCTATTTATAAATATTCTCCTTTTTCTTTGCTTTTTATTCTCTTATCTTATTCATCTTCTTCACCACTTCTGCCTCTGCAATCTTTTTTCCTTTCTATTTTCCTTCTTATATTTAATGGCACCAAAGAAGAAAACTATTGAACAGATTAATGCGGAACTTGCTGATAGGGACCTTATTCTCTCTGAAATTGAAGGTTATGATAATAAATCTTCTTTCTGTGTAAATCTCTTTACCAACTATGTTTGGGATGATCAAAAAATTTTAATCTCACGAGGTCAAATCCTCGCAGGTCTTCCTCTTCCTCTTTATGATGTCAACTTTCCTCTATTCTATGAAATTATTTCCCACCCCAATTTTTCTTGTGCCATTTACCAATTGACTGGTGATTGTATTCGCCTCTTAGTTGAATTCGCAAATCGTGCCGCTTTTGGGAAATCTTTGTATTCAGTTGATCTTAGGAAACCTGGATTTGAAAATATGGAAATTGTTGTTGCGAATTATACAGTTGAGGTTTTCTTCAAAAATTACACACTAATTCCTGCAAGGAAAGAAGATAATCGTTGGGGTGTTCGTCTTCATCGTAAAGCTAATATCGCAGCAGATGATCTTCTCATGCACGATATTGATTATGCTTCAGGAAATAATAAGACACCTCGTCGTTCTAATGATGAAGATTGGTATAAGTACCCTTTAATATTATCGGGTTCTTATATTTTTGGGATAGTAGAACTTCCTGCGAACCTTCGTAACCGCCATTATCAACCTTGGGTTTTTAGAAATGTATGTACTTCCGGATCCTTATCTTTTTGTTACCCTTTAGTTTCAAATGAGGTAAGAAACACTCTTGTATTTTTCTAAACAATATATTGTTGCCTCTGTTTCTTATCCTTATTTGAATTTGCAGGTTCCACTTCTTCCTGAGATTGCTGCGAGTGAAAATAAGAGTTCTACTTCTTCTAAAAGGATTACTGCAAGACAACAAACTCTCCGTTCTGCGAAGGTTACCCAAGCTTCTGGTAGTCAAGATGATGCTCTTTGCAAAGGGAAAAGAAAACTTCAAGATGTTGTTTACGAGAGGAGAAAAAAGAAGAAACTCTCAACCAAGTCTCATTCCAATGTAATTTCTTCTAATGAGAATATTGAGGAAGATCTTGGTGATGAAGATGATAAATTTCCTGAGAAGGACTTTAGTTCTGATTCCGATACTCTTTTTGATAAATGAGATGATGATAATGATGTTGATGAAGGTGGAAATGAAGATTACAGTATCCCAGAAACTTTTGCCTCAGCAATGGTTAGCATCTCTGAGGCTTTCCTCCATTATTCTCGTGGATTAGGAAATTCTCCTACAGCGAATGCTCGCAAACTTATTGCGAAGGCTTGTAAAGTTCCTACTGTAATTGATAATAACTCCCTCAAAGGAATTTCAAGATTCGTCTCTCCTTCTTCATTATATGCTTTAGGTAGCATGGTAAGTTTATTCTCTATTCCTTGTTTATTTCCCTTATTTTGTTGATTTCTAACCCCTTTATTCTTGTTTAGGTTGGAAGAGTTAGTTGTCTAAATGCTTCGATTGGGAAAGACGTCATTCTATTGCTGAGAAGAAAACTTTGAATCGTTGTAAGAAGTTAGAGGTTGAAAATTCAAATCTCCGTCAGAAAGTAGAGGATTTAAGTATTGATAACGCAGAATTAATATCCCGTCACGAAGATAATTCACAATCTGCGAGCATCGCAATTGATAATTCTTCTCTTCTTGAGGAGAATAATCAATTAAAGCTTGAAAATTCTTCTCTTCGTAATGATAAGAAGCAACTAGAAGGTAAATTTTTTGCGATGGTAATTATTTTGGTTACTTTTCCTTCATAATTTGCTAACCAATTCCTTAATTTCTCTCCTTGCTGCAGAAAATTATGCGAAGATGAATAACGATCTGAAACTATCCTTGCTAATCGTAATAAGAAAATTTCTGACTTGAGATCTCAGCTTTCTAATTTCCCAAAGATAACCATAGTTTATATGTCAAGCGTTTTTGAGCTAAGATGACTCGCAAGATTTGCGAAGATAATGAAATTCCTCTCAAGAAGTACCATACGCTCCTTTCAAGAAATTCTGAAGATACTCCATATCTGGAAATCTCTGAAGGTGAAGTTGAAGATGATAGTGAAGTTGAAGAAGAAGATCATTTTGATGGGAATAGATCGTCTGAAAAATAACTTCACTCTTTTTTGTATATCTGTTCTGCAACTTCACTCTTTTTTGTATGTCTGTTCTGTTTCTTTTCAATACGACACTTTCTTCTTGATTGTACTTTTAATCAATCCAACAATTTATTTTTCAAAGCTTAATTTGAATTAATCTTTCTTTGATGTTTGTTTCCCTTATTCGCATAACTTGATCATGTGGAGAGAAATAATATATCTTAAAGACTTAACTTAGTATTCCCTTTCCCCTTATTATTGCTCTTCAAATGATCAACTATCGCCGGAAGTATTAGAATATCCTTCTCAATTTATCTTACTTAAGTTTCAATTTTTTTGATTATGAATAAAAGGTCCTCCCTTTGAAGTATAATAAATATAAGCCTTTTGCCTTTTGCGGAATGTTGCGAAGTAAATAATAAATCTCCCCTTGAAGTATAGGAAGTATGAAGTATACAAAATATGAAATACCCTTAAGAAGTATAAGAAGTATAAAATATCTTTGAAGAAGTATTAGCAGCATTTAATTCATGAAGAATTGCCCAATATATGAAGAAGTATAAGAATTGTATGAAGAAGTATAATAAGTACTTAAACTTCGAAAAATTAAATATCCGTTGAAGAAGTATAATAAATATGATATACTCTAGAAGAAGTATAAATAGTATTGAATTTGTAGAAAAAAATTCAATATATGGAGAAGTATAAGAAGTATTTAATTCTCGTAACATTTTACAAGTATGAACTTATCTTTATTTGATTACTATCAAAATCGCATCTTTTGTTAAGTCTTCGTGAAAATTCTTCAATGATGTTATCTTCTTTGATAAGACTTCTTGTAAAAATTCTTCAATGGTATTGACGAAGCTGTCTTCTCTTCAAAACTTTATGATGTATATTCTTGTATAGTTTCTTCAATGGTTTTGATGTAATGAATTTCATGAATTTATGTGGTCTTATCATGCCTTCCTAAGTAAAGGTCTTATTTTGCCACCTCTTTTGTAGCGACAAAATCGCAGGACGTTCTTACACTTTCATGCAAAAACCCATTGATCTTGCCTTATCTTTTTTGTATAGTATTTTAGCCTCTTCAGGAATTGTTGCGACAATATGACAGGCCTAAATATTCTTGCGAACGTAAAGCCCCATGACATTGCCGTCTTGCGATGAAATCGCTGGACATCTCTATACTTTCATGTAGTGACCCATTGAACTCATCTTAACTTCTTTGTTTCATTCTGCGAGTTCTTTTTTTTTTTTTTTTTTTTTTTTTAGAATGCTCGCAGAACTTCATTTGTTGCACAAATATGACAAGCCTTTATGTTTTCGCAAACAAGAAGCCTCGTGACATTTGCGTCTTATAGCACGTATCAGCTCCCTAATGAAGGGTGCTTCCCTTTATCTTCCCCCTGATTGCCCCTTCAAGGAAGCGTACATCGACCATACAAGGTTAGCTCTTCCCATCCGGTTCTGCCAACAACCAGCTTTTGATCGCAACCTCTTATCCTTTTTGCCTATAGGGCTTATAGTTATGAGGTTGCACCCTATGGGGTATCTTTAGGCCAAGTGCATCATTTGCCAAGACTTGTCAAAAATGGCAGATGTGGTTCAACCTCACCCGGCACTCTTGACTCAACCGTGTACCTCGGCGCCTTGATCGTTTTCTGCACTTCTTGGGAAAGACTGTATGCCTTAGTCGCCCAACCTAAATCCTCTTACACCGCATTTTATATTGCGTAATGTCGCTAGATTAGGTGAGAATCCAAGGTGT
The DNA here is from genome assembly GCA_023529315.1 of Papaver bracteatum. Taxonomy (NCBI): domain Eukaryota; kingdom Viridiplantae; phylum Streptophyta; class Magnoliopsida; order Ranunculales; family Papaveraceae; genus Papaver; species Papaver bracteatum. Next base: position 32,257 of record JAJJWX010002035.1, on the reverse strand, counting down.
CTAACCCGGATAGGTACCCCATTATTGGGTTGTACCCCTAAATTTTTACCATGTACTAAGGGCCCTTGGTGGTGTTCCGGTTACCCTTAGCCACGTTATAGGTACCCCTTAAATGACGTACTTTAGGACTTTGCCTCTTACGAAATATAGCTTCGCGAACTAGGGTGTACGCCACAAAGGTTTGCATGTATAAAATTTTCTGCGGCTCTCTTTCTTTTTTGAGGCTGATCACAGATTGCGGTCTTTTATTCGCAAATTAATGAAATTTTAATCGGAATATAAATTCTGAAATTCGTAACTTTTCCCAATTTCCTGCGAGCAAACAATATTCGTAAAATTTATCACGAAATAAAAAATTTGTTTTGCCACATACCTCATTTCCACGAGCAAACATACTGATTACCTTCTTGTTTTATTATTTTCCTTCTTCTTTCATCGCAAATCACAATCGTAAATTTCTTGTATAATTATCATCGTAATTTCATTCTCTTTTTCCTTAATCCTCTGCCATTAAATTTTCACTTCTTTTCACAGCCTTTGCCCTTTTTCTCCAATTTTCCTTCTCAGCAGTTTTTCCTTCGCAAACTTCTACTTCTGTATCGTAACATTTCTTTCCCTCAGCCCAATCGCCCTTGATAATTCCAATACCCTTCATATGAGGAAACTTTATGCACTGATGTAGAGTAGAAGCTACGCCTAGAATTCCATGAAGCCATGGTCTTCCTATCAAAGCATTATATGGTGATTCGACATCAACAACGCAGAACATAATTTCAGTTCGCATTCCACTTAATGGAATTCGCATGCTCACTTCTCCTTTGGGCTTGTTGGCAGTTCCATTAAAACCATAAATTCTGTAAGTAGAAGGTATTAAATCAGCATCTTTTCCCCCATAGTTTTGTAAGCGCAATAGAAGAGGATATTGACAGAACTTCCGTATCAATCAAAATCCTATTAAGAACAATTGATTCTTCCTCCATATCATCTTCGTTTTCCTCCATATTCATGTAGATTGCTAATATTACTACCAATGGATTATCATGTGCTTCACAACCTTCTCTGGAATTTCAAAGTGGCTTCAAAAGAAATTTCACGTTTCTCCAATCTTCAAGTCGTGAAATTTTTGCGTTGTTCATTACTTCATTTCCTTCACCATCCCTCGCATATACCCTGCTTAACACATTATCATGAAAATCTTCTATGGTTTTATATGAATGAAGAATGGAATTACAGAAAATATTCCTTGCTTTTGATCCCACTTCTATATGTAGGATTTCTTCTCCCCTTTTCTTTTGTTGTGTTCTCCCATGAGTTATGACTGGAGCCTCAGGTAATTGTTGCGATCTGTGTCTGCTTAAGCAAAAATTGATTTAGTTTTCCTTGATCAATCATTCGGAAGATTATCCTCTTGATATTATGGCAATTATTTGTAGAATGTCCATGAAAATGATGATATGAACAAAATTCATGACTTCTTGGACCCATTGGTGGTTCCTTTACCATGTTCCATGGAGTTGGTATATTCTCTACCAGGATAATTGCTTGCCATATCTTTTCTACACTTGTATTCAAAGGTGGAAACTTTATCTCTTCCCTTACCATTCTTTGACTTCCTTGACCGTTGTTATAATTTTGTCTCTGGTTCCCTTATCCAAAATAATTTTTCCTCTGTCCCCCATAATTTTCTTGTTGTTTATCTAGTCTTGGAATTTGGTTATTTCCTATTCGATTATAGGAATTCTTCTCTCTATCATACTCTTCTTGATCTCTACTACCCATTGCTACCATTTTTGGTTGGCTATCATTGATTTTCTTCTCTTCTGAAATTTGCGAAGAAGTTTGTGAGGATGTTTGCGAAGTACCTGCTACTACATTGATTATTTTGGAAAGTAAATTTGCTCCTCCATCTTGATTGCTAGTGTTTGCTACTGGATATGATTCCATACTGTTTTGTTTTTCCTCTAGTGTAATGTATTCTTCTTGCAATTCTCGTAACTCTGTCATCATTATGGAATTCTTTCTTCTGAAGATTTGAAAATATAATTGTTCATTTGCGAACATCGCATTTATGAAGGACAGAATCAAGTATCTCTCATCCACGCGCCCTGCCATATCACTGCACATAGTCTTCCATCGTCTTACCAAATGCTTCAAAATTTCACCCACTCTTTGTTTTAAACCAAATACATCTTGAATACCAAGCCGTGAAGAGTGATTTGTGATATATGCTCCAAGGAAAGTTGCTTGGAAATGACTGAATGACGTAATAGTGTTCTTAGGGAGTCCTTCGAACCACTTTAAAGCTTCCCCTGTTAAACTTGATGTGAAATACTTGCATAACACAGCATCATGATTCTCCCATTGTAACATGCATCTTATGTATGCTTTAATGTGCTGAATAGCACATGAAGTCCCATCAAAGATACTGGTAAGTGTGGGCAAATTGAATTTTGGTGGAATTCCTCCCAATTGTACTTCTCTAGCAAATGGAGTCCTCGCAGCTTCTTCTATTGCTTCATCTAATTGCCTTCTATCTTTTAGTTGCAGAATAATCTACAACTACACCCTCAATAGAATTAGTAAAAACTAAAGAAGTTCTTGATGATGAATAACAATTTTCTTATTAATGTTCTCAATTGATTACAAAGAAGTATCTAAATGGAATTAGAATAGTTACAACTTTCTCTATTCTCTTTCCTAAGATATTTTCTAACACTCACTAAAAGAACCTCTCGAATTTTACATTTGAACTCCTATTTATAGTAAAACTTATACAGCTGTATATGAATTGCGAAGTATCGCAATTCATACTCGCAAAATTACTTCATCCTCGCAAAACTTCATATTTCTCCGCGCTACTTCTATCATCGTATCATTTTATATCTCTTTTCTCCTTCTTTTATTACGATACTCGTGAACTATTATCTTGCGATATTCAGTACCTACATCTTGCCTCTTCTCATGTCAATTCTACGAAGAAGAAATGATCGTGAGAACATAACCGTTACTTAGTCTTTTAAAACTTTGACACGTCTTTTGTAACCGTTCTTTTCTAGTTATTCCCTTATATAACTCCTTTATATTCTCTTCTTTTTTTTTCTTCTTATTTCCGCAATTCTATCTTCTACTCATACTCTCTATTACTGTTTTCTCTGCAATTTTTTCTTCTGCTATATCTTCATGAGTTCTCCAAGGTAATTTCCTTCTATCTCCGCGCATTTCATTTGTTCTTTCTCTTTAATTTCTGTATAATTTGTTATTTGATTTTGGTTTATTTCAGCAAAATAACTCCTCAGATGAAATCTCAACTAAAGAATCCAAGCCTTAATCCACGAAGAAGAAAATCTGAGAATCAAAAGGTAGTTAAAATACTTTGCCTTCTTTCCTGAACAATATATTGTTGCCTCAGTTTTTAATCTATATTTTGATTCGCAGGTTGGCGAAAAACCAAACCCTAGTAAGAGATCTCGAACAACTAAACCCACACCATTAATTCCGATTGATGATTTCCTTCCTGAAGTTGATAAGGAATTTTCCTCTCCTCCTCGTGAAAATGCTTCTTCACACACTCCTGCCTCTAATCCATTACCTATCTTTCAATATCCCATCAGTGTCAATTTATCAACACTTCTTCAAGATCAACCCTCACAGAATATTTCTTCAACTTCTTCTCTTGAAAAACAACCCTCGCAAAATATTTCTTCAACTTCTTCTTTTGAAAAACCTGTCTTGTCCCCAAATCCTTTGAGTGCTATTTCTCCGGAAAATTTGCAGCTTGCTCTTATTCCTTCAAATTCTTCTCCTCTTTCTCAGGAAATTCGAGATGGAATTTATTCAACTTTCCGAATGTTATCTGAGATTTTGACCAATACTGCGAAGTCTACTAATGTTCGTTCGCAATATGAGTTTTGCGATGTTCTAAATAATTTCGTCAATCCAGACATTTCTTCTTCACGTCAATCTTTGGAAAAAGAAATTGAATTTCTCCGCCAATATTTGAAATCTTCTCAAGCAGAATGCGAGGATCTCCGTAAAGAAAATCATCATCTTCAGAATAATTCTCTCGACTGTGCGATTCTTCGTAAAAGAAATGATGAATTGAAAGGTATGATTACTATCTTCATATTTTCCCTTTTATTTACTTATATTCTTCATATGCTTGAAACATCCATTAAAACTCATTCCCCTTTATAGAATCCATCCAGAAATGTAGAAGATTGGTACTTCACCATGAATCAGATGCAACAGAATATCGAACAAAGCATGAAAGCCTCTCAAACCAATTCTCCCATTTATCTAATCTTTACTTGTGTGCTCTTGACAACTCTGACGCTCTTTTTCAAGAGAATACTCAACTGATATATGATCGAAATTTTTTGAATGATGATATATCTCAACTTTTTTCTTCCTTAACTAAAGCTAATTTGAGAATATAAACCTTATTAGAAGAGAACAAAACCTTATCAGAAGAGAAATGTTCGTTTTTGAATACAATGATTGTTTCTTCGCAAGAATTAAAAACTCTTCAGAATAAATGTTGCGATCAAGAAAATCTTCTTTCTCTATTGAAAGGTGAACTTGAGGAATTAAAGAAGTCTTCAGATGCTGAAAGAAATTATTTTGTTATTGAGAAGAATTCCCTTATTAATAAGAACATAGTTTTGAGTGCTAAGAAGAATCAACTTGAAGAAGATTATTCATCAATAAAAAGTCTTAATGCCAAACTTGCGAAGGATAAGAATTTTCTCCTTTCTAAAGATCAAAAGCTTCAATCTCGACTTAAAGGATTAGTTGGTGATGGTTTTGATAATGCGATGAATCAGATGAAGAACTGTTGTCTATCTTTAACTCAATCTCTTACTTCGCAAAGAGAAGGTAGTCATTAAAATTTGACTTCCTCTGGTATATCTTTTAAATTTCGTTATACTCGCAAATTTTATTCTTTGAACTTTGTTTTATTTGCAGAATCTGAGAACAACCTTCGTAATGTGAAAGCTGGATTAGAAGCCTCTTGTTCCGAGCTTCGTAAGAAGAATGATTTGCTTTCTACCCGCTTAATCAACTCTCGTGATCGTGCTACTCGGAGATTCAACTATCTTGCTTATTCTAAAGATATCGAAGATACCAATCATAAAAAAGCTATACTTCGTGAAAGTCATCTGAAAGCTCAAGTCTTTACGAATAACATTCTCTTATCAAGAGGCTTGCCTCCTGTGAAAATTACTCCTCTGACGATGAAGTTGCTCGTGAGCCTGATAGTGATTTTGATTATGAGAGTGATGATGAAGATCTTGATGATGAGAAAGAATATATTCCTCAAAGAGATGTTCCTGCTGCATATTCTTCCAAGGATGATATCTCGCAAAAGTCGAAGGCTACTAATGACCCTACTTATCTTGAAGATCCAGCACAGAATGTTGATGAAGCATGATAACATTCTTTTTTCAATTTATCATTAACTCTCATGTCCTCCTTTCTTTTGAATTCCTTCCCTTAATTACTGTTGGTTTTCTTTTTGCGAACAATTCTATTCTTTAAGAAGTATATCTGATATTTTGCGAAGATGATTTATCCTTTCTTTCTGATATTTTGCGAAGATAATTAAATTTCCCCCATTTGATCATATGAAGAGAAATAATATATAACTCACAGATAAAGCTTAGTATCTCATTTTCCCCCTATTATTTCTCTTTAAATGATTAAACACTGTTTAAAGTATTAGAATATCTGCCTCAATTTATCTTACGAAGTTTCAACTTGTTACGATTGTAAATAAGAAATCCTCCCTTTTAAGTATAAAAATAAAATATATGAAATATCCTTAATAAGTATACTACATATACAATACTTTTGAAGAAGTATTAGAAGTACCAAATCCGTCAAATGAAGAGATATAAGAAGTATTAGAAGTACTCGATCCACCAAATGAAAAGATATAAGAAGTATTAGAAGTACTCAATTCACCAAATGAAGAAATATAAGAAGTATTAAAAGTAATCGATTTACCCACTAAAGAAATATAAGAAGTATTAGAAGTACTCAATTTACTCACTGAAGAAATATAAGAAGTATTAGAAGTACTCAATTTACCCACTGAAGAAATATAAGAAGTATTCAATCTGTGAATAATCACGTAACATATGACGAAGTATAATGATTATTTAACCTTCACCAAATGAAATATCCGTTAAATAAGTATAATGAATATGATATATTCTTGAAGAATTATAAGAAGTATTCAATCTTTTGGAGGAATATTCAATATATGGAGATGTATAAGAAGTATGAAATTCTCGTAACATTTTACGAGTATGAAATTATCTGTATTTGATTACTATCAAAATCGCATCTTTTGTTAAGTCTTCGTGAGAATTCTTCAATGATGTTATCTTCGTTGATAGGACTTTTTGTAAAAATTCTTCAATGGTATTGATGAAGCTGTCTTCTCTTCGAATCTTCATAATGTATATTCTTGTATAATTTCTTCAATGATATTGACGAAGCTGTCTTCTCTTCAAATCTTCATAATGTATATTCTTGTATAATTTCTTCAATGATATTGATGCAATGAATTTCATTAATTTCTGTGGTCTTATCATGCCTTCCTAAGTAAAGGTCTTATTTTTCCACCTCTTTTGTAGTGAATTTTTGTATTTGCGATAATATGACAAGTCTGAACATTCTTGCGAATATACAACCTCGTGACATTATCGTCTTTCGATGAAATCGCATACACTTTCATGCAAAAACCCATTGATCTCATCTTAACTTCTTTGTATAGTATTTTAGCCTCTTCAGGAATTGTTGCGACAATATGACAGGCCTAAATATTCTTGCGAACATAAATCCCCATGACATTTTCGTCTTGCGATGAAATCGCAGGACGTCTCTACACTTTCATGTAGTGACCCATTGATCTCATCTTAACTTATTTATTATGTTCTGCGAGTTCTTTATTCTTTTCTTTATTTCTTTCTCTCTTTTTTTTTTTTTAGAAGGCTCGCAGAACTTCATTTGTTGCACAAATATGACAAGCCTTTATGTTTTCGCAAAAAAGAAGCCTCGTGACATTTGCGTCTTAGGAGATCCTCTGTCTCCAATCCTCTTTTTCTTGGCTGAGGAGGTGCTAAGCTATGCGATCGATACGGCTTACAATCAGGGGGAGATTCATCACATATCTTCGCCGCGAGGTACGGTATTTCCTTCTCATGTCCTGTACGCAGATGATATAATGGCTTTCTGTAGAGGAACTAAAAGGGATGTCAAGAACTTAATGCATGTTTTTGAAATGTATGGTCTAAATTCGGGTCAACTGATTAGTGTGGAAAAGTGCACAGTTTACTGTAGTGCTCATGCTAAAAACAGAATCTCTATTGTTGCGTCTTCTTTTAACCTGCCAATGGGAATCCTGCTGTTCCGCTATCTGGGGGTTCCGATTTTTAAAGGCAAACCTAGAACCTATCACCTGCGAGCTATATTGGATACTATCAAGCTGAAGTTTGCGACTTGGAAGGGTATATCACTCTCGATGATGGGGAGAGTGGAGCTTGTCAAGTCTGTAATAGCTATCTCAACATTGTATAGTTTTCATACCTACAAATGGCCTAGGTCTTGCATCCAGACCTTGGAGCAGTGGATTAGAAACTTCATTTGGTCCGGAGACATAAACAGGCAACATCACAATACGGTCGCTTGGGACAAGGTTTGTCTACCTACTTCGGAAGGTGGCCTGGGAATAAAATCTATGAAAGCTTTGAATGATGCTGCGCTGATGAAAATGACATGGAATCTAATGACGGTTCAATCGGAATTCGGTGGCTTCGTCAAGATGCGTTTTGCGGGAGGAACTTACAAAAAGTCTTCAATTTGGCATGGATTCAAAGAGCAATGGATCATCATCAAAGACAATTTGCTGTGGCTGGTAGGAAATGGGAATACAATCGACTTCTGGAATGATATATGGTTCACAGGTATGGATATTTCAATAGCGGACTACCTGGAGCTAGACAGCTCAAATCTGATAAACAGGGTGGCGGATTTTATTGAGGAGGATAGGTGGAACCTGCCGTCTTACATGCCGGAGCTTCAAGGCAATATTCGGCAGATTATCTATGAAACGCCGTTTGCGGTGTGCACGGATGACAAGATGGTGTGGAAAGACAGCAACTCAGGTGATATCAACATGAAGGACGCTTACGAGTTTCACAGGATAAAGCAGGTGGAGCAGGCGGACTTTAAAGACTTATGGGCCATCAAGATTCCACCGAGGAGAGCTTGCACGGTGTGGAAATTGCTGAAAAAAATAATCGCTACGGATGACAATGTGAAGTTCTACGGCGCTGACACTGTAAACTGCTGTGACCTTTGCCCAAAACCGTGCTGTGCGGAGTCTCAACAACACCTGTTTTTCGATTGCGAGTTTGCGAAATCAATCTGGAAGTGGATAAGCTGGTTGTTTGGTCATACGTTGGACTACTCCAATGTGCATTCGATGTTCGATTCTATCAGACGCTTCGCAGGGTGCTCGCAAACGAAAAATCTTCTTTGGATTGCGGCAGTGAGCTCAATCTGGACTATCTGGTTTTGCAGGAACTCCATAAGGTTTGAGCAACATGCTATCACTCTAAATCAGGCAATATCTAAGCTGGCGAAACTAATCGCAGAGTCGGGGAAAAATGGTGGAGGTTATTCTTTGTACACCTCAGCAGATAGGGCTATCTTGGACACCCTGGGAATTGAAAGGCTGCCTCCGAAACTGCCGAACGCGGTGGTCGTGAAATGGCAGCTGCCGCCTAGGGGATGGATCAAAGCAAACACAGATGGCTGTTCGATCGGTAATCCAGGTCTATCGGGTTGTGGTGTAGTATTTCGTGACGACATAGGGAGGGTGCAGGGTTGCTTGGCGCAGAGTTTGGGTCTCAGTAACTCGTTGCACGCGGAGCTGTGGGGAGTCATTTATGCTATGCGGTTGGCTAGTTCCATGGGTACTCAATGTCTGTGGCTGGAATGCGACTCTATATTCGCTCTTCAGGCAATTAGGAATCCTAATTTGGTGCCTTGGAAGATGCAGATTCACTTGAATAATTGTATGGCTTTTGCTAACTCTATTCAGATGGTTAGCTCTCACGTTTATCGAGAAGGAAATGCAGTAGCTGATCTGCTGGCGAAGCACGGAGCGACGGTGAATTCTCGATGGTGGCTTAATGCACCGATCTTTATTAGACGGAGCTGTAACTTGGACAACTCGGATCTTCCGCTGTATCGCTTTCGTAATATGTAACTGGGTCTGGGGCGCTTGACCCGTTTTGGGTTTTGATTGTGCCGTGTCTGTGTTTTTTCTTTTCTTTTTTTTTCTATCTTTCTTTCTTCTTCTGCTGTGAAGGTCAGGCTTTGCCCCCCTTCTTCTTTTTTCTTGGTCTTCAATATATGGGTCTTTTGAGGTAAAAAAAAAAAAACATTTGCGTCTTATAGCACGTATCAGCTCCCTAATGGAGGGTGCTTCCCTTTATCTTCCCCCTGATTGCCCCTTCAAGGAAGCGTACATCGACCATACAAGGTTAGCTCTTCCCATCCGGTTCTGCCAACAACCAGCTTTTGATCGCAACCTCTTATACTTTTTGCCTATATGGCTTATAGTTACGAGGTTGCACCCTATGTGGTATCTTTGGGCCAAGTGCATCATTTGCCAAGACTTGTCAAAAATGGCAGATGTGGTTCAACCTCACCCGGCACTCTTGACTCAACCGTGTACCTCGGCGCCTTGATCGTTTTCTGCTCTTCTTGGGAAAGACAGTATGCCTTAGTCGCCCAACCTAAATCCTCTTACACCGCATTTTATATTGTGTAATGTCGCTAGATTAGGTGAGAATCCAAGGTGTCTAACCCGTATAGGTACCCCATTATTGGGTTGTACCCCAAAATTTTTACCATGTACTAAGGGCCCTTGGTGGTGTTCCGGTTACCCTTAGCCACGTTTTAGGTACCCCCTTAAATGACGTACTTTAGGACTTTGCCTCTTACGAAATATAGCTTCGCGAACTAGGGTGTACGCCACAAAGGTTTGCCTGTATAAAATTTTCTGCGGCTCTCTTTCTTTTTTAGAGGTTGATCACAGATTGCGGTCTTTTATTCGCAAATTAATGAAATTTTAATCGGAATATAAATTCTGAAAATTCGTAACTTTTCCCAATTTCCTGCGAGCAAACAATATTCGTAAAATTTATCACGAAATAAATTTTTTGTTTTGCCACATACCTCATTTGCACGAGCAAACGTACTGATTACCTTCTTGTTTTATTATTTTCCTTCTTCTTTCTTCGCAAATCACAATTCCTTATTATCATCGTAAATTTCTTGTATGATTATCATCGTAACTTTAATCTCTTTTTCCTTAATCCTATGCTATTAAATTTTCACTTCTTTTCACAGCCTTTGCTCTTTTTCTCCAATTTTCCTTCTCAGCAATTTTCCCTTCGCAAACTTCTACTTCTGTATCGTAACATTTCTTTCCCTCAGCCCAATTACCCTTGATAACTCCAATACCCTTCATATGAGGAAACTTTATGCACTGATGTAGAGTGGATTCTACGCCTAGAATTCCATGAAGCCATGGTCTTCCTATCAAAGCATTATATGGTGATTCGACATCAACAACGCAGAACAGAATTTCAGTTCGCATTCCACTTAATGGAATTCGCATGCTCACTTCTCCTTTGGGCTTGTTGGCAGTTCCATTAAAACCATAAATTCTGTAAGTAGAAGGTATTAAATCTGCATCTTTTCCCCCCATAGTTTTGTAAGCAGAATAGAAGAGGATATTGACAGAACTTCCCGTATCAATCAAAATCCTATTAAGAACAATTGATTCTTCCTCCATATCATCTTCGTTTTCCTCCATATTCATGTAGATTGCTAATATTACTACCAATGGATTATCATGTGCTTCACAACCTTCTGGAATTTCAGTGGCTTCAAAAGAAATTTCACGTTTCTGCCAATCTTCAAGTCGTGAAATTTTTGCGTTGTTCATTACTTCATTTCCTTCACCATCCCTCGCATATACCCTGCTTAACACATTATCATGAAAATCTTCTATGGTTTTATATGAATGAAGAATGGAATTACAGAAAATATTCCTTGCTTTTGATCCCACTTCTATATGTAGGATTTCTTCTCCTTTTTCTTTTGTTGTGTTCTCCCTGCGAGTTATGACTGGAGCCTGTGGTAATTGTTGCGAATGTGTCTGCTTAAGTAAAAATTGATTTAGTTTTCCTTGATCAATCATTCGGAAGATTATCCTCTTGATATTATGGAAATTATTTGTAGAATGTCCATGAAAATGATGATATGAACAAAATTCATGAATTCTTGGACCCATTGGTGGTTCCTTTCCCATGTTCCATGGAGTTGGTATATTCTCTACCAGGATAATTGCTTGCCATATCTTTTCTACACTTGTATTCAAAGGTGGCAACTTTATCTCTTCCCTTACCATTCTTTGACCTCCTTGACCGTTGTTATAATTTTGTCTCTGGTTCCCTTGTCCAAAATAATTTTGCCTTTGTCCCCCATAATTTTCTTGTTGTTGATCTAGTCTTGGAATTTGGTTATTTCCTATTCGATTATAGAAATTCTTCTCTCTATCATACTATTCTTGATCTCTACTGCCCATTGCTACCATCTTTGGCTGGCTATCATTGATTTTCTTCTCTTCTGAAATTTGCGAAGAAGTTTGTGAGGATTTTTGCGAAGTACCTGCTACTACATTGATTATTTTGGGAAGTAAATTTGCTCCTCCCTCTTGATTGCTAATGTTTGTTACTGGATATGACTCCATACTATTTTGCTTTTATTCTATTGTAATGTATTCTTCCTGCAATTCTCGTAACTCTGTCATCATTATGGAATTCTTTATTCTGAAGATTTGAACATATAATTGTTCAGTTGCGAACATCGCATTTATGAAGGACAGAATCAAGTATCTCTCATCCACGCGCCCATCCATATCACTGCACATAGTCTTCCATCGTCTTACCAAATGCTTCAAACTTTCACCCACTCTTTGTTTTAAACCAAATACATCTTCAATACCAAGCCGTGAAGAATGATTTGTGATATATGCTCCAAGGAAAGTTGCTTGCAAATGACTGAATGACGTAATGGTGTTTTTAGGGAGTCCTTCGAACCACTTTAGAGCTTCCCCTGTTAAACTTGATACGAAATACTTGCATAACACAGCATCATGATTCTCCCATTGTAACATGCATCTTATGTATGCTTTAATGTGATGAATATCACATGAATTCCCATCAAAGATACTGGTAAGTGTGGGCAAATTGCATTTTGGTGGAATTCCTCCCAATTGTACTTCTCTAGCAAATGGAGTCCTCGCAGCTTCTTCTATTGCTTCATCTAATTGCCTTCTATCTCCTCCTCTTCTATTGTTTATCATCCCTCTCATTTCTGCTAATTCTCGAAAGATTCGTGCATTTGCCTAAGAATTCTCATCCATTGGTCTTTTTAATGCAGCTTCTCTTCTTCTAAGTTCTCGCGCTTCCTCCCTTGCGATTCTTCGCATTCTATCATATTCTTCATTAATTTTTTCATTTGCATAATTTTGCAAATATCTTCTTTCTAAATTATCATAATTGTTCAATTGCATAGCATCTTGGAATTCTTTTTCTTCCCTTTTATTCTTCTCATTCTTCTCATGCGAATATCAGGAATTTCTTCTTCTTCATTGCTCCTTCTTCTGTGATTTATTTCTCCTTGATTTGCTTGTACTCTGATTCGAGAATTTGGTTCATTCCTCTCCACTTCCGTTTGTTGGTTTACAATTCTTCTCTTAATTCTTTCATACTCAACATTTTGTTTGTTACGAGCCTCTTCATATCTTCTTACTCCATTCTCGTGATTTTTTTGATGTACTGCTTGTTGTCTCTCAGTTTCTTCCATAAGTTGATGTTCTTCCTCTCGATTCTAATTGTTTTCTCTAGGATTTGGTCTTGTTCGTAAATTCTCCATATTTTGTTCGTGGTTTGGTATTAAAATGAAACGATTCTCTTGATTTCTTTCACCTTGATTCTGCGCTTGTTCTTGCATATTATTTTCATTATTGATTATCGGTGAATTTTGTCCTTCTTTTTCTGTTCTAACATTTGATCTTGCAACACTTTGAGATTTCCTTCTTTGTAGCATCTCATTTTCCATCCTCAATTCTTGATTTTGTCTTGTTAAATTGGCACGTTCTTCAGCTTCGATCATTCGTTCTTTTTGAATTCCTTGTCTCAATGTTTCTAACATCTCCCTTTCTCTTTCAAGAATTGTTCCTCCCATCAACCTCCCATTTTCTCTGATTTGTGGTTCTCTATCTTCTTCTTCTGGTGTATTAGTTCTCCAAGTGTGTATACTCACTTGATCATGATCTCTTATTTGTTGAGCTTGATTTCTTCGATTACTTCTTCTCCTACTAGGTTCTCCTGTTATATTTTCTTCTCCTCCTGCAAGTCTTACACTTCTTCTTACTTCAGTTAATGGTTCTGATGTGTTTCTTCTTCTTGTCATTTTTCTGGTACAGGAATTCTTCAAATCCCTGTTTCTAGCGCCAATTATGTAGTTGCAGAATAACCTACAACTACACCCTAAATAGAATTAGTAAAAACTCAAGAAGTTCTTGATGATGAATAACAATTTTCTTATTAATGTTCTCAATTGATTACAAAGAAGTGTCTAAATGGAATTAGAATAGTTACAACTTTCTCTATTCTCTTTCCTAAGATATTTTCTAACACTCACTAAAAGAACCTCTCGAATTTTACATTTGAACTCCTATTTATAGTAAAATTTATACAAACAGATATGAATTGCGGCAAGTCGCAACTCATACTCGCAAAATTATTCCATCCTCGCAAAACTTCATATTTCTCCGCTACTTCTATCATCGTATCATTTTATAATTCTTTTCTCCTTTATTTATTACGATACTCGTGAACTATTATCCTGTGATATTCAGTACCTACAAAAATTAAACCACTTTCTAATAGGGCATCCACAATCTCAACAGCTACCACTAGCGCCAGAAATTCGCAGAGTCAATACAACAAAGGGAGGAGAAACATTCATGATAGAAGTTGGAGCAAAGGCGAAAAATATGTTTTGTAACTCCATCGTACATTCAAATAAAACAATCGAAGATTTCCACGACAATGTTCTAAGTAGGGTTTTCACGAGAGACGCGGATGGAAGAGAAATTATGAATATAGCGAAAGCTTCGCCGCTTGAAGAATGTCAAAAGAAGACTATTTATTTCACCACACAAGAGGCACCTGAGCCAGGAGAAATGCATGACAATCCATTAGTAGTGAGATTAGAAATAAACCCAAAACAAAGAGAAGATGAAGAAAAAGATGAAAATGATGAGACTGAGGCTAAAAATTCATGGGCTATCAATAGAGTTTTGATTGATACTGGAAGCTCAGTAGATATCTTATTTTATCATACCTACAAGACCATGGGAGGCATAGCTGAGGATATGGTGCCTTCAACTTACAAGATTTATGGTTTTAATGGTATAACCAATAAGCCTAAAGGGGAAATCACTATGTGAATTCCATTAAAGGGGATATCTTCTAAGATCCAATTCTGTGTTGTTGACGTTGAATCGATGTATAATGCCTTAATTGGCCGACCATGGTTGCATGGGATTATAGGTGTAGCGTCAACTTACCACCAGTGCATCAAGTTTCCTCATCCTAGTGGTGTTGGAGTCATAAAAGGAGATTGGGATGAAGGGAAGAAGTGTTATGAAATTGATGTGGAAGCTTCCGAAGACAGAGCTGCGAAGAAAAAAAATTGGAAATACAACATCAAACAAAAGAAAATAAGTGAAAGATTAATGGTTGATACAATAGAACAGCGAGAAGAAGGAATTCTGCGAAGTCAACATGTACTACAATCAATAGGTGGCGAATACCTCGCAGATGTAGAGAAAGTAGCAAAACGCAACAAAAAAGCAGAAGCAGAAAGTAGTAAGTAGTAAAGGTAAAAAAAATCTAAATTGTGAAATTTAAGAGACATACGAGTGATTTGTAAAAGAAAGTTCTTCAAAAAATATATTTTTACTCAATGAACAAGAGATGAAATGCAAAAGGAAAAATTAAATAATAATGACATATTAGAATGGGACGAACCTTTATGGCGTACACCCTAGTTCGCGAATAAAATTTCGCAAAAGGCAAATATAAGACCTAAAGTGCGTCATATAAGGGGGTATATGTTGCATGACTCAGGGATAAGGTTATAACGCTGCTGGAACCTGAGTCATGGAGATTTGGGTCCCATGAAAGCTCATCCAGGAGAGGCACCTTGGATTCTCATCTTGAGCATATGACTTGAATTGGGAGACTAAGGTAAGAAGGACTCTCCTAAGGGGTGCAGAGTATGACCAAGGCGCTGAGGTACATGGTTGAGCCATGAGTGCCCGAGATGGATGAACCTACCCTGGACATTCTTGGAAAGTCTTGGATATGATGCACTTGGCCCTAAGAAAACCCCACTTAGGGTGCAGTCTCGTAACCATAAGCCATATAGGAAGAAAGGATAAGATGTTGCGAACACAACTGGTTGTTGTTAAGACTGGATGGGAGGATCTAGTCTTGTATGGCCGATGTACGTCTCCTTGAAGGGGAAACCAGTGGGAAGATAAGGGCGGCACCCTCCATTAGGGAGATGATAAGTGTCTTAAGACGCAAATGTCATGAGGCTTTTTATTCACGGGAGTACCAAGGCTTATCATATTTGTGCAACAATTTTAAAAAGGCAAAAAGCCAAGAGAAAAAGATAAGACGAGATCAATGGGTTTTTGCATGAAAGAGTAAAGACGTCAATGTCATTGGGCTTTATTTTTGCAAGAAAACTTAGACCTGTCATATTGTTGCAACAAAATTGACAAACCGTGGATAAGGCAAGATCAATGGGTTTTTACATCCAAGTGTAAGAACGTCCTGCTATTTTGTCGCAAAAGACAAAACGTGGAAAAATAAGACCTTTAACTAGGAAGGAAAAATAACACCACAAGAGATAGTGCTTCATGAAATATACGGTTGGGAGATTATACAGAAATATCCTTGATACTGAGGCATAAATTTTCTTCAATCTTTCATATCACAAATCGAATAACAGAGGAAAGTATGGGAATGAACATAATCACAAAGTTATTATTCGTTTTTATATAATATATTTACACAAATAATTAATAATTATTAATTATATTGATTAACCATAGTGCAAAAAAAAATTGTTTGTTAATAAATGCAGATAGAGATAAGGGAAATCCACACATTAAGGGGGATCAGAAACTGGAGAAACTCGCAATCATATATTACAAGGACAAAGGAGCAAATTTACAAGTATTACAAAATAATTGAAGAAAGAAATAGAAATTATTTCTCAATGGTTTCTTCACCATCTTCGCCAGATTTTTCTTTGTCATATTCTTCAAATTCTCCTTCTTCAGACTCTTCATCTTCTTCATATTCTTCATCTTCACTCTCAGAAATGACTAGGTTAGAAACCTTCTCTGGAATATCATCTTCAAGATAAGGATATGAAGATTGAGGAATCTTATGATCATCGTAGACCATTCTAATGGTATTGTTGCGAAAACCAATAACATCAATACCAAAGTTCACAGCAGTGATCTTCAGTTGATTCTTCAATTTAGAACATTTCTCATTGCGAGAAGAAAGATCCTTTGCGAGTTTCCCCTTGTCTGATTCCAATTCTCCAATTCGCTAGCGAAGTCTTCCTTCCAATTCTGCGAACAAGTAACAACAAATCAGTAAAATAGTGGAGATCCAATTAAAGAAATGGATTAGAAGAAAAACAAGAGTAATAACCTTATCTTTCAGAGATTATATCCTTAATCAAGCCCGAATGCTCAGCTTGAAGACTAACATCTACACCTAAATTATTTCTGGCGTTATCGAGAATTTTCGCAACCCAAGCAAATTCATCATCATTGCTAATGAGAAGGCAGGAACGAACTTGATTTTCCCTCTCAATAAGATCTCTATTCTCGCAGATAAGTCTATCTCTTTCAATTTGAACTTCAAGAAGAGTTTTATGAAATTCCGCTAAGGTCTGAGCACCTTGTATAAATATACGATCTTTGTCATCTGAGAGTGTCTTATTCTTGATCTTTAAAGTATTAATCTCTTCTTTAGAGTTGTGATAGAAGAATTTAAATTTATTAGCCATATCTAAACAAGATCTATGGTCAATTTCTAAGAGGCGAAGCTTGGACCTGAGTTCATTTACAGAAAGGGAATTGATTTTATTGGAAGAATTATTCAAAGAATTATTGAGATATTCAAGAAGAGTTTCATCATATATTGGATCAGGAAAAGAACGAGGGTTGTAGCCTCATCATAGAGACCATAAATGTCTGCAAGAATGATAAAGCAAATAAGAAATAATAATGGAAAGATGAGATATGTAAGAGAAGAGGAAAATTATCATACCATAGAGTTGCTTATTGGCATTTTCAAGATTAGATACTTTGAGCTGTTGATGGTAAAGATCATTCTCATATTGTTTATTCTTCTTGCGAAGTTCAGCAACTTCAGCTTCCAGCTCTCCATTGTTCTTGCGAAGATTAGCAGATTCAGATTCTAATTCTTCATTCTGTTTACGAAGATCAAGATTCTTCTTTGCGAAAGTCGCACGCCTTTTTTCCAAATCTGCGGTAACAGCATTAGAAGCTTTCCCAGCCTGCGAAGTTGATCGGTTGTCAGTCGACACAAATATAATTTACACTTTCTTACTACTCAAAATATAAATATAGCAAGGGCAAGAAAGGATCGATCCCACATAGAGGATTAGGTTGTCAAGATGTTTCGGTTTCCTATAAATAACACGGGGGATTTTCTGATTTTTATAAAGTAAAAATAAATTAAAAGCAAACAAATAAATAAAGCACGCAAATCAAGGTAGTAAAGATATTG
Source organism: Papaver bracteatum (assembly GCA_023529315.1). Classification (NCBI taxonomy): domain Eukaryota; kingdom Viridiplantae; phylum Streptophyta; class Magnoliopsida; order Ranunculales; family Papaveraceae; genus Papaver; species Papaver bracteatum. The sequence continues at coordinate 14,255 of JAJJWX010002035.1, read as the reverse complement.
GTTAAGGATTCATCTTCATTCACAAACATGTTCTTGTCATAATAATTAGAATTGATATTTTAATCTCAACTTTTATCAAAAGCCCTAGAATACCTTGATCGCAAGAATATCCCGCTAATCTCCTTTTGTCATCAACAAACACATTAAAAGATGCGAGTATGAGTTCTATCTAAGAGAACAACCTATCGTGTAAAAGCACTAATCAATTTTAATTCCCTAGATGCATTAATTTCTATGAAATCAGGCCAATCAAAGCAATCGAACGTGGAAAACGCACTAATCCGATTTAACAAAGGTTATGGTTCACATATGATCATAAGGATGCATCACTACAAGCTATAACCATATTCATGCTACTTGTAATCAGGAATCTATCACTTTTACATATAACAAACCCTAATCTAGCAATAGAGATAAAAACAAACTCAACCGATTCGCGACTCGATCAAACAAGCATTCAAATCATCTAACAATATAAACGATGAATCATAATCGATAATATGGAGACAAAATTAATTTATCATATCAAAAAGCATATTATGTGAAATCCAATTATTCCATAACCAATAATAAAATTAAGTACTCATGCTTAAGGAGTTCATAACAAGAAGGAAGAGAAAACCTATCATATTGTAAACCCTAGAAAACAAAGTAGAAGAAGAGATTATTAAGATATATCCCAAAAGTTGTAGAAAACTTCCTTTTTATAGCTTTTCTTCTTACAAAATTAGGTTTTGTCTTCAAAGTCCATTAGTTGGAAATCCACCCGGCCCACAAGTGAGATAAACCCGTTTAGAAAATATGTACCAAAAATGCTCGCCGGAAAACTGTGTTTTTGGCCGGAATCTGGTCACCGGTCGCCGGAATTTATCACCGGAAAAATTATTTCAGGCCACTAATCGATCTGAAACTATCTCCAGCAATTGTACACTCCCAGCAGCTCATCTCTGCTTCTCTATAGTTCATTCATTCACAAAAATCATCTAACCAAAATTCTTAGTTGTTGCGAAAACATACCCAAAAGCGCGACTCCAAACTCATACATGCCGCAGCCGACTCTTGCATACGACTCATACCCCTTCATGATTCATTGAATCTTTACGATCCCCGCTTTCGGTTCCGAAATCTGGCAACCCGGGCTAGTACCACCGGTGCACCAATTCTGCTCCGTTTCCGCACAGTTTCTGCATTCTCATTCCATTCTCAGGCCTGCAACTGTGACCAACCACTTCATGTACCTTCCCTGACTTGTAAATTCAGCTTCAAAACCATTTCAGCTACACCATCATACTCCACCTGCCACACTCAACATCTGCAGCCATTTTCTTAGCACACATCACTACCGCACTCCGTTGATCTCTGTTAGGCTTCGTTCCATCACTGCCAACAATTCCTACCTTTATACCAGCTTGCAACAGCCCCAGTCCACTATCAGTATTCTTTCCCTATTTTCTAACTCGAGCTCAACTCGTCATCACTGCCAGCATCGATCACTCCATGAAAGCCATCAATTCCAGCACCACAGAAACATGACAGCATAAAAAATCTTCACTGTCCCACGACTAACAGTAGCCATCTCGTCACCACTCACCAGCACATTTAGTTCCGTGTCATCACTACCATTGGCAGAGAGTTTCGTCGTCACCACAACTCCGTTACCTGTTCGTCTTGGTTTCTCGAGCTCTATCACCTCCTCAATCACGGAGAATCATCATTATTTGCATATCTGCAATGTCTTGACTCGAGCTCCTCCATTATCATCTTCTCCGTATCCACATCTAGCAATCCCAGCCATCGAAACCAAACATCACAGCCAATAGTCTCGCTGCAAAACCCACTTCTCCAATGCTGATAACCACCATCATCCTTATTTTCTCCAAACCGAACCGTGAATACCCTTTCACCTGAATTTTCGAGCTCTTCTAAATTAGAACAGTAGACTGTCACAGCTAAATTTGCAGTGAAAAGTTTCTCACTCAGGTATTTGTACAAGAAAATTGTGTGTATTCTGCTCTTGATGCGGGTTATCCACTTCTTGTTATTTCAGTTCTCATTCCTCTCCTTATCTGCGCTGAACATACATTTAACACAAACCCACATTCATTCAAGACACTATGTACTCCGTTCTTCCACAATCAGTCAATGGCAGTGAACTCTTATTCTTTCTCAACTGGATTTCGGGTAGGCTAACTCTGTCCAGGCCTAAGCAAACTCATATACCCGTTTCAGTGAACCAACCATACCCAGGCTCTGTGTTGTTCTTGTATTCAAATTCCTCACCCCTTATACTCTGAAATACTTTAATCTGCAGCTTCTTTTCTCGATTTAACGGCGGTAACAAGTTCTTCTTTTCACTGCAATCTCAGCTCGTTTCTTCCTAAATACATCAAAGATTCGAACTCTGTGGTCATCTCGGCATTAATTACTTGTCCTAACCCATCGAGCACACCCCCAATGAACCATGGTAAGCCTACGGGAACCTTCTTAGCTGTGAACAAAAGGAGTAACAGAACTTTGATTTAAAAACTGGTCGTGAGATGCAGTTGACTTGGCTTCCTGTTTGTTTTAAGTGATAAAAAATGGTGGCCCTGATAAATCCACTTCTGCCCTCAGCAATTCTTTGGATTTCAGCTGGTTACCCCTTAACATCGTCTGGGCTCCCAACAACACTTTGTCATGGAGAGACATCTTTGCGCCTTTTGACCTGTTTCTTCTTCTTTTACTCCAATAACTCCAAAATACATACAAAATACAAAACAAAGCGTAATATACAAAAATACAAGAGAAATAACAAAGAAAAGCAAAAGAAATAGACATTCAAAAGATATATTTTAGGCTCTTATCAAATTCCCCCACACTTAAACCTTACATTGTCCTCAATGTAATTGAATCCTCCTAGTAAAGTCAAGGTGGGAAATTCTAATATGATATGGAACAAGAAAAATAAACAAATGAAACAAAAAGAAAATAAAAAGCAAAAGGATAAGAGATACAAAACCGGTGGGTTGCCTCCCACTTAGCGCTTGTTTTAAAGTCGACGGCCCGACTTAGCTTCTTGAAATATTCATTCCCCATACACCAATAATCGGAAAAGTTGGGGATCCACCCATAGCACCTATTTTGCAAACACTAGCTTCATACAAATATTAGTTATATAAAATTGAAACGAAGCAATTAACCGATAAAAGTTTCCCCCACACTTATTCTTGTCCACACTTGGAAGTGTATAAAGAATATAGAAGGCGGGTACTTCAACAGTTTTTTCTTTGCAAACATCCATAGAATGAGAATCAAATGTTTCTAACGGCGGATATCGAGAAACGAAGTCATTTAACAATATTATCGAAGCACATACATTCAAACCAATAAGAGGTAAAGGAGAAGAATCAATATGCAAAGGGTTAGACAAACCTCGCACAATCTCTTGTAGCATGGAATCCTCTTCATCCTTGAAAAACTCAAGTGAATTATTCACCTCTTGTATATCATGGTCCTCTATCAAACCTTGCAACCATTCTTCGTCCATCTCTGCCTTAACCAAAATCTCGGCATCAACATCATCATTACAATCATATGCAAGCTCAATTGGGTCTTCCACAATATTGGTCATAACGGTTTCATGCTCAACATACTCCTCTTCATTAGACTCAAACCTTGTTGCAAAGTTCTGTAAAACACTAGTTTCATCATACTCATGTACCTTTTGAATAGGTGCTTGATCATTATAAAGATCAAGAGTTGAGTCAACTACACTAACGTCATCAAATATCTCCAAAGGTTGGTCCTTTTAAACACAATCATCTTCGTCTTCATTTTCAGACTCACCGAAATCAGAATCGTCGTCGGTTTCCCAACCTTTATCACGACGTCGTTTGAGTTCCATATGAATGGTCCTACTAATTTCATCGACAAGCTCTTCCGAGTATCCATCGTCTTCCAACTTGTATAATTTCTGCGCAAGTTTTCTAACGTTCACACGCTTACCACCATTAGATACAATAGGTTCTCTTTCCCATGACTCTTCCCTTTGAATGGGTAAATGATCATAACTACGATCCGGAGTCGGGTAAGAACAAGTGTTCCAAAAGTTAGTTTGTGCGACATTCTCTCTATTACGATCAAGTTGGTCTAGCATTTGTTGCATATCTTGCAATCCATTCATAATCTGCATACAACTCGAATGAAGCCAATTATAAGTAGAATTATCCCACCTAGGTGCTTTACTTACATACCCACTACAAGGTTGTTGTTGGTATGTATGAAAATCACCATAAGGCTCTATAGGATATGCATCATAGCCAATAAATTGGTTTTGATTGCATTCCATAGATGGTGGGTAATTGTCATAGTGTTGAGGTTGAAAGCCGTATCCATTGTTCCAAAATGCTCCTGTAGTTGCGGATTATATCACAACTACACCCTCATAAGAATTCATTAAAATGATTCCTAAATCTAATTAATTTGATATGAAACTAAGAATTTAAATACTAAGATTGTAAAGAAGACACAAAGATTTTTACGTGGTTCGATCAATGTGATCTACATCCACGATGCTTCACTAGTGATTGTATATCATTACATGATTTTACAATTGAGACTCCATTAATGAATATTTGGAGCTCTAGAATTTTTGGGGAAGAAGATGATAAAGATAATAAATCTCTCCTAACATTTTCTCTCTCCTCCTAAAATTATCCTCTCTTGCTAAAAAGATCTCCCCTTTTTTCTCATGCCTAAATGGCTATTTATATGATTTTACAATAGATGACCGTTGTGTTGTCCCGCCATTTCGGATTTGAAGATTATCTTGCGAACCTTCGTGGTTTCCTTTGCTCGCAAAATGTCCTTCTTGCTCGCAAACTATTCTTTGCTCGCAAAATGTATTTTCTCTCCACAATTTCGTAAGTTATCATTTGCTGTGATATTCCGCTCCTACAACTCCTTCCATGTAATAATAAGTACCTGAAACAAGAGTTCTCAAAACTATGTCAAAACCAAAAAATAAGAAAAACTAAAAACAAAAATAAGAAACCAAAAACAAGTGACAACCGCTGCCTCCCCTAAAACGACGCCAAAATTTGATCGGTTGTCAGTCGACACAAATATAATTTACACTTTCTTACTACTCAAAATATAAATATAGCAAGGGCAAGAAAGGATCGATCCCACAGAGAGGACTAGGTTGTCAAGATGTTTCGGTTTCCTATAAATAACACGGGGGATTTTCTGATTTTTATAAAGTAAAAATAAACTAAAAGCAAACAAATAAATAAAGCACGCAAATCAAGGTAGTAAAGATATTGGTTAAGGATTCATCTTCATTCACAAACATGTTCTTGTCATAATAATTAGAATTGATATTTTAATCTCAACTTTTATCAAAAGCCCTAGAATACCTTGATCGCAAGAATATCCCGCTAATCTCCTTTTGTCATCACCAAACACATTAAAAGATGCGAGTATGAGTTCTATCTAAGAGAACAACCTAACGTGTAAAAGCATTAATAAAGTTTAATTCCCTAGATGCATTAAGTTCTATAAAATCAGGCCAATCAAAGCAATCGAACGTGGAAAATGCACTAATCCGATTTAACAAAGGTTATGGTTCACATATGATCATAAGGATGCATCACTACAAGCTATAACCATATTCATGCTACTTGTAATCAGGAATCTATCATTTTTACGTATAACAAACCCTAATCTAGCAATAGAGATGAAACCAAACTCAACCGATTTACGACTCGATCAAACAAGCATTCAAATCATCTAACAATATAAACGATGAATCATAATCGATAATATGGAGACAAAACTAATTTATCATATCAAAAAGCATATTATGTGAAATCCAATTATTCCATAACCAATAATAAAATTAAGTACTCATGCTCAAGGAGTTCATAACAAGAAGGAAGAGAAAACCTATCATATTGTAAACCCTAGAAAACAAAGTAGAAGAAGAGATTATTAAGATATATCCCAAAAGTTGTAGAAAACTTCCTTTTTATAGCTTTTCTTCTTCCAAAATTAGGTTTTGTCTTCAAAGTCCATTAGTTGGAAATCCACCCGGCCCACAAGTGAGAGAAACCCGTTTAGAAAATATGTCCCAAAAACGCTCGCCGGAAAACTGTGTTTTTGGCCGGAATCCGGTCACCGGTCGCCGGAATGTATCACTGGAAAAATTATTTTAGGCCACTGATCGATCTGAAACTGTCGCCAGCAAGTGCACACTCCTAGCATCTCATCTCTTCTTCTCTATAGTTCATTCATTCACAAAAATCATCTAACCCAAATTCTTAGTTGTTGCGAAAACATACCCAAAAGAGCGACTCCAAACTCATACATGCCGCAGCCGACTCTTGCATCCGAATCATACCCCTTTCATGATTCATTGAATCTTTACGATCCCCCCTTTCGGTTCCAAAATCCGGCAACCCGGGCTAGTACCACTGGTGCACCAATTTTGCTATGTTTCCGCACAGTTTCTGCATTCTCATTCCATTATCAGGCCTGCAACTGTGACCAACCACTTCATGCACCTTCCTTGACTTGTAAATTCAGCTTCAAAACCATTTCAGCTACACCATCATACTCCACCTGCCATACTCAACATCTGCAGCCATCTTCTTAGCACACAACACTACTGCACTCCGTTGATCTCTGTTAGGCTTCATTCCATCACTGCCAACAACTCCTACCTTTATACCAGCTTGAAACAGCCCCAGTCCACTATCAATATTCTTTCCTTATTTTCTAACTCGAGCTCAACTCGTCATCACTGCCAGCATCGATCACTCCATGAAAGCCATCGGTTCCAGCACCACAGAAATATGGTAGCATAAACAATCTTCACTGTCCCACGACTAACAGTAGCCATCTCATCACCACTCACCAGCATGTTTAGTTCCGTGTCATCACTGCCATTGGCAGAGAATTTCGTCGTCACCACAGCTCCGTCACCTGTTCGTCTTGGTTTCTGGAGCTCTATCACCTCCTCAATCACGGAGAATAATCATTATTTTCATATATGCACTGTCTTGACTCGAGCTCCTCCATTATCATCTTCTCTTATCCACATCTAGCAGTCCCAGCCATCGAAACCAAATATCACAACCAACAGTCTCACTGCAAAACCCACTTATCCAATGCTTATAACCACCATCATCCTTATTTTCTCCAAACTGAATTGTGAACACCCTTTCACCTGAATTCTCGAGCTCTTCAAAATTAGAACAGTAGACTGTCACAGCTAAATTTGCAGTGAAAAGTTGCTCACTCAGGTATTTGTACAAGCAAATTGTGTGTATTCTGCTCTTGATGCGGGTTATCCACTTCTTGTTATTTCAGTTCTCATTCATCTCCTTATCTGCACTGAACATACATTTAACACAAACCCACATTCATTCAAGAAACTATCTACTCTGTTCTTCCACAACCAATCAATGGCAGTGAACTCTCATTCTTTCTCAACTGGATTTCGGGTAGGCTAACTCTGTCCAGGCCTAAGCAAACTCATACCCGTTTCAGTGAACCAACCATACCCAGGATCTGTGTTATTCTTGTATTCAAATTCCTCACCCCTTATACGCTGAAATACTTCAATCTGCAGCAGCTTTTCTCGATTGAACGACGGTAACAAGTTCTTCTTTTTATTGCAATCTCGGCTCGTTTCTGCCTAAATACATCACAAATTCGAACTCTGTGTTCATCTCGGCATTAATTACTTGTCCTAACCCATCGAGCACACCCCCAATGAACCATGGTTAGCCGACGGGAACCCTCTTAGCTGTGAACAAAAGGAGTAGCAAAACTTTGATTTAAAAACTGGCAGTGAGCTGCAGTTGACTTGGCTTCCTGTTTGTTTTAAATGATAGAAAATGGTGGCCTTGATAAATCCACGTCTGCCCTCAGCGATTCTTTGGATTTCATCTGGTTACCCCTTAACCTCGTCTAGGATCCCAACAACATTTTGTCATGGAGTGACATCTTTGCGCCTTTTGCACCTGTTTCTTCTTCTTTTACTCCAATGACTCCAAAATACCTACAAAATGCAAAAAAAAAACGTAATATACAAAAATACAAGAGAAATAACAAAGAAAAGCAAAATAAATAGACACTCAAAAGATGTATTTTAGGCTCTTATCATTAATGGAAAGTTCAGACTTAGGGTTTGACCAGGAATGGGAGATAAATCAAAACCTCTGGTTTGAAGCTTCTTTCGAACTTCTTCAAAAGCAATCTCGTTCTTACGACCGGCTGGAGGCATTTTTAGTATGGGAATGAAGAAAGGAAAAAAAATTCAAGAGAAGAAGAATCGCAAAAAATATACAGTAGCAGAAGCGGAATTCGCGGAAGAACAATAAAATTGCAGAAAATCAGAGAAAGAAGTAAAAAGAAGAAAAAAGAAGGATAAGAAGAATATATATAAAGAGTAGAAATTCTCGAGAAGATAAGTGCATTTAATGCGAATAGTGGACATGAGTGGTTAAAAAACAACGGTTGAAAAATACATGTCAAAAGATGGATGGAAGAAGAAATACGTGTAACACAATTCACGTAGAGTACAGAATCATGTCAGAATAGAGGAATATGGAAAGATGGGAAGTTGCGACATTATGAAGAAATAAGATTCTCATGATCTTCTCCCCTTCACAGAGAAGACATGAGAAGAGGCAAGATGTAGGATCAGAATAACGCAGGAGTGATAATCTTGCGAAGCTAACAACAACACTCTTGCGAAATTTCCAACTGCTCATTACATATGTCGCAGAATGATTAGAAAAATGACGTAATAGATGACGATATCACAAACATAAAGAAAGTATGATAATCTTGCGGATAAAAGAGGTTTGCGAAGGAGTGCCACTAACAAGCCTGCGAGATTATCGCAAGTCAGATCCGAAATTAAAGGATGCCTTTGCTGTCATCCACTATGTAATTACCCTATATAAAGAGAATTAATAGATTCAGAAGGGGGAGATCAATTTTTGGAGTGTTAAGAAAGTTTTGAGGAGAGAGAAAGTTTAAGAGAGTGGTTGTATTCTTGATTTCTTTTAGTTCTTTTAATATTTCCGAAAATAAATCAATAAAAGTGTTGTTCTTAATCTTCAAATATTTGTTGATTATTGTGAATTCTTATGAGGGGTGTAGTGTAGGATTTCCTGCTACTACATGAAGAGAAGAATGCGAGAATATAGAGTTGAATGTGTAAATTTAGAATGTGTGTATTTATAGATTTTAAAAAATGTAGCCGTTGGATGACAATTATTTGCAACCGTTTAGATTAAGCCGTTGGCGCTATTAGAAATGTCGCGGGCGCTTTTACTGATAACGCGCGTTAGGAATTCAAATGCTGGAATTTTTTCTTTTGACGCCAGCGTTTTTATGAATGACGCTCGTCTTTACCACAGACGCGCTCCGGATGTTCCAACTCAATATTCAAACCATCAAATTTGTTCATTTGAACATCCATTTATCAAGTTTGTTCATTCCATAGTTGGAGAAAAATGAACAAACTCTAAATTTGTTCATCCCATGGGAAATACTCTAAGGCTCACTAAAACTTGTTGGTTCTTTATTTCGTATGAAATTTTGCATATTCGTGAAATTATTATTAGTAATTGTACTACGGTGTTGTACAAAAACAGGGTGCAACTTCATAAAGTTTTAATTGTATCATAAGTAATTTCGAGCATAACAAATGTAAGGAAACATATGAAGAGCTTGGTGCCACTCGTACAAAAACTGTACGCATATATTTTCACCACTCGCCACGTGTCCTCGGGTAAACACGTGGAGAATATGTGATGCAAGGCATCAAAAGATGATGCCGCTGGCACATAGCCAAGAGACGTGTACGATCAAGAAGGAGACCTCATCTAGCAGATCCAATGGCTCCGAATCAAGGAGCAACGAAATAAAGCACCGCTGCGAAGGACTGGAAACACCCTCGGGCTCACTTTATCCCATCTCGAGGCAGATCCCAGATCGACGGCTAGGACAAAGCTGACCGACACATACGTGACTGGAGCATAAGAACGTGGTCTGGCGCGTGCACAGACCCAACCACCCGTATTAAACACCTTCAGCAGCACACGTGTCAGCCAGTTAACGGAAGAAACGACCATGAATCTTCGACAATAATGAAGAAACGATGGGGGCATCGTGGAAACTGAGGAAGCTTCGCGCACTGATAGGTGTGATAAACACCTAATTTTATATTTAGAGTTTATGCTTTCTTTGCTATTTTTCTTGTAAATTATGTATCTTATGGTTTATTTTTGAGTTATTAGGAGTTTTGGAGTCATTTGGAACAAAAGAAGGAGAAATCGTGCATTTGGAGCCAGAAGTGCATAAGCGCCAATTCATTGCAAGTATTATCGGGAACACAGTGGAGGATAAGGGTCAAGTACTTGATCATGACTAACCTTAGGAGTTGCCATTTGGTGGCTGCATAGAATTGTTGGGTGCCTATATCAGTTTTATCCATTACCCAATGCTAGAAATCAGATAAGATGTATTCCTCCCTATCATTAGCTCTTGTTTCTTTGCCCTCTAAAATTCAGAGAAAATGAACCATTGATGACTGCCGTTGGGGATTTTGGTTTAGATGGATTGAAGAAATTGAATCAAGAGCAGATTTGTCGTGGAGTTTGAAGTTGAGAGATTGAAGAACTGGAGATGGAGTCAGTCAATTGAGTTACTGAAATTTGGGGTTTTGTTGTGGATGAATTCAAAATCAGTGAATGGGTTTTGAGTTAAATCTGTATGTTCTATCGAGAAGGTGAATTGGGTCTCAGTGTTTGATGTTGCAGTAGTGGTGGAAGAGTTTGACTGAGTTGGGGTTTCAAAGAATACATAGATGGGTTTGATGATTGAGGTGTTAGGAGATGAATTTGTTGTTCATTTTGAAGCAGTGAAGAAAGCTAGGGTTGCTGTTTCGGTAAACCAGGTGAAGAAATTGAGTTATGATGGAAAAATTTATAGTGATTCAGATGTAATCTGATAAGAAATCAAGTATGTTTTACCGAAGAGTTCATGGAAGATATCTGTGGGTTGCAGTCAGATTTAGGTTAGGGACTCTTACTGGTGATTTAGAATAGGGTTAAGAATGGGTTTTGGTTGAATTATGTGATGGGTTGTTTGAATCAACAAATCAGAGAAGATGTTATTGAGTTAGGGTTTTGAATAGATGGTGAAATCTGGTGGAGAAATTGCATTAGCAGAAAACCTATGAGAAGAGCTGAGTGCATCTGGGTTTGGTGGGTGGTTCTGGTGGTTTAATGGATTTGAAATGCAATTGCAGAGAAGGAATTGATGCTGTGTTGGAGGATAAGAAAGAATCAGTGAAGAACAATGAAATTGGGGATATTCTAAGGCTGTTGGAAACTGTTAGATGAATGTGTAGGATATTGCAGGTTTATGCTAAGGCAGGTGAAGGCTTACAGGGTTGGAGGTTTAGGCAGCTGGTACTGGTAAAGAAAGCTTAAGTGGAATGGTTTGAATTGTGCTTGAATTGAATTACAGATGCAGTTAGTTGGTGGTATTATTGCTGTTGGCGGCAGTGGTTTGAGCTAGTGTTGAATCTGCTATGAAGTTGTGTGCAGTGTAGCTGCAGTCTGTGGATGAAGAATTGAGGTAATGGCAATGCTGGTAGTAGCAAGTGATGCTGTCAAAAATGGAGATCGAGGAAATGATTCTGCTGGGAAGTTGCAGCTGTAAGTATTGCAGTGACATTGTCCTGAAATGGTGGTTGCAGTTACATGAGGAATTATGGATGCTATGTGATTGAGGAATAAGTTGCAACTGCAAGTAACAGAGCTGTGGTTCTGGCCTGAGCTTGTGTAGGTTGCAGTTAGTGATACAGTTGAAGGAAGGATTTGATTGTTGCAATCAAGAGCTGAAATGCAGCTGAGTTAGGTGGTGTTTGAGTCCACAGTGGATATTACTTGTTGATGTTTGAAATTATAATTGCAGGTGAACAAGAGATAGTGAGTTCTGCTGGTGGGTTTGGATTAATCCGAATCTGAGACGAGAATGGAATGGAATTGATTGGGCACGGAGTTGATGGGATGTTCTTAAAGGGTTCTGGTGATGATCATTTACAGTGGATAGCATGAATGATGTTGTGCACAAGGTTTGAATCTAAGCTGCAAGTTTGCTTGATTGATATGAGTTACAGCTGTTGTTACGAGGTTTGCAGGTGGTGCTATTTTGTTGATAAGGGAGCAGAGTTGAGTTTATGATGTTGTTTGAATGAATGAAATGGCTGGGTGATTGAAGCTGCAGTTCAAGGTTCGGAATGGGGGAAATATGTGGTGATGCAACTTGAGGCTACAGAGTAGTGATGTAGGTAGTGCTGATGTACACAGGGTATTTTGAATCTGAAGCTGTAAATGAACTGAGCCAAATATTAGATGGCTGATGGAACTAAGGCACTGGTGCTGTTGGTAGTTAAATGAAGTTGCAGCTGGAGTCTCTAAACAAGGAAAATGTAGTGCAGGCCTGAATTTGGTTTTTGGCCGGAACAAGACCACGGTTTGACTCAGTTGACCCTGGTTTCATCTGAGCTGACCTTCACTTGAAGATGGAGACTTTGACTGACCGAAAAGTGGCCGGCGACAACAAATTCCGGTGACCGGATTCCAGCGATGACGTCATCAATTCCGGCGAACACTTTTGGACCCAAAAATTCCAGAAAGACATATTTCTCCCACATGGGCTTGGTGGACTAGTAGATGGACGTGGACTTGAAGATTATGAAGACTTAACCTAATTTTGGGAAAGTATCATTTGGGAGAAAAAGCATATAAATAGAAAAGTCTTCTTCTAAACCTAGATATCTCCATTAGGGAGACTACTACTTTTGTTCTAGGGTTTAGAAACATGATAGGTTTTCTGTTCCTTCTTGTTATGAACTCCTATGCCATGAGTACTTGATTTTATTATTGGTTAATGATGTAGTTGGATTTTGAAAACAAGTTATGGATTTTATAAATTAGTTTTCTCTCAATATTATTGTAGGGACAGAATATCGCAAGATATAGGGTTACGAACATAGTAACAAATACAAGATAAAAGTGTCGCAAGATAATGCGATAATGGAAGAAACACGGGAGAAATGTGAAGGGTTTGTGAATATAGAATAAATTTACGATCAGAGGTTGCGATGCTTCGCAGGTTACATACAGTTATATAGATTTCACTATAAATAATAGTTCAAATGCTAGATTGAGGAGGTTCTTTAAGTGAGATTAGAAAAAGTCTTAGGAGAGAGAACAAAGAAAGTTGTAACTGTTCTAAGTTCCATTAACATACTTCTTTGTAATCAGTTGAGAATCTTAATCAGTAAATTGTCATTTTTCATCAAGAACTTCTTAAAGTTTTATGAATTCTACTGAGGGTGTAGTTGTAGGATTTCCTGCAACTACAATTATCGTTTGATTTCTACTGCGTATAATAATTGCATGATTGATGTATTGCAATATGATTGAATGTTTGTTTAGTTGAGTCTAGAATTGATTGAACATACATCCATATCTATAGCTATTTTAGGGTTTTCATCAAGCGATAACCTTGAATACTAGTAGCATGATATGATTACGGTTTGTAGTGATACACTCTTGTAATCATATGTAGAAATTGACCTTTGTTCGAATTATTTGCGCAATGTATTTCAATTGCATTGATGAGCCTATTTCTGAAATTTAATGCTCCTAGGAATTGAACTTAATTAGCACAAGGCGTTAGGTTATTCTTTAGGTAGAATTCACATGCGCAGCTCTAATGTGTGTGTTGATGACTTAGGAAATTTACGGAGTATTCTTGCAATAAGGTATTCTAGGGCTTTTGATGATAACTGTAGTTGCAGGAAATCCTACAACTACACCCTCAGTAGAATTCATAAAACTTTAAGAAGTTCTTGATGAAAAATGACAATTTACTGATTAAGATTCTCAACTGATTACAAAGAAGTATGTTAATGGAACTTAGAACAGTTACAACTTTCTCTGTTCTCTCTCCTAAGACTTTTTCTAATCTCACTTAAAGAACCTCCTCAATCTAGCATTTGAACTATTATTTATAGTGAAATCTGCACAACTGTATATAACATGCGAAACATCGCAACCTATGATCGTAAATTTATTCTATATTCGCAAAACCTTCACATTTCTCCCGTGTTTCTTCCATTATCGCATTATCTTGCGACACTTTTCTCTTGTATTTGTTATTATGTTCGTAACCCTATATCT